>CAXIVR010000014.1:9795177-10218110 GCA_964035755.1 Teleogryllus oceanicus
GTTTTTATTTTCTGGGAGTGGTATTTTCAGCAATAGAGGAAATTATACGAAATATTAGGAGAAATAATCAACAACGCAGGTGGTGAGACCATCTTGACACTAACGAAGTGTGTCAGCGAAAAATTGAGGAACCAAGTGGGCGTTTGCAATCCCTCACCAGACGGAACATAGAATCAAGTTCCTGAGCCACGCATTTGTACCCACGGATTGCCAAGGTCAGCAACGGTTGCATTTAATTGAATAAGAGGGGCACTTTATTCGCTAAAGTATGGGTATCATGGCTGGTGGCTCTATCTTTCCCAACTTCGAGTTCCTTTATTGCAATGACTGGGTGGCTTCCAGAATGCAGCACTATTAAGTCTGAGAACCGCCCTGTGAGTTTGGAGCTTCCAATTTCCATGGTTGGTTCCGGAGCACCATTATCGAAGTGTCTGAACAAGTCGTTCCTCAACTCATGAGTATCGGACCCTACCACAATTAAGCCAAGAGCCCATCTGGGAACAATTGAGCTGTTTCACTTGTTTGGCCCGGAGCCCCCAACCCGTCTCCTCACTGTATTCACCTTGATACTAACGACGTGAGTATCGCCAGAAATCCGAGCACTGGCTTTAAATGTAGGATCACGACACAGGACAACAATGCCGCCAGTTCCACCTAGATCTACAGAGCCTGGTGGGAGATTCAAATCCCCCGTCAGGAGGTTTCGGACTGCTACGAAAGATCGTGGCCCCAAACCCGCCCGCGCAGATGTAAGATGGTCACGGGGTTGGTGGAAGCGGAAGCTGTGGTAATAGCGATAGCGATTGCGACGCAATTCAATCGGCAATCGATTGATTGATTAGTGATTCCAGGCTGTTAACTTCTAAGATCATTAGTCTTGTAAGTGTAGTGCAAGTTTTATCGCGTGGAAAGTGGTGGGGATCACCCACTAGGTGGCGAGAGTTGGCCCCGACCTAGCAGTCAGCTTGCTTTCTCCAAACCAGGTATCTCCCACCAGCGGGGCACCACCCCAGCCAGCACAAGCTCTTAACTCTCAACCAGTCTCCTAGCATATGTGGTAGTGTAGTACATATTAGGGTAAATATGTGTGTAAGGGGTGAGGATAGGACAAGGAAGAGGAAGGAAATATCGCGTGCGGTCCGTGGCCCGTTTGTCAGGGTACTGCTCCGGCATTCGCCTGGTGTTGATCGAAGAAACCATGGAAAACTACCGATCAGAGCAGCCGACCGCTAGTATTCTCCTCCAGACAGCGACTGAATTCGACCTAGCTGAGAAGCTAGTGTCGAAAATCCTGCCACCGTCGGGACTCAAACTCCCAGGCCCTCCCGGTCAGAGGCACTGACAGCAAAGGAACTGCCCGCCGCCGCATCGGACAGATGCAGACGCAGGCTGGGCGGCGGTGGAGGGGGTCCCAGGCGTCCGCGATCCGGGAAAAAGCGCGGAGTAGCGATCGGGGCGACGCGAAGCGACGCGACGCGACGCGGCGGGGGGGGGGGGGTGGCGGTGGGGGTGGCGGTGGCGGTGGCGGTGGCGGTGGCGGTGGCGGTGGCGGTGGCGGTGGCGGTGGCGGTGGCGGTGGCGGTGGCGGTGGCGGTGGCGGTGGCAGTGGCGGTGGCGGTGGCGGTGGGGTGGCGGTGGCGGGGCGGTGGCGCCGGCGGTGGCGCCGGCGGAAGCAGCGGCGGTGGCGGTGGCGGTGGCGGTGGCGGTGGCGGGGCGGTGGCGGTGGCGGTGGCGGTGGCGGTGGCGGTGGCGGCGGCGGTGGCGGCGGCGGTGGCGGCGGCGGCGGCGGCGGCGGCGGCGGCGGCGGCGGCGGCGGCGGCGGCGGCGGCGGCGGCGGTGGCGGTGGCGGTGGCGGTGGCGGTGGCGGTGGCGGTGGCGGTGGCGGTGGCGGTGGCGGTGGCGGTGGCGGGGGCGGTGGCGGGGGCGGGGGCGGTGGCGGTGGCGGTGGCGGTGGCGGTGGCGGTGGCGGTGGCGGTGGCGGTGGCGGTGGCGGTGGCGGTGGCGGTGGCGGTGGCGGTGGCGGTGGCGGTGGCGGTGGCGTGGCGTGGCGGTGGCGGCGGCGGTGGCGGTGGCGGTGGCGGTGGCGGTGGAGCGTCCGGGCGCGCGCGCGCTAATCGACCTAATTGCCGCCTTGTAAAACAGCGGCGGCGGCCGCAGCGGCCGGCAGCGCCTTATGGGGCGAGCGCGGAGGGCCTCGAACCCAGCGCCTCCGCGTCTGCGGCGCGCGCGCAGGCGGGCGTTCCTGCCGCGCTTCTTGCCGCCAGTCATCTCCATAGTGACTCATCCCTGCCATGATGGGAAGGTCTTCAACAGGTGTCTCCCGTACAATTTTTACAAATCGGTGGCTGTTACTGAGCAGCAGTCGCGTGTCGAATACGTTATTATGGACATTTCCTCGTAAGAGTTTACAGCTAAAATAAATTATAATGAATGTTATAATGTTTTTTAAACTATAAACATTACACTTTCATATCGTTGATAGTGCACTTGACAGCAGCAATGGAAGCACGGACCGAAAGTAAGAACTGCTGTAGTTACGTTACTTAATACAATTCAAATGATATTATAAAAAAAAACTAAAAAACCTAAATCTTGTAAATTAAATTGTTTTATTGAATAAATTCACCGTAAAGAATGTAAACAAAGTTCTTTCACTCAAATTTTGGCGATTTCTCTTATTTTACGAAGGCTTAAGAAATCGCGGAATCTGAATTAAAAAGTTGTAAATTATTTTGAGCAAATTTTAGAAGATAACATTTAGAAAGTTAGACGGTATCTAAAAAAATGAATAAGCAAATAGAATAATTCCATCCGTTCATTGAAGATTTTCTACAAGTATGGTTTAAAACCTGTTTTTAATGTTTTTGACAAAACAGAGCTTGCGGAAATGAAAACTTTTTTTGCAAAATATTTATCATATCGTCTTGGTGCCGCAAAACATCTGCCTCCAGAGAATGTGCGTAATGCAATTTTCATTCCTCTTCGGTACGACAAGGCGTGTGTATCTTTAAATAAGAAAGTAAATCGTGTTGTACACTATTCAGTAATATAATACCATAGAATATTTTTAAAACAAAAATTTGGGAAATCTCGAAGCCAGTTCTTCTTACGAATCTGTATTATATCTTATAAAAAATCGAGGTTTTCCGGCGCATAATTACATAACTTTCTCTTCTTCTGAAGTAAGGGGGAGGAAGTAAAAACTAGTGGGAAAGCACAGTATCCCGAAACCTGTCTTCCTCTTATTGTTACTACAAAACAATTACTCGCATTTAAAGAGAAGACGACTTACAACCATTGTTGTATGAATTTAGTAAAACTTGTAAGCCTTTTAACGTAAAAATATCTAAACAGAAGACAAAAGCTATGATAATTACTAAGAATCCTAATACAAATAATGCTAATTAGGTGTAAGTTGGTGGATGATAATCAAATAATGGAACAAGTTCAAGAGGTGAAGCATTTGGGAATAACTTTAACAAGCTCAGGACAAAAGGAGAAAGAAATCGAGGAGCAAATAATAAAGGGTAATAGGATTTCTGGCTGTCTCAACTACTCAGTATGGTGTAATAAACATATAAAACAGGACTTGAAGGTTAGAATATATCAATCAATAATTAGACGAGTATTAACATATGCACGAGAAACAAGAAGCGAAATAAAACTCACCAACAACTTGAGGTCTCTGAAATGAAAGTTCTGAGAAAAATTGCAAATCACACTCTGCTGAATAAGGAAAGAAAACAGAAACATAAGGGAAGTGTGTAAAATGAAGCCCACTACAGAATGGGTAACAGACCGAAGAAAGAAAGGGAAAGATCATATTGAGAGAATGAATGAGAAAAAATCGTGAGGATTGCTAGAGATGAAAACCCGAGGCGAAGAAGAGAAATTGGCAGACCAAGGAGAAGATGGAAATACTCTTTATAATTCTTAGAAAGGAAAAAGTCTTAGATATTTTGAGAATATGAAGAATAAGAGGAAGGAGAAGAAAGATTTAAAAAGAAGTGCTTGAGATAATTTAAATATCAACAATTTATTGAAATTATGCCGAAAACGTCCAAACGTCAAGAATCAATGTGGTCGAAAAATGGTTTAGACAGTAGAGACATACCTTACAATTTTCAGCAGCAAGTACACACGCCAGAAATTAGATACGTGTAGTTGTAGAAATGTTCTACATATTAAGTTTATGAAAATACAAAACTTCAAAAACATCGCTTCATGTCATTCAACATTAACAACGAAGATTAATTACGCAGTAAGGATTATACATTCTGAAACAATACATAAAGGTAATAAAAAACATGGGATAGCAATATGCACAAACAAGATTGCGTTAGTATCGCGTACTTGGGGACCATTTGCAGCCAATCATGGACTTCAGGTTCCTAAACAACGAGGGATTTGTTTTGGATGACAATGTCACCTGGCCTCAATTGTTCGCGGTTAGTTTGAAGAACATTCTCGACAATCGAGCGAATAATGTGCCCACCGAGATCACTCGACTTGAATCCCATCGAACATTTGTGGTTCATGCAGGTAACATCGAGAGGTCAGTTCTTGCACAAAATCCTGCACCGGCAACACTTTCGCAATTATGGACGACTACAGAGGCACATGGCTTCTGCAGGGGACTTCCAATGACTTGTTGAGTTCCTGCCACGTCGGCAAAAGGAGGTTCGTCACGTCATTAGGAGAATCCCTTGAACTTTGTCACCTTAGTATACAAGCACTATTTACTGCGGACACGATCAGAACGAGTTCAAACTTTTTTAAAATGTATTGGAAATGTTTTATATTTACGAGGTGACCTGAGTACACCTTAATGCACAACATAATTATAAACATTGAAAATGTTTATGAAATGATACATGTGTCAAACTACTGCTTGACATTGCGTTCTAAGACATTTTGTATTTAAAAAACTCATTGAACTCAAGAAAAGTCGCTGTGTTAACTTCTCTAACAGCAACATTACACTGCATCTCTCTCGAAGAGGAAATATCGAATTCTTCCATTAGATCGATTACAATACACACGATGAAATAGTGAACTACTGATAGCAGATAAGTGTTCATTTTATTACCTTTATGAATATTAATAAAAGGTAAATAATAGCAAGCAATAAAACATCTGCGGATCACTCCATTCATTTAAAGCAAAATCACGAAATTTGGTTGAGTGGAAAGCTCAAATTTCTTTCCAAGCCAAAATCCTTAGTGTATAAATGTAATGATCTTTGCAATTATCTAAAGCAAATTGCAAATTTTCAAATTTTCTTTTAATGAAAATAGAAACTATACCATACTTATAAATCCACTTTCTTTTATATGAGGAAAATTTTCAAGGAACGATTTAGTCATTTAACAGAAAATGTTGAAAATGTCATTAGAGCTTCATGTAAACTTAAAATATAAAATATTTTAATGATCTACGAATCAGCATTACTATATCTTACTCCTTATGTATTTAACAAGTTCCAGCTAAAATATTTTAATCAATCAGAGTTCTGCCTGACATCCATCCTCCCATATTCACAAATGGACTGTCGAATACAAAATTGCATGTATTTCCTCTCCACCTGCACTAATCTCACACCGTCTGTAAAACAGCACTAACATATCTTAGTTCTGACGTGTGACCGAAATTGCAGCTGAAAAGAATCATATCGGTCGGCTTTTTCGACCGATATTCTAGACCATATTGTTGAGATGTTTCCATTACTTTTCCTCCCAATACTATAGAAAAGCGAAGAACATCAATAAAAGGTTAGACGGTGCCAGCAAAATAGGGCAGGAAGTTTCAAAACATTAATTCCCCGCTCTCCAATCAATATCGCATATATCCGATCCACTTACATGGAAGAATACTATACACGATAGCCATCTTACGGGAGGGAGAGAGGAGACGCGATTTCATTCGCTGAGAGAATAGCCTGGAAATCTCGCGGAAACATCAAAGGCCGCGCCGCCACTGCCTCCATCACTGCTGCCACTCCCACTGACATCGCCATCAACGCTTGCCAGTTCTCACCTCCGTACTTCGGCCACGCCACCCCCGTTATTGTCACGTGGATACGCCAATATGACAATCTTGGAACGCTTTTTACTCCACACCCGAGCATCATTAGACACTGAACACCACTACAGTCTTTGTCACCACCACTGTCTCTACATCTCTAGCCGACGCCACCAGTCCTTTCACCCTCTGACTTACAGCGGTGTTTCTCGCGGCCCGACGCGAACATATGTAAGTACTCGCGGTCTCCTAGATTACTCGCCTGAACAACAATGGGACGGCTGAGATTTAAGTTTACATGTGTTTCCGATAGATAGCGCTCGCTCTTGTCAGTTCAGCTCGATGGCGGCGATGGCGGCGGTGGAACCGGAGGATGCAGTTGGCCTGTCCTCCACGGGGTAAGAGGACTGCGAGGACGGGGGCGACGGCGGGGAGGCTGGCGGGGATCAATGCTCGATGCCCCTCGGGAATTAAGGTTGCGGTTGCGATACCATCGGACGTCCTCCTGCCTCACACATACAATGGGCTGCCGCGGCGCAGCGGCGCTAGTTTGTTAGCAGAATGTAGCGCGAGCGGCGGCGGCGGTGGCGGCGGTGAGCGTTCCGACCGCGCGACAAAAGAATACGCGTGCACCGCCCCGACCGACCGACCGGCGGCAGCCGCGCGCAAGCCTGGCCTTGCATCATGCCGACATGTGTTGGCTGCGCGTTGTCTGCAGGCGATTGTTTCCCGTTGCCCATTGTTCCGCGCCGCCGCCAGCGCCCCCCGACAGTCGCTTGTTTTGCGATCGCCCGCGACGCGACGCGACGCGACGCGGCGCGCCGCCGTGGCCGCCGCGCGATGGCAGCGCGCCTGTCACCACGCGCGGAATAATGGCGGGCGAAAAAGCGGACACGCGCTCCGCGCATGACTGAGGCAAGATAACGCATTGTTGCTGGGGGGCGAGAGCAGTCCCGTTGGAGATGACGGTGAAACTAAGTATCGTTCTTCGTGTACAAAGTGAGTGTATTAAGGTGCTTGCTGTTTTGGGGTTATATTGTGTTGTTAAAAACCATACATGTCTAATTTTCTCACTGCCGGGCCTCTGATCGGGAGGTCCTAGGTTCGAGCCCTGACGGAGGCAGGATTTTCGACACTAGCTTCTCAGCTAGGTCGAATTCAGTCGCTGTCTGGAGGAGAATTCTAGCAGCCGGCTGCTCTGATCGGTAGTTTTCCGTGGTTTCTCCGATCAACACCAGGCGAATGCTGGAGCAGTACCCTACCAAACGGGCCACGGACCGCGCGCGATCTGTCCTTCCTCTTCCTTGTCCTATCCTCTCCCCTTACACACACACTTACACTAACATGCACTACACTAGCACATATTCCGGGAGACCGGTCGGGAGCTTAGAGCTTGTCCCGGCTGGGCGGTGCCCCGCTGGTGGGAGAGTCCTGGTTAGGGAAACCCCACTAGCCGACGGTAGGTCGGCGCCGGATCTCGCCATCCAGCGGGGAAGATCACCGCTTCACAAGATCTTCCGATGAAAAACATGCATTACACTAACGGGACTAATGACCTAAGCTGTTGACGCGCCCGAATCACTAATAAACGAACCAACCAATCGAATCTTCTTCATAAATATGATTTGCAAGCAAAGTAACGTGTACCAAGAAAGTCCCTGCGCACTGTACCAAACCACGGACTCTTACTAACAATTGCATTTATGTTGGTAGCAAACAGATAACTGAGCAACAAGTGAAGGGGACAACACTTCCAGCATCTGTTATGATCGTGAGGAGTACACGCAATATACGTTTTCAGTTTTCACAAGCTGCAATTCGTGCTATCAATATAATTTCTAACACACTCAGTAGCCACTCATTACATTATATAGAAAGTTTTCTGGCGCACTGTATTATGTAGAATGATAAAAAGCTCAGGTGCCTACTCAGTGTTAAAAAAGAACATGCTGTACTTCTTAGTTCGTGTGTATGTGTGTGACTGCATGCTTGAAAATACTAACAAACTAACAACTACCAGTATAGAACGTGTACACTCTCCTAGGGCGTATTTGCAACGACTATGTAGAATTATGTATTATATTAAGACTTGTGCTTCTAATGTTCCAATTATCTCTTACAAACTCTCATTAAAATCTTAACCCATTTCTTCAAATGCGCTTCCATCTCTATCCCTTCCTCTTTCAACCTCTCTGTGTCTAATCCTGCATAACCATCTTTTGAAAAATAATCCTCTTTTTCCACCTCTTAGTCTGATATATTTTTCCCGCATATTTTTTTTATCTCCTGTAGCATCTTCCTGCCAAGTCTTTATCCCCATCTTGCCTAATATTTTGTACAGAGTTCCAGACTCATCCAACAGTTTTTACCAACTTCCATCTATTTCATGGGTAGCCAATCTGTTATATATTACTGGGTTGTAAATTGAAGTCGACTGATTTTCTTCATGTGCTAGTAGGAGTCAGGTTTAAGTAGAAGAATAAGTACGTGTCAAGGAGCAAAGTGACACTGGCAATCATTCGATACGACCTACAAGTCAATACAAAAATTGTTTAATCCTTATTATATTTTTAACAGTTCCGCACACCTAACTAAAATTATACCATCATTGCTTATATTTTCTCAAGTTTAGCTTCCCTACCCCTATTATGTTAAAGATACTTCCTAGATATTTAAATTTTACTAACATTTCTACTTTTATCCCTTCCAGACACATTTTAATATCGTCTTCCTTCATACCCCTTTTCTAAACTTTCCTTTATGTGCTTATTACCTATACATTAATGTCAATTGCATATCTTATTTCATTAGAACTGTTTTAACATCAAAGCACTAATATAAGCTCTTATCAGAATTCATTTTGTTGTAATGAAACTGTCTCAACTCACTTTAGACCCTTTAGAGTCCCGACGGTGGCTGGATATTCGACACTATCTACATAACTAAGCCGCTGTCAGGAGCCAGCCGCTATCTGGAGGACAATTCTAGCGAGTCGCTGTTGTGATTGGTAGTTTTTGCTGTTTTTAGATCAACATCAGGCGAATGACGTATCTTTCCTTCCACTTCCTTGTCCTAACTTCACCCCTCACACACACATGCACTTATGCTACACTATCAAAGACCACACGAGACCAGTCGGGAGCTCAGAGCGTGGCCCGACCTGGGCGGTGCCTGGCTGGTGGAAAATACCTGATTGGGAAAAATGCGATCAGCCGAAGGGTACTTCGGTGCAGGATCTCGCTATTCGACGTGAAGGTCGGGAGGTCGCTATGGGGAAGTTAAAAAGCATATTCGACACTTACGGGAGAAATGATCTTAGTCGTTCACGCGCTGGAAATCACTTGTGGCATAACAGTTGTGGGGGCATAACAACTGTTTACGTATCGGGCTGTTATACCCATCTTTGCGGTTTCAAACCCGATTGAAGAGTGGATTTTTCATGGCGAAAATATCCTTCGGACGCCTTCTTTCGGAGGGAAAGTAAATCCGTCTGTCCCATGTTGTAGATTTACTACATACAAAATATTCTCGAGTCTAAAAGAAGTAACAGATCCACATTAAAACTGAAGCTGGAATTACTAATCAATCAATCACTTAGTCGCACAGATCAAACACCAGACACTAACACAAAATGACCTTGTGTGACGGCTCACCACAATGGCGTTGGAGGCCGGCGCGCTCGCACCTGACGCCCTGCACCAGGCGCTGACTGGTTCCGTGCGCTGCACCGGCCGGTGGCAGGGGCGTAAATTGTGGCGGCGACGGCGACAACGTCTGCGCGCACGGAACGCGGTTTCCCTTGAGCGGTGGCCCGCCACACGCCACACGCCCCGCGCACGCAGCAGGCGCACTTCGCACCTCACCACCACATTCATTCATATTTTATTTTATTTTTATTTTACGTCAAAAACAGTTAAAACTGGTATGACTGCAGTTAGACATTTAGACAGTTAAAACTGCGTATGACGTGCAGTTAGACACTTAGACAGTTAAAACTGCGCACGTCCGAGCCATTCACGTATTATCATTATTACTAATTACTAGGGGGCGGATTTTGATGACCTAAAACATCATCAAAATGATGAGTAAAATGCTCTTAAAATGCTTTAAAAATGCCCTAAAACCAAAGAAAAATGACGTAAAAAATCTTATCAAAATCAGTTAGGACGAAAAACTGAAGCTGTTGGATACGTTACGGATGTAATCGAGGCTTCTTCCATTCGTTCGAGTGAACTCAGCTTGCAAACTCTTGGTTTGGACTGTTTTTACCAGAAAATCTCTGCCTTTAGTTATCCCGAAATCGCCCGAACTGGTAATGGCGCTGATGTATGTTACAAGAATTACTTTCAACGGCTGTCAAAACAATTTCTGAGCGAACTTATCGAATAGGCTACTGCGTAATTCTGTGAAAAACCTTTGTTTCATCTCGTAAATATTATTTGAGGCAAATACCATTAAAAATGGCATTAAAATCGATGAAATCAGGAAAAAATGCATGAAAAAGTAAAAAAAGACTTATTAGTCGAAATCGACAACCAAGGTAAAATAATGACATATAAAAATGGGCCATTTCCTTTTGTAATAACATAAAATGAATTTCTATCCTAAACTACATTGTTCTAAACCGAAAGGAAAAAATGATATAAAATCCGCCCCTACAAATTACCCTTTACTTGTTACCTTGTGTATCGTGTTCATATTTATGAAGGGCTTGGGGCAGTAACCAGATGAGTCTCATTAACAGTCCATTAACAGGGGACTTGCTGTGGCTGGGTGGCCTATCATGTTACGACTTTCCATCAATTTACTATCGGAAGTAAGGCCACGTAGAGTCAGGTCCCTCAACAATAATATTCGCGAGGAATTAATAATCCTGAAGTGTCGCCAACTTAAACTTAGGTTTTTGTAAGCAAGACTATTCGCTATTATAAACTAAAAAAGATATTCCATGATGACAATGACATTGTTTAGGCAATTCAATTGATTTCATTATTGTTTCATAATCATGTAACATCAATTATTATTTTCAGTAAAAGTTTGTTTCTTTATCATGCTCGTCTGTCTGTCTGTGTTCTAGAGAATGCTCTCGTTTCGTTCTGCCTTTCGCCCACTTCTTGACTCGCCCTTCATTTGTACTCTACTGCCCTTTCCTGTTTTTTAACTTTTCCACTCATATTTTCTATTTTTTAAACTGAATACTGCATCATCACTGCTACACATCTCTATCGTTGATTCATTACTCACATTTCGTGTTTTGGGCCGCATCATTTGCTATGACTATTAGTCACGTAATGCATGTATAACACGTGTGGTGACGGTGTCCTTCGCCGGCTGGTTGATAAGATCCGACGCCAAAGTCGACTTGCAAAGTTTCCCCATTGAGGTATCTCCCACCATCGGAGCAACGCCCCAGTCAGGAAAAGCTCTAAGATGCTGACGTATGTGATATCGCAGTACATTCAAAAGTGTGGGTATGTAAAGGGTAATAATAGGACAAAGGGGAGGAAGGAAAGATCGCGCGCGGTTCAAGGTCCTTTTGTTAGGGAGACTGCTCCGACACTCACCTGGTATTGATCGGAGAAACCACGAAAACTACCGGTCAGAGCAACCGGACGCTTGAATTCTCCTCCGGAAAGCAGTGGAATTCGACTTTCCTCTCTAACGAGTGTCGAAAATCCTGCGAGCGTTGAGACTGGTACCCCAGAACCTCCCGCTCAGAGGCACTGCAGTGACATTCGTTTATTTCATGAGCCAACTCACCCGGTATTATTATAGTTATTTCACTGCTCTCATGCGTCATAACTTCTTATTGTAAAATTATCTTCTTAGAAATTAATCGAGGAATGGACAGCTGGTGCCGTAATCAATTAAAAAGTACGAAACTTATCAAATCTGAACAACATTCTTTATCCGATTCATTATCACAGACTATGATTTGAGGTAGGAAATCAAAATGATCGTGGATGTTGTTTCGCAAAACGTATGACACGGAAAATACCCTACCGTGTATGCAGAATTTATTAGTAATGCTTCTAGCATTACAACATGATCTCAAGTGCAAGCAATGTTAGAAGACGAAAAATATTTCTGGAACTTTCTACTCAGTTCGTGCTGCATGTTTCAGTTCATCTGAAAACAATAGTTGTTTTCCTTCGACTTCGTCGTTAGGAAACACGGAAACTGATATTCACAAGGCACACCAATGTACCAACGAGCCAGTTGTGAAAAAATATATGTAGAAATGTTCATTATTTTCTATGAATTTCTTAAATATTTCAGTTAACAAAATTGTAGATTGCTTATAGCATTCTATTATAAAGGATGTAACATTATATTAAAATAATAATTGATATTGAATAACAAGGAAACATTGAATTCGAACTACTAAACAATACTGAATAAGAGTAAAATTGTTAATTGTTTACTAATTAATACATAACGCCAGACTGTTATTTATAAAAAGAAATCACTATGAAGGTAAGTGATGAAGGAAAATTAAACAATAAGCAAATATATGAATATATATGTCAATAGCCGTTGACCCTTGAATCATAATGTATTGAGCAAAATATTTACAGATGTATTCAACATTAATATTTCAGCTCGACAGTATTTAGGAATATATTTTCTTTAAAAATATTGTCATTCGTTTTTATTTAAATAATTTAGGCTTGCTAAAAAGAACATCCACAACACTTATTTTTATATGGATCTATTATTAGGTTTCGTTCTTTTGCTCATAAAGTCAGAAATTTATGTAAATGTCTCCCTAAATGGTTCTTAATATAGGGAATTAGTTTGAAAACTTATTGACAATTAAGGTAATGTTATTATTAAAATTATATGAGGCAATTGACTATTTATTAATACATTCTACATACATAATTGATCAATTCAATATATTCTATCGAAGTTAAACTGAATTTACAACCAATATTATGTAATTTTCTATCGTCTCCTTGCGAATGCAACCCTGTAAGGCATTGTACGCTGCAACACGGACTGCTGTAGCAAGACAGACAGATTGTGGCTATGTGAACAATGGGACAAAGCTCTTACATGACAAAAGCTGGGTGGAAAAAGTTACCTCAAGAAGTACAATACTATCCATTTGTTGAAAGAACAAACGTATCTTTCCTGAGAAAGAATTGGCAAGACTTAAGAAGGTATATAACACATCTGCAAAGATGTATACAAAAAAAAAAAACACACGCAAAATTCTTACCATCCAATTCAATTAGGTAAAGATTTATCCTTTCTATACTCAGTGCACTGACGGCAGTCGCTAGACATACTTGTACAAAGCAATCTGCTGAGATGCGACTGGGACTTGAATCTATACATTTTCTCCATTTGCCTACTTAAGATACTATTATGCGTGATAACGTAATATGAACAGCAGCACCTTTCGCTTGCGTGACGCCAACTCACAGACAAACCACATCTTTGGCTTCTTTCATTCAGTGTTTTTCCCTTCACAATGTTGCGTTCTAAGCATTTACGACTTCATAATTATTATCTATTCATTGTTCCACAGAAAAATGTGCCAATCTTTCATATTAATATAAAATATCATATTGGCATTTACATGTCATAGACCTTGATACATTTTCAGTCAGCTAAGGTTATCATCCCCACCATTCCAATTTATCGTATTTCCACTGTCCCTCCCATTCAATTGCTGCAGATGCCACTGAACCAAATTCACAGCAACCATTACCCTCCTTTGAGTGAAACCATCGTCATCGCCCGGCAGCCTTTCAGCGCCTACGGTCGTTACGAGAGCACCATCCAGTGATCGAGAATCACGTGCAGCGATAAATCGAGTTACGTTCCGACGCGAACAATGCAGCGGCGGTGTCGGCTGCAGCCGGCTGTATCGAACACAATCGCCACTATCGATTCCACCCCTCGATGCCCCTCTGAAACGAAATTATTGCTCCATTATCCACGTACTGGGAAGCACCTGCGTGGCTCGCAGAGACCCATTAGCCACCAATTAAGTCAATTAAGCCCCGATTCGGCGCGCAAAAAAGCATTTAATACACCTAGCGGCAGCCGACTCTCGCGTCATAGAGGCTGAGAGCTGAATATATTTCCATAATCCCGCTGGACAAACTGTTCTTTCATTAAATAAAGCGATCGCTAATAGTGATAGCATTATGCTAATGCTCTATTAGCGATGATACAATTTTGTTTCGTAATTGGAACAAGGCGCATCGGCCGGTGGGAATCAATGACTCTCGGATGGACGATTTTAATTCCATTAAGCCGCGCTGGGATGTTGCAATGCGGCGTGCAAAATTTTGAGGTGAAACAAAGTTTCAAAAAAGATTATACTTTTGCTGCATTAATGAGTTCAGGTCTGTAAAGTAAAGATGGACAAAATACTATAATAGGGTCGTGAAATACTAGAGGATTTGGATAATGAATATTGCAATATAGTCATTAATGGAATGTTGCGTGTATATTCATATATCGTTAATAGATATTCTTTATTGCATATATAAATATTTCCCCCACTCGTTGAAACATAACACAAACATTTTCTTGCTGGTCAATTTTTACTCAAAAGCCTAGCTGACAGATGTAACTTATTGATTGCAATTGATATATGATTTTTTGATTGCAAGTGTGACCGTACGAATGACAATGTTGATAGATTACAATGATAATAAATTTTTCCAAAAGAAAGTAAAATAAGATTTTATCCATTAAGTTTTATCTTACATTAAGATACAGTAGGACGCGAGAGGGTTAATTTTTATGAGTTATTTAATCTACTAACTCGCCTGCATTATATTTTCATTATATCTATGTAAACGAATGTGATAAAACGTAAAAGAATTATGTAAATATTTCATGTAAGCTTAAACGAAACGCGTCTCTCGTTATTCTATTCTTGGCAATAATTTCCATCAGTATTCATTTATTTAATTTGTTCCTTGTAATCTTACAAAAAATTCATATTGACGACTATTGAAATCAAGTGATTGCTCCCTAATTTTCATCTGTTCTCACCCAACAGAGAATTCTTACCTTCCCACCTGCTGCACACTATTGATGTGTACGGATATTTCTTAGGGTCGTATTTATGAAACTCTGCCAGCAGAGCCCATTCTCTCTTTCTGCCAGCAGAGCCTAATATCTGGGGACTTGCTGGGAGGTCAAGGGGCGACTGGCATTGGCTGAGAGCCGTTCATAAATCGCAAAACCCGAACACTGGCAGCCTGCTAGGCCTGGCAGACACTTGGCAGACCGCTGGATGGCTAGATCCGGCGCCGACCTACCGTTGGCTAGTAGGGTTTCCCCTACTAGGACTTTCCCACCAGCGGGGCACCGCCCCAGCCGGGACAAGCTCTAAGCTCTCGACTGGTCTCCAGGAATATGTGGCAGTGTAGTGCATGTTAGTGTAAGTGTGTGTGTAAGAGGAGAGGATAGCACAAGGAAGAGGAAGGACAGAACGCGCGCGGTCCGTGGCCCGTTTGGAAGGGTACTATCCCGGCATTTGTCTGGTGTTGATCGGAGAAACCACGGAAAACTCCTCCAGACAGCGACTGAATTCGACCTAGCTGAAAAGCTAGTGTCGAAAATCCTGCCGCCGACGGTCTCCGGAAATATGTAATAGTGTAGTGCATGTTAGTGTAAGTGTGTGTGTGTAGGGGGAGAGGATAGGACAAGAAAGAGGAAGGACAGATCTCGCGCGATCCGTGGCCCGTTTGATAGGGTACTGCCCCGGCATTCGCCTGGTGTTGATCGGAGAAACCACGGAAGACTACCGATCAGAGCAGCCGGCCGCTAGAATTCTCCTCCAGACAGCAACTGAATTCGACCTAACTGAAAAGCTAGTGTCGAAAACCCTGCCGCCGACAGGACTCGAACCGAGTACCTCAGAGGTTTATAAATACGGCCCCTTGGAAGAGCGGCGACTCCCTTCCAAGCGGAAGTACCTTTCCGTCCCTGAGTCACGGGCGGTGCTCGACTCCCGAGCAGGGCAATTTCCACGACTCCTTTGGAAACGGAGGCCGCGCTTCCCCCTTCCACCCGTCGCCCTGTCGCCCCTGTCGCGTCGCGTATCCGCGACTGCGTAATTGGCAGCTCTGCGCAGCGCAACTCGAGTCGGTCTGCCGGCGGGCCCCCGCGCCAGCCCACGCAGCCTCTCCCCCGACGCTGCCTTGCACCGCAGACAGAGCGGCCACTCGCCGTCTGCACGCCGTGCGCAGCGTTGCGGCTTTCTTCCACGCTTCTATGCAGTCGCTGTCTGGAGGAGAATTCTAGCGGCCGGCTGCTCTGATCGGTAGTTTTTCGAGGTTTCTGCGATCAACACCAGGCCAATGATGAAGCAGTACCCTACCAAACGGGCCACGGACCGCGCGCGATCTGTCCCCATTCTTTGTCCAATCCTCCCCCCTTACACACACACTTACACTAGCATGCACTACACTACCACATATTCCGAGAGGCCGGTCGGGAGCTTAGAGCTTGTCCCGACTTGGGATGTGCCCCGCTGGTGGGAGAGTCCTGGTTAGGGGGAAACGCGACTAGCCGACGGAAGGTCGGCGCCGGATCTCGCTATCCAGAGGGGGAAGATCACCGCCCACGAGAAAAACAACAACAACAATATGCACTACACTACGGGACAAATGACCAGAGTAGGGACGCGCCCGGAATCATAAAAAAATCAATCAATCAAATCCACGCTTCTCTTGGACCAGTTGGTTTCCATATTGGCCTCAGTTTGACTTCTGTTTGTCCGTTCTGTCAAACTCCTGTCTTTTCACATTTCCACAAATTTGAGCGTCTTCATGTTTCTAAAGGCTTTCACTGCCCATGCTCTATTAGACACTTGAATAAGACGCAATTCTCTTGAATGGGTTTACTTTCAAATCATCTTTTTGGGCTTCCTGACACATTAGGACACTTTCGTCACCGCACACCACCGGCCTATGGTTAATCTGCAAACGGTTTTTAGCCGTGGTTCTAACCCGTCCTCCAGATCCTCTCCTCTTGAATCTTACCGACAGCGCACATTATTTCGTGCAACAACATTAGCACTCTCCTCACTTTTACCGGCTCTAATGACTCGGAGAAAGCGTTATCGTTGCCTCTGGAGCATTTCTAATAGGAAGTCCCTAGGTTCCGAGTTCCGACAGAAGTGGATTTGGGACAAAGACAAAATAGCTATGTTGAATTCAGTCACTGTCAGGAAGAGAATTCCAACGGGCGGCAGCTCTGATCGATAGGTTTCCTAAATTCTCCAACCAATTCCAGGAGAATATCGGGGCAGTACCCTAAGAAATAGGCCATGTTGCACGCGAGTTTTTCTTCAGCCCGATGCCGGTCTCTTTCCCCTTACACATATTACACACATTGGAAGAGCTGTCGGGAGCTTAGGGATTATCTGGCATGGAGTGGTGCTCAGCTAGGGAAGACACTTAGAGAGGAAAATCACTTGCGCAAACCGACGTGTAGATTGGTGCTGGACCTAACGTTTCAATCATATTTCACCTATAACACGCTTTACTCTGTCGGCATGAATGTCTAAAGTAGTCGACTTACCCGGAAACCAAATTCACACCTTACGCTTTGCAGAAATCAACACTATGTAGCTAGGTCAAATTCAGCCCCTATCTGGAGGAAACTTCTAGCGGCCAGCTGTTCTGATCGGTAGTTTTCCGGTGGTTTTTCCAATCAACTCCAGGTGAAAGGGCGGAGCTGTACCCTAAGAAACGTGCCATGGACAGCGCGCGATCTTTCCTTCCACTTCCCTGTCCTATCCTTACACATTTCTTACACACACTTACACTTACATGCACTACACTACCACACATTCCGGGAGACCGGTCGAGAGTTTAGAGCTTGTCAACGGGAGCGGTAGCTCAGTGGCATCGTTACTGCAGCGTCTCCGACCGGGAGGTCCCAGGTTCGAGTCCTGACGGCGGCATTTACCGTGGTTTCTCCGATCAACACCAGGCGAATGCCGGAGCAGTACCCTAGGAAACGGGCCACGGACCGCGCGCGATCTTTCCTTCCACTTCCCTGTCCTATCCTCACACGTTTATTACTCACACTTACATGCACTACATCACCACACATTCCGGGAGACCGGTCGGCGGCTAAGTTCTTGTCCCGCCTGGGGCAGTGCCCCGCTGAAGGGAGGTACCTGGCTGGGAAAAAAAAACAATCTGACGTGTAGATCAGCACCGGAACTCACCATCCAGCGGAGGAAACTAAAAACGTAGACTACACTTACGGCACTAATAACCTAGCGGTTGACGCGCCCGGAAACAATCAATCAATCCGATGGCTCGGTGGCTGTCCCGTTCCGCGCCGCCCCCTCCTCGGACGCCGCCGGGTGCAACAATATCCTAGTTTCTCGGAAGGGCCGTCGCTCGCGCCCTGCTTGCTATTCCGCGGGCGGCGCGCGCGCCGACGTCTCTCTAGTTAGCGTAACCGGCCGCGCGCGCCCGCCGCCTCCGCCGCCGCCAGCGCTGCGCGGCAGGGGTCGACACTCGCGGCGACGGTCGCCTGGAGCGTCCGCGACGCTCGCGACGCCTGCAGGTGGTGGACGAGCACCGTCCATCGCCGCCACAGCGGCCGGGAGCGGTGCATCAACTCACATGTCACCGCAGCGCCTGTGGCCGAAAGGTCGTACGTTGAGTCCCGACGGCGGCAGGATTTTCGGCACTACTTTTTTAGCTAGGTCGAATGCAGTCAGTGTCTGGAGGAGAATTCTAGCGGTCGGCGGCTCTGATCTGTAGTTTTCCGTGGTTTCCCCGATAAATATCAGGCGAATGTCGGAGCAGTACCCTAACAAACGGGCCACGGACCGCGCGCGATCTGTCCTTCCCCTTCCTTCTCCTACCCTCTCCCCTTACACACACACACTTACACTAACATGCACTACACTACCACATATTCCGGGAGGCCGGTCGGGAGCTTAGAGCTTGTCCCGGCTGGTGTGAGAGTCCTGGTTTGGGGAAAACCCCACTAGCCGACGGTAGGTCGGCGCCGGATCTCGCCATCCATCGGGGTGAAGATCACAGCCATCTCCCGAGAAAAAGCATGCACTACACTAACGGGACTAATGACCAAAGCAGTTGACGCGTCCGGAAACACGAAAAATTTAATCAATCAACCGATCAATATCAGGCGAATGCCGTAGCAGTACCCTAACAAACGGGCCACGGACCCCGCGCGATCTTTCCTTGCTCTTCCTTGTCCTATCCTCACCCCTTACACACACTTACACTGGCATGCACTACACTACCTGTGTGGCGAGAGACCGGTCGGGGATTTCGAACTTATACCGACTGGGGCGGTGTCCCGCTTGTTGGAGATACCTGGTTGGGGAACGCCTGGCTAGTCGACGGTAGGTCGGCCATCCAGCGGGGTAAGACCACCGCCAAACCCCGAGCAAAAACACGCACTACACTTACACTTCTCCTGTAGAAGAGTTACTGCATGTAAAATATCATCAAGCCTAAAGGAAGCCTCTGAACTAAATTCAAATCGCCTGTTTCGTCGCCCGAGATAATACCTCTTTTCTCGGCTAGATGGTGAAAGGAGCGTTGCGAAATTTGCATGGTCAGACGGAAGAGCGGGCCTGATGGCCTGAGTCTCGCCACGTAAAAATAAGGCATTAACTAACTGACTGACCCGTGTTTTCCCAATCACCATCATGTCCATGGGAACCCATTCTAGATGTCAATGTGATTAAAGTTAATCTCCATCGGATTTTATGATTGTACTATTAAAAAATATCTCAAAATTATTTTTTTAACTTTCTATATGGACTAGGGGATGTTATCAGAAATGGTACTTGAAGTGTCAAACTTCTTTCTGTCATGTTCTGATCACTATGTGGAGATAAATGTAAAATGAAATACGCTGACATTACTCACATACCACTTCCAGTTGCCGCATGTTCATTTCTTGTAAATGAATATAAAATAATATCTTGTTTAACGAAACTTCGCTAAATCATTGCTACTTCGAAGAGAATACAGATATTAATGAGTCATTAATAATCAAGAACTGTAAGTCATATCACTCATGTGTGCGATTGCGTTACATTCTACAGGTGCACACTGCCATTAATTAATCTTATTGTTTCCGCAATGGAATACTTGCAGGCAATTCCGTTTTTGTGCAGTAGTAATTGTTTCGTGTTATGAGCGTATATAATGTAATCCTTTTCAAATATTATCAACACCACGTCACTTGATACTCGATCACATAGTACACAACATAAGCATTGGTGCCGCCAGTTCCACAGACGGCAGTGCAACCGCGGAGTAGTGGCAGCCCTGCGAGCGTTCGCAGCCCATTGGCGGCAGATGCGCGCGGGACAATTGGTGGCGTATAAGGCGCGCCGCCGCCTCCGCCGCCGCTGCCGCCGTTGCAGGCGCAGCCGTTCAATTGTAACGGGGGCAGCTTAAATCAGCAACGAAGGGGCTTCGGTGGTGGGGGGGGGGGTGAGAGGAAGTGGAAACGGTGGACGACAAGCGACGGAAAAGCGGCAAGAAGGGGGGAAAAAGAAGGGAAGTGAAAGTAGTGAGCGTGAAGGTGAGACATGGCGAGGGGACAAGGAGGCGATTAAGACTTGCAGTACTTGTGGCTCAAGAGGCGAAAGACTGCGGAAACTAACGATTTGAAAGGAATTATGTAAATGTAAGTAATAAAGGCGTGAATTGTGGAGGTCAGAATCGCCAGCAAAAGAGACAAAACATGGAATAAGAATATTAACAACAAAACCAAAGGCTATTTAAAGTAAAATAGTAATAATACCAATCCAAATTACATAATAATAATAATAATAATAATAATAATAATAATAATAATAATAATAATAATATAATGCATATAATAATATATATTTGCATAATTTTCATGCATACAGCAAATGCAGAAAGCAGTAATACTAGACAGCTGCAGAATACAAAGAGAATTCCTGGTATTTACTACTGATTGGAATGTCTAGAGAGTAACATTCGTTCGTGTCTTGTCTCTGCAAGATCGACCAAACCTAGACCAGCAATGGTCAGGTGAATGTTCCTTCACATATTGCAGAGAGTGAAAAATTCGGAATAATAATAATAATAATAATAATAATAATAATAATAATAATAATAATAATATAATTTAAAATACAAACTACAGCTTCTCAGCAGTACATCATAGACAATGTTATCTCATGCATATCCGACATTTTTAGGAAATACATGGGAAGGGGAGGCGAAAACTGTTTCAAGAGAGTGTAAAGAGTGTTGGTATGATATATTGGGATCGCCACATGCCTTCATCAGCCAAGCCTCTAGTTGCCTCTAGTTGCGCACAGAATGTCCCCCATAAAGACGTGGCTACACATCGGACAACTACGCCAACATATTTACATCCACCTGCACGTGGCTGATCTCTTCTCGACGACATCTTACATGTGAGACGAAAGGCTTCCTTCTTCAGGGGTGAAGTAAGACGTAGGTATCTCTGACATCCGATTACAAGTCGAATATATTTTATTTCCAGGAACATTAATTAGGTAAAAACGAAAAGGAATATTCATAGTGGTTCTGTCAAACTCATTATTTTCAACACCACATATTCTGACTACGGTTATAAGTTTAACAACTGCGTCGGAATATGTTTACCATTTTGTAATTTCTAACTAGTGGAACATCGTTTTGAAAATGTAGTGGAAATGTTTTATATTTATTACTAACTGTACATATATCCTGATGCGAAATATTTGAAAGAAACTCTGCAGTATACCTTATTTTAAAAACGAAATGCACTACATAAACATAACCACTGATTTTTTGCCTAACGACACGTGCCGGACGAATACTAGACACTGCTTTTACATACACTCACAAATCTTTGGAAAATTTTCCAATTCTTTTTTTATCAAATAAAATGTGCACAGTGTGAATTTGCTAGCATCGAAAGCTAACGATAAATGAACATAGATAGGATATTAACTCACATATGAACATACCATTGGCAGTAGTTACAGAATTGCTAATGTTCATGATTTTAAATGTGTTGATGCCAATATTTTTGATAAAGAAAAAGGACAATTACCATAAGCCCTTCATATCAGAAATGATATAGTATTTTTTAAACTAATAATAAACTTAATATATTACAGAATGATACTAAAAAAATTCATAAAATTATAAAATGATTTTTAATAGAAATTATCTTTCCGGATTGGAGATCAGCCTGCATCTACTAATCTACTGTAATTCTTTCAAGTCTTGATGAACTTGTCATCCCGTTTCCATAAGTTTTATTGGTTCACATACACTGTAAAATGTATGTTATTAGGTTGTCAACTCTTCTCACTTTGTATTCTTTGCTTATTAGAATTTCTAGTTCTGAAGACAACCTCAACCTTTGTCAAGTGTTGACATAACTTTCGAAGTCTGGTAAAATTGAGTTGGAGTGAACTTTTCACTAAATAGTGTTGTATTAGGGCATATAATATTATTCTGAGCTTCCTCAAAAGTATAATAAATTATTTATTAATATTTTAAAGTAAATCATGTAGCTTTTTAAACTATTCTTATATTTAGAAAACTAAATAATACTTATAACCAGAACTAACATTGAAAACGTGATCCCAACAACTTGATTCTGACTTTGTTTAAGCGTGATAATATGTTTACACATCATGTTTACATTTAATGTTACCATAGAACCCATCAAGAGAATGAATTTTTAACATAATTATATCAATGTTTACATCTGAGAAAGATTCTGAACCATGAGAATTTAAACATTACGAACATAGTATAGGAGGGAACACGAATGAACAAAAAATGCTTATATTGGATTGTATCTGTGTTATTTGGTCTTAGTTTTCAAACAGATAAATGCACTATCTTCCAGTCCGAATTGATACCGTTCCTGTTTCAGGTCTTTACGACGCTTCTCTCTTTTGCTCCCGCTGCGTTATCGCGTGTCTCGGTCCACTTCGTCCCACACCTTCCCGTCACGCCTCACCTGCCGACCTCCGCCACGGAGAAGCGTCCTGCCACCTGTCGACGAGACGTGCGACTGGGGCTGTCAGGCGGTTGCTCGCTTGTCCACGCGTTGGAGTCTCCAAGCATCCAAACCTCCTCGACACCACCGACTTCACCATTGTCAAGTGATATCCTCTTTTCGACCGTCGGTTCCGAAAACTATATTGCAGCAGCCGTTGCACATCTATCTACATCACTGAAGGCGCAACTACATGATATATTGCAGCTGACTCTATTGATTCGGAGTCATCGTCTCCATTATCAGGGCCACTCACCAATTACCCACCAAAACAAATATCATGCACTATAAGCTTATGATACTGTTGGTGTTGCATAAAACAACATATATCATATATAAACAGCAAAGTAAATATTGTGTTTGGAGTTATATATTGAAAAAGAGTCGGGTGTAAAATCACATCAGCCTCTACATCTTAATATCACAAATAATCAGAGAACAGCTTAGAAAGCATTCTGTGGCACACCCTCAAGTTAATGCACATTATCTTTATACAGAATATCCGGGGAGGAAACGTTAAAAATTAGAAAATAAGCTCTTAAAACAATTTTTAGAATATTTTTTAATACACTTCTTGGATATTCTGAATGGCTAAGCCGCAATAAGCACTCAAAAGTGGGTCTGAAAATACGCTTTCTTGGTACAAATTTGCATTGCAGAAACATAGAAACACTCCAGAAACATGTAAATTGTTTATTATCTACAAAACAAAAGAAGAAGTTTGTTCAGAAAGAAACATTAACCCAGAAATCAAAACGCGCCCAAATTATACAATTTGACAGCTTTTTCATTTCTTGGATATTTTCTCTTTCTGAACAAATATATTCATTTCTTTGTAAATAATAAACAATTTACATGTTTCTGGATTAAAATAAATTAAGATCTTTTCATTTTCCAAGGCAAGTTAAAATTTGTATTTGTAGTAACAAGCATGAAAATCATTAAAATTATCGTTGGGTGAAATTTATTGGTTAATAACACAAACTATAGGGTTATGGTGCATAGCATAATCTGCCAGTGCTACTGACATGTTATAATCTATATTTTCATGTTAAATAATGTTACATGTGCGGCATTCATCAGATTGATGTTTCGGATCTTTTTGAACTTGTTTCCTTTAATTTCAGGTGGGAATAAATTCATATTAAATGGCTAACATGAAGCCCTCAGTTTCAGCATAAATCTTCATCTACTAAGCACATTACAGAAGCTAGGAAGTGTGCGCATGGATCATGCAACGCCTGAAAGATTTTATCGTGAGTTCGTTTTTCTGTTCCCCGATCTTGCTTATGTTTTTCAGTGAGTGAAGTATTCTTTTGGAGTGAAGTGATTTGTTTTGAGTCTAGTACCTGGATGTCTGTTACACCTCTCTCTCCTAGGTTTCTAGGCACGTAGATTTTTTTTCTATTCACGATTTTAGGTGATGTTTCTTTTAATTTCATAATTTTATTATTGTTGTTGAAATTAACGATATTGTTTTAGTACTGTGTAAAAGGGGAAGCAAAAATAAAAGGTACAGCCACAAATCAAAGCGTTCTCGGAACGTACAAACACAATGAAAAAATCCTCTTCATTAAAAAAAACACATTCTCCTTCTGATTTGCTTAACCTCTTCCCGATTCTGAATCTTCACAGAGCGTGGGAAACACCACGAAGCGAGTGCATGTATCTGTACAGCACCCGCATGTCCAACCATTGCAATTGGTTCGGAATCTACAACTCCGGGAAGCGGCAGATGCTTCATGATGTCGCGTCGTTTACTTACTTCGCGGTCGGATCCTGGCGGCGGCGGCGGCGGCGGCGGCGGGCGCGTGGCGGCGGCGGCGGCCGGCTGCATCATTAGAGCAAGTGCCCTTTCCCATCCCCCCGGGGCCGCGACCAACAAGGCGATGCGGCCGCATCCACAGGCACAATGCGCGGCCGCCGCTAACAAGAGGACGTGCCTCGGGCCCCGCGAAGGCCTCGCGGCCGCAGCCCCACTTGCACGCCACAATGCCGCGTTGCGCGGACTTTCCTTCAGCGAGCTTTCGAAATTGAGATGGGGGCGAAACTTTGAAAGGATGCCTAATTTCAGCGGCTGAGATGGCTCAGTGGCAGATTGATGTTGTCTTTCAGGCGACGCTGATTGGGAGGTCTCAAGGTTAGTGTCTCGATTGATTGATTGATTTTTTGTGTTTCCTGGCGCGTCAACTGCTTTGGTCATTAGTCCCGTTAGTGTAGTGCATGTTTTTCTCGGGAGATGGCGGTGATCTTCCTCCCCTAGATGGCAAGATCCGGTGCCGACCTACCGTCGGCTAATAGGGCTTCCCCCTAACCAGGACTCTCCCACCAGCGGGGCACCGCCCCAGCCGGGACTAGCTCTAAGCTCCCGAACGGTCTCCCGGAATATTAGGTAGTGTAGTGTATGTTAGTGTAAGTGTGTGTGTGTAAGGAGTGAGGATAGCACAAGGAAGGGACAGATCGCGCGCGGTCCGTGGCCCGTTTGGTAGGGTACTGCTCCAGCATTCTCCTGATGTTCATTCGAGAAACCACGGAAAAGTACCGATCAGAGCAGCCGGTCGCTAAAATTCTTCTCCAGACAGCGACTGAATTCGATCTAGCTGAAGAGCTAATGTCGAAACTCCTGTCGCCGTGGGGAGTGAGAACCTAGGACCTCCCGGTCAGAGGCACTGCAGTGACATCAGTTGATGCACTGAGCTACCGCTCCCGGTGCACGGACTTTCCTTTAACGTGCTTTCGAAATTGAGATGGGTGCGAAACTTTGAAAGGCTCTCTAATTTCTGCGGCTGTGATGACTCAGTGGTAGAATTGATGTTGCCTCTCCGTCGTCACTGACGGGAGGTCTCAAAGTTAGTGTTCCGACGGTGGTAAGTACTCGTCATTATAAATGGATTTATTTATAGTGTCCTTTGACAGTTTATCAGCTGTTACGGAGTCATCCAATCTGGAGCTTAACGTCAATTCAGAGATGTCACGATAGTGACGTTCAATATCCCGATGAAACCGTCTCAGTTGATTGATGCCAACAGACCGTGTGTTTAAATTGAAGTAGAGCTACGTAGCTGGACCGAATTCAATTCACTGTCTACAAACTGTCACTGTGTAGAATTCTAGCAGAAAGCTGCCCTGATCAGTACTTGGTTTCTCCGATCAACACCAGGTAAGTACCTAAGCAGTGCTCTATCCAAAAGGTCACGAACCGCGCGCAATGTCATCTTCGTTCCCTTCTCATCCTCTACTTACGATTTCAATTGTATTGCAGAACACGACCGTGCATATCGGGAGAACATTTGGGAATTTAAAAGTTTGTCGCGACTAGGGACGGGGCGCCCAGCTGGGGGAGATACTTTATTTTTTATTTATTTTACGTCAAAAGCTGTTAAAAACTGTGTGTTGTGAATTCTGTGCACGTTTTCATAATTCTGTGATCCCTACCCTAAGATCTATACTACTTGGATTTTCAATACTGAAAGAAAATGAGCGTTTTTTTGCAAGGGTTGTTAACAAAATAGTCGCTCTGATGTAATAAAGTATATTTTCAAGGGTAACTCAGCTATAAATTAGGGGTCTTATCCCTCATTATGTCCTTGGTGAAGGAATAATCCTTCCTGCCGCGACAGCATGGAGAACGATAATTTGAATAACTATATTTCCCATCTAATTTCAGAAGACGTGCACAGATAATGAAGTTTTATTTATGTCCAGAAGCAAAACATGGGACCATCTCAGCATTTGCTCACAGGATCAGGGAAACTGGACGAAAAACCTGATGAGATGGAGGTCATTGACCCAGAAGCTGCGGTACAATACTTGTTACATGTTGTTTAGAATCATACAGTTCCAATGGTAAATAATACATTAAATATCATTGTTAAAATTAATTTCCTTTGGATGCTCAGTATAGTCTCTAATTGTATAGAAAAAAGTTATGCAGCAGAAACGATTTTACTTGGGATATAAACTTGTCTATCAAATTTAATCGCTTATGTCATGTGGCAAAGTGTTGTAAACCATGTACATGTATTGCATGTGATCATTTTGTTGTGAGCTGTTGATATTGTCACTTAATGAAATGTGATTACTACGGCAAGTGTTATAGTTAGGCTCTATAGACGTCAGCGTTTGCTGAAAATATACTCGCGCCCTTCAGTATACTTAGAAGAACCCACCCACAACCGAAATTTAGTTTGATGCCGTGTCTCGCGTTACACCAAAGTAGAGGTACGTCGCCTCCTGCCGTGATAAACCATGCACTACAGTACGGAATAACGACCTGAGTAGTTAACGCGGTCGAAATCAATATATCTCACTTAATCTAATTTCAAATTTTTCCCAAAAATTGAAATACCTTTAACAAAGGTATCTTTACATTTGTATTCAATTTTAAAATGAATTAATTCTTGAAATATATATGCTACACTATCAACTCTTTTATCAAGATTTGCATGAAATTACAGTATCACTTACGTGAAAAATAAATTCCGTACAGTAAATGACATCTACTATGAGACCTTCCTCTATATCTGCCTAAGCACTTTCTGATATTTGTCCTGTCGTTGTTGTAGGGAGGTAATGAACAGAAAATTCAAGAACTGGTGAGAAAATGTCCTGTAAAAATGCCTTTTCATATCTCCATATCCATATCTCCTTTCCATATCTACATCAAGAAGTTCTTTACATTTTAATTAACTTGGCTGTTCACTCTTGTTTACTGTAATATTAATTTTTAGATACCTTTCTATTTAAAAAAACATATGTTCCATAATTTTCTTCGTTTCCTTCTCTTTTAATAGTTTAATGAAAATAGGACAATCCTAATTAATAAACAAGCCAAATCTCTTTCCATTTTAATATTTTCCTGCACAAATTGAACCCTCAGAGAGAAAATATTAATTTGACTGTTATTGAAAATGATCTATTTTAAACCACATAACATCAAAAATTTTTAATAACGGGAAAGTAAGATAATATTACCTTTGGAGCTAATCAACAACATTTTAAAAACAACTTTGTGATATATGACTTAAGCTCTCATGATATATCGCACAAAAGATTTTTGATCATCAGCAAACAATAATCAAATTTTTTATGACTATGAGGGTATATTTTACGATCTTCATTTTACGTATTACAAAACATTAGAAAAAATTGTAGTCTCGTAAATATGTGCGGAGTTGTCCATTGTTCCAGCAACAAACTGCGTACACACAGTTCGGAAGAAAAACAAGCGGGACGTACCAGCTGGAACAACAACCACGAAAGGGCGGGGCCCACAGCCTCAAGAGGAATGGGAGAGAAGACGCATGCGCAGCGCCTCTGCAGAGGTCAAAGGTGAGGCGGCTTCCTTAGAACTCTGCTTCTGGACCCCTCGCCCCACCGCCTGGCAGGTGGATCCAATACGCATCCCATACGCACATACAAGCCCAATCAACTTTCTTGCTCCCTTGTTATTGCATCAAAAATTTATGTGTGTATGTATGAATGTATGTATGTATGTATGTATGTATGTATGTATGTATGTATGTATGTATGTATGTATGTATGTATGTATGTATGTATGTATGTATGTATGTATGTATGTATGTATGTATGTATGTATGTATGTATGTATGCATGTACGTATGTATATTGTTATTTAAGGTCGCATCAACATCAAGGTCACTAGCGACAACTATTGAAGTTAACGTTATGGTAACTACGAAGATGAAACGAAATGGTGATGATAAAGGGTAAAAGGACGAACACAAATACAACCATGCCCGAGGTGGGATTCGAACCCGCGACCCTTCGGTCCGAGATCACTATGACACTGCTGCCTTAGCGATCTCTGTCACCGGGCCGGCAAATTATATTTTTATATTTTCATTTAATGTCATGTTGCATATACCTAATGCTATGTGGCTAGTCTGAAGATCTTATAAAATCTACTATTTTCGGTATTGCAACCTTTTGAATTCTGGTTTTGCCTGCAGACGGTCTCTTCATCGCATCAAAGCGGTGGGAAAGGGATCATAGAGGAGAGAAAACTTTGAAAGGGGGGAATTTTCAATCAGAAGACGAGACATACTACAATTTCTTCTAAATTTAAAAACAAACATGTCATTCAATTTGAGAGTTCACTCTTTTTGGCCACCTGGTAGAGACAGATCGATTGAGAACTTTCTGAAAAAGAAATACGGTGTACATTTATAGCCATTAGTATGTTAACAGACGCATTAACTAATTGAAGACGGCCAGACGAGTAAAAAGAAATTAGGAAATATTTTGAAACAAAATCATTTTAACTGTATCATTAAATCGCGAACTCGCATTTCCGTCAAAAACTCGAGAAGGATATTTTGTACAATTACTTAACTGTTTTCTGAACTAGGTGTATATGAGAAAGTAGGAATAGAAATAAGTTTTTCAAATCAAATAATTGAATTTAAAAATAAATATAAATAACCTTTTCATTTCATCCTATTTACGAATTATTTGTTACATTACATTACTTTCCTTTCGTAATATCTAATGATGTTTGGGGAGAGTAAGATGTTTATGAAGACAAGGATGTAAACCATGAGCAAAGAAATTGTTCATTAAAAATAGATATTCCGTGTATCCTTGAGAGCAACAACGCTTTGGCCGTTTTCCATATTAAATTGTAATTATTATTGCCTATTAAAAACATGATACGTAATCTGTATGACCGAATTATGTTTATACAAATTATCGTAATAGTATGGAAATGAAGTGATCAAAAATAATCTTTATAATTTCAACATCTGTGCCTCCTAGATGCACCTGAATTATTCAGTGATTAAATGGAAAAATGATAATGAAAAAATATATATGAAGAATAATGGAATAATGATGTAATGAAAGGAAGGGAAAACGGGAAAATCAAAAGAGGACCTGCCGGGAAACCACTTTCTTGACTACAAATTCTACGTAGATCGATGGGAATTTGAACCCTCGAATGTTTAACGCCAGCTCCTTATTGCCACGCCATTTGCTAGGGTACTGCTCCGGCATTCGTCTGGTGTTATTCGGAGAATTCACGGAAAACTACCGATCAGAACAGCCGGCCACTAGAATTCTCCTCCAAACAGTGAATTCGACCTAGCTGACAAGCAACTGTCGAAAATTCTGCCACCGTTGGAAGTCGAACCTAGAACCTCCCTTTCAGAGGGACTGCAGAGACATCAGTTGATGCCCTAAGCCATTTCTCCCGATAGTTTTAGCGTCATTTGTTATTTATTGTGACCAGTGCAAAACTACCGATCAGAGCAGTCGGCCGCTACCTATAGCATTCTCCTGCAGACGCAACTGAATTCGACAGAGAATTTCCTTCTTGCTGGAGCGCTCCATGCTCAGCCTGGTTGCGTCTCCGCCCCGCAGCCCATCGGCAACCTCGAAGGAGCGTCTTCTGCCCGGAGCGAAAAGCACTGCCACCCACCTGTCGCCGCACACTCGCCTCCCCCCTCCCCCTCTCCGCGACCGAGAGCCCTGCGCCGGCGCCGCGCCGCGCACTCGACGGCTTTCGACTGTTTGCGCAAAGTTGCCGCTCGCTGAACAAATGAAGGCGAGCGCGCGCACAATGGCCGTCTCTCTTCGGAGCGACGTCTCCGTATACAGTTATTTATTGTTTGTGTGTGCGAAGGGCGGGTCGCAGCGGCGGAGGCAGACGCTCAGCGGGCCGTTTTGTTCTTCCCTTCGACTCGTTAATAGACGTTCTATGGACAGAAGCCCGACCGCACAATGCGTACGATTTAAGTTAAACGAAGTAACTTCGCCGGGAACACTTTTTTCCGCTGTTTGTTCTCCTCGCTGCCGCGGCCGCCGCCGCCGCCGCCGCCGTCGTCGCGGTCTTCTCTTTTTGCTTTCCGCCTAAGCGATCTTTTCGGGAGAGAACAGCGCGGCGTATTGGCTTTATATTGCGCGCAGGGCGTGTGCGGCGACGGAGAGGCGCGTATTGTGTCTTCAGGTGCGCCCGCCGGGGACCCCGCCCGTTCCGGCCCGCTCAACAGCGCTCTGTGAGGCAGCCTGCCCAGCCACGGGCGATGGCCGGCGGCTCATGCAGACGTTGCTGTCCCGGGAGCTGCCGCGCGGTTGCAACAGTCACGCAGTCTAGGATGTTCTTTGGTGAAATCTGCCTTCGAACTGTCAAAAATTAGCATGTGCCTTTGCACAGGGCGGATAATTGCTTTGAGCGATTGATTATTTAGTGTTTCTGGGCGCGTTAAATACCAAGGTCATTCGTCCCGTAAGGGTAATGCATGTTTTGCCACTGAGGTAGCGGTGTTCTTCCCCTGCTAGATGGAAATATCCTGCACTGATCAAATATGTCGGCTTGCGGGGGTTTCCGAGGCAGGTATCTCCTACTAGCGGGACACCGTTCCAGCCGGGAAAACTTCTAAGCTCCAAGCTCTAAGCCCTACTTGTGTGGTAGCATAGTACATTCAATGTGTTTAAAGGAAGATGATAGGTCAAGAAATGGAAGGAAAGATCGAGCGCGGTCAGTGGCTCGTTTGTTAAAGTTCCGCTTCGGCATTCGTCTGTTGTCTTCGGAGATACATGGAAAAGCACCGATCAGAGCAGCCGGCCGCTAGATTGGTTTGGTTTGTTTTTCGTGTTTCCGGGCGCGTCAACTGCTTTGGTCATTAGTCCCGTTAGTGTAGTGCATGTTTTTTTCGGGAGATGGCGGTGATCTTTCCCGCTGGATGGCGAGATCCGGCGCCGACCTACCGTCGGCTAGTGGGGTTTCCCCCTAACCAGGACTCTCCCACCAGCGGGGCACCGCCCCAGCCGGGACAAGCTCTAAGCTCCCGACCGGCCTCCCGGAATATGTGGTAGTGTAGTGCATGTTAGAGTAAGTGTATGTGTAAAGGGAGAGGATAGGACAAGGTAGAGGAAGGTAAGATCGCGCGCGGTCCGTGGCCCGTTTGTTAGGGTACTGCTCCGGCATTCGTCTGGTGTTGATTGGAGACACCACGGAAAACTACCGATCAGAGCAGACAGCGGCTGAACTCGGCTCTGCCCTCTACCTAGTGTCGAAAATCCGCACCGTCGGGACTCGAACCCTACGATCACCTCGTCAAGAGGCACAGCATTGACATTAGTGGAAGCCCTGAGCAACCTCGGTCGGTAAATCGAATAGCTTTTGAAGTTACGTTGGGGCAGAAATAAAGATCAAGAAATTCTCAGGTAAAACTGGTTTCCCGTTTCAAATACGAAGTATTTTCACAGATATGTTGAAACGTTTTTATACCTTTGGTCTCTTAAATAATATTTAACTTGGTATTCGAAACGAACTTTGGCACAACTGCTGTAAGGCCTACCAGCGGCGTCCCGACCTTGTGTCTACGGGTTCAGGGCTACGTGTGGTTAGTACGTAGCGACCCCTACGCCGTATCTTTGTTGTTTACAACCTGAGAAGTGAGCTTTCTCATCGTCACACAGCAACGGATACTGGGACATTGCAAGAAAAGTGCACAGTTAATTTTTGCTCCGACCGGGAATCGAACCCGACATTCTCGTTTGAAATACCATGTTAAATATTCTTTAAGAGACCAAAAGTATAAAAACGTTTCAACATATCTGTGAAAATACTGCATTTCTAATTGATACGATAATAGATGAAAGACGACGTCTAACGTTTAGATCACTTCCCGTCCCCCAATTGTGACAAATGTTATTCGACATAGCTCGTTCTTCTCGTGATGAACTGATGATCTGTTTGCGGATCCGTTCAGAAGATTCTAAGAATTTTTTAAATGTGTTTGTTTCTTCTTTTTTTTATCCTGCGGCACCCAAGCGATGACAGATTCGCTAGACATCTGGACGAGGGAAGGTATTACTCACCAGTATAGGCGCATGCACAGAGGGAGCAGGAGGACCTCCTGCAAATTTTGAGAGGGTTCCCGTAGCCCTACGTAATATAATATTTTATTTCCGTAAATATATTCAATCCTTTATTCCCCTTTTATTTAAACTGACAATTTAGGGAATTGATTCACAATATTTAAGGAAGAGACTCTCGAAAGACTTCGGCAACTGTGTAATTGATTCAATATGAAATGAATTGTATTTATTAATTATATAATTAAATTTGTAATTTTATTCTTCCTGCAGTTTGTTTATTTATTTACTTATGATAAAATGTCATGTGTAAATAAAACGGTTTAATAGGGAAGGGGGCCAAGAGAAGCATAGAATTTCAGTTGGTCCTCCCATCTTTCCTTTTAATTTGCGCACGCCTGGACACTGAAGTATTGCCTGTGAACTTGATTGCATAGTGTAATTCAAAGTTTTCAGTTTGACTTAAATTTCATCTCTCATATGAAAGGATTAGATCTGTAAAGCGCGAAATATTCCGGTAGTACTGTAATAACTCAGATGTTAGAGGCCCAGCTTATCTGTAGCGGTATCGGAAAGAAAAGAAACAATGGATTAATTATAATGTACAACGAAGCCCAAAAGATAAGTATCTTTTGGTCCAGGACAAAAAACAATGCTGAGATTTATTGTAATTTTAATTGCCTAAGTAATGGTGACTTGGATCGGAATTGGAAGTTTATGTAAGTTACTCCATCAAGTCACATTGATCACATCTGAAAGAGATATGAGTTTCCTCAAATATAAATAATTGGACTTCAATGGTGAAGCGTCCTTTGCATTACCGTGAAAGTGAGAAACAAGAATAAGGACTACATTTGTTACAAGGTGCTTTGACACGACGCTAGGGGCACCGTATTTGAACAGATTCTCTACGTATACCTTTCGATAAAAGCCACAACGTATTTTGATAACACTGTGTTACATGCGATTGAAGATATCGCCGTCAGAAGAAGAATTGTAAGAGCTACGTGATGCTATTTCTGAGTGAACAAACCCGATAATAGTTTAAAAATTCTTAATAGATAGTAATCCTACTGCAGTATCGTCCGAATAGTCCCTCTTCAAGTACAAATAAACACTTAAATCCAACGCAGAACAAACATAACATTGTTATATTTCTAGTAAAGTAAATTATTCTCCGCAAAAACCCACATTTACTTTTGTTCCAATGGAAAGCATTCATCAAATTCGGCATACGTTTTCCACCATAAACGCAAAAGAGTTGTAATTAACATACTTTAGCCCAAACAACACTTGCCGCAAATCTAGGAGACGATGGTTGGTATGCCATTAGTGTATTCTCCAGTTTCACGACCCACCAAACCTGTGTATCCCGTCTCAAAATAACGCAACATAAATAGACCGGGAACGTGCGGCGAGGGGCCGTGGGCGGCGGAGTGGCTCTATCAGGGGCGCGGACGAGGGGCCCCGCGTCACGCGGACGGCGCCCAATTTACGAGCCGGGCCCCTGCCGACCCGGCCCGGCCCGGCCCCGCGCCCGGTCCGTCGCCGAAGTACGAATTCGGCCGCGAGCCCGCCCGGCTTCCGTCTCAGCCTGCAAGGGGTGACCACGCCACTGCCGCGGAATCCACCCGGCTGACGACTCTCGTTAGGGCGATGGACGTGGCAAGAGAAATAATTGTCATCATTAGGGGGCGGATGTTAATGAAATATCATTTTTTTCTTTAGAACAATGCCTTATAGATTGATTATTAGTGATTCCGGGCGGGTCAACTACTGAGGCGATTCGTCTCGTAAGTGTAGTGCATGTTTTTCATCGGGAGGGGGCGGTAAACTTCCCCACTGGATGGCGAGATCCGCGCCGACCTACCGTCGACTAGCCGGGTTTTCTCCAATCAGGTGTCTCCCACAAGCGGGTACCGCCCCAGCTGGAACAAGCTCGAAGTCCCCGACCGGTCTCCCGGCATGTGTGGTAGTGTAGTGCATGTTAGTGTAAATGTGTGTAAGTAAGGGGTGAGGATAGGACGAGGAAGACGAAGGAAAGATGGCGCGCGGTCCGTGGCCCGTTTATTAGGGTACTGCTCTAGCTTTCACTCGGTGTTGATCGGAGAAACTACGGAAAACTACCGACCAGAGCAGCCGGTCGCTAGAATTCTCCTCCAGACAGCGACTGAATTCGACCTAGCTGAGAAGCTAGTGTCGAAAATCCTGCTGCCGTTGGAACTCGAACCTAGGACCTCCCGGTCAGAAGCACTGCAGTGACATCAGTTGATGCACTGAGCCACCGCTCCTGGTCAATGCCTTTTAGTATATACATTAATTTTATGTTATGATGAAAGGAAATGACCTATTTTTATGTACATTGTTTCGCATTTTTCGTTGATTTCAACTAATGAGTCATTTTTTACATTTTCCTGTCGCATTTTTGCTGATTTAATTGATTTTATTACCATTTTATTGTTACTTGCTTCAAGTAATGTTTACGAGATCTAACAATTATGTTCCTCAAAGAATTTCTGAGTAGCCTCTTCAGTTTCTTTGCTTAGAAATTATAACGTCAACCGTTGATACTAATCTGGTTCCAGTGACGCCTGTTACCGCCATTGTCGGTTCGGCCGATTTTAGTGTAAAGAAAGAAATAGATTTTCTGATAAAGAATAGTCCCAACCAAACGTTTGCCAGCTGAGTTTACTTGAACGAAAGAAAGAATTCTCGATTACGTCAGTAACATATCCAACAGCATGAATTGTTCATCTGAACTGGTTCAGAAATAAAAATTACATAATTTTTTTCTTGGCTTTGACCGCACTTTAAAAACATGTTAAGTATTGATCATTTTTGGTGACGTTTTAGCTTATCAAAATCTGCTTCCTAATAATCATCATCATCATCATCACCATCATCCTAAGGGCAAAAAGTCCCTTGTCTCTGCTGTCAAGAAATTATATTCTCTGCTGTCTTCTTTATAACTGCATGTTTTTTGAAGTGTGGTTTGTTTTGAAGTTCTTCTAAGATTGTCATTTTAGGTCTCCTCTTCTTCTTTTTCATACTCTTGTGTTATCAAAAAATGGCACTTAAGAATTATGTCTATAAATGTATCCAAACATTTGTCTAACTACTATCAGGTATAAACGGGAAAAACATGCATATACATTTCTAATGATTGAATGTTTCTATATTTCACATTAAAAAGTCATTTAAACCAAAAGTCATAAATTTGAGGAATGGAAGATTTCAACTACGAGTACATAGCCTCAGTTCGTTGTCTTCACTAGCATTAAAATTCCTATTATGTGGATGCAGTACTTTACGGGATATAGTTAGGAAGCGATTCTTAATGCAACCAAAATAATAATTTAGAACACAGATCACTGATAAAATTCCATACATTTGTTTCTAACATTGTCACTTCGCACTACCAATACGTGGAACTGGGAAAAAGAAATTTGCATGAGGAATGCATTAATTTTAATTGTATCTGAAGAAGCCATTACGACCCTGAAAAGTGTTTTATATTTTCAGATGCTAAAACACAGATAAAATAGATTCTTTCATTTTCAAAATAAAATATAATAATAAATGTCTACTTACCAAATCGGAATGTGGGTTTCGGAATTACATCAATTTCTCGGTCATTTTCTCCTGAAAGCAAATAAATTAAATTAGATTTGCTATGGTTGTATTTTAAATATACGCACAATTGTGGTAAAGTGAGAGTTAAAAAAAGGTTACTATGTCCCATACAGAATATAATGTAATTTATTTAAACACAAGGATTACTTTAAATAAATTACTCTACGCTAATTTAGTACAACTAAGAAATTAAAAATAGAACGTATTTATGATTATATATCGACAATTTTAATTTTGTTGTAACAGGATGCAAATTTTGCATTGTTTAAAGTAATTTTACAACTTAACTCCTGTCCATACTCCTATGTGATGAAACACTCAAGGCATGAGATTAAACAATAATTTGATTTTAATTATATGAAATTTGACGACAAAATGTTTGAAATAACTCATTTTTAGCATTAATTTAACAAAGGTATTACATAATATTATAGCTACTTAATGATATACTATTCGTATTTCAAGAATAAATTGTCTTGGAAGAAACAACAAACTTCAAAAGATCAGATATCTTTTCAACACGATCATTTGCATTGGCGAATGCAAATGCAAGTAACAAAAGTAGCGTTTGAAAGTTAAAATGCCCTTATATAGATTACATGGACTAAATTACCGACAACGAAGAGATAATTTCCTGCTAACCCCCCTAGTATCAATGGGAAAGGCTGTAATGTATTGTCACAAAGAGATCACATGAGCCAGAGTTATTTACCTTGTGCGACAAACAAGGGAGAGGTACGTAATAAAAAAAACTTTATTGTAGAATCCAGAACTTTGACCGACAATCTACTTTATCTCCTTGTTGATTGATCTTTCCGGGCAAATCAATTGCTTATGCTCATTAGCCCTATTAGTGTAGTGAATGTTTTTATGTCAGCAAGTGGTGGTGTTCCTTCCCAGCTAGATGGTAAGATTTAGCGCCGAACTACATGACTTGGAATTTCTCTCACCGGGTATCTCCTACCAACGGGGCACCGCCACAGACGGAATAAGCGCTAAGGCCCCGATTGGTCTCCCGGTTCGTGTGATAGTGTAGAGCATGTTAGTGTGTGTGTGTGTGTGTGTGTAAGGAGAAAGGATAGGACAAAGAAGAGGAAGGAAAGTTCGCGCCCAGTCCATGGTCCATTTGTTACGGGAACTATTCCGACATTCGCGTGGTGGTGGTGATAGGAAACTCTACGGAAAACCACCGATCAGAGCAGCCGATAGACTTCTTTCCAGAAAACAGCTGAATTCGTGCTAGTTATCAATATAGTGTCGAAAATCCACCGACGTCGGGACTCGAACCCTGGACCCGGATTGAGTCGGCGTAGAAATTACCAATGAGCTTCCGAGGTTTGCTCGTATCGCTGAGGGCTTCAGGCCACGGCTGCTCCAGGTGCCGAGGCCCCACGGGACGCCCCTGCGGGACACCCCTCGGAGGCGCGGGCGCGAGGCGCTGACCTCGAAAGCGCGGGCGCGCGAGAAGGCGGCGCCGAGGCGCGCGTTGGCAGAGGTCAGCGCCGCCCCGCGACAGCCGAATTTGTCTCTGCGATGCCGCCGGAGCGGGGCGGGGAGAGCATGGCGGGGAGCGGAGCGCTGCGGGGAAGGACACATAGGGAGGGGAGAAAAAAAGGTGAAGGGCATAAGGCGACTTATGGGGGAGAGAGCATGGCGGGAGGAGGAATCGAAGCGCTTAGGACGGGGCAAATGTGAAGGGAGGAAAGGAAGGTGATGGACGCAAGGGGCTATGGGTGGGAGAGATGGCGGGAGGAGGGAAGAAGCCTGCAGGACGGGACAGTGGGGAGGAGAAAGAGGTGGGAAGGAAGGGGGGGGAAGGAAAGGGTGTTGTGCCCAAGGGGCTGTGGGTGGAGAGCGGGGGGTAGCGAGAGGAAGGTGATGGGCACAAGGGCTATGGGCGTAGCGGGGTGGGGGCTTCCAGGAGTTACGGGGACATCACGCTCCAGTACGTCGCGCACTCCGCACGAGAAAAATAAAATGTGGGCAGAGGGGATCTGGAAATTGCAGGGGATCAAGGAGGCCACGGACCACTCGTATTATTCTTTTTAAGTGGCATAGTACGCAAGGAAGGAACGCCCGGCATGAAGTGGACAGGGTTGTCCAAACAGTTTGCTCAAGGTACTCGTAAAATACTGAAGTAACTGTGCATGTGCTTGCCAAATATTGTTATCAATTTGCTTTAAATATTAACCTATCTTTTATGACTCTGAGAGTACTGCAATGTTCAAGATTACTAGACTCAATTAAAAAGCTGCATCATTGAATATCAAGTCTGGTAGGGGTTCAGAAACCGCATTCGGAACTGAAGAGTAAAGACACAATAAACCAACAATGTAATTGAGGTACTCTTATCAGAATCTCTGATAAGGAATCATCAAGGAATATGTCGTATCTAGAATTACTTTGATAACTTCAGTCCAAATATCACAAACTTATTTCATATCCGAGTCTATCTTAACAATAAAATATATAGATTCAGCTCTGGGAAGAAAACACCGTGTGCTGTAGTCGAGACTATTTCACATTGTGATCACGGGTAGATCATGGCAGGGTATGAAAAATGTTTCCAACAACTGGATGTTGAAAAGTATACAACTGCTTCGATTACACGTGATTGTACGGTCTGTAAAAACATCTCCAATGCTGTGCGCACTGAACAATTCAGGAAATGGCAGGCAATGATTACTTTTGATAAAAGAGAGATGAATAAGTCATTTTTTTACAGAATATCACAAAACAACTTAATTACACGACTTATCTTTGAGAAAAAAAGAGTAATGGATATTGAAATGAAAATGTAAGCAAAAATTAAATGCATAAAAATGTGTTTCTAAATAGTTTTTTAATGGAAGGAGTTCACTAACATGAGTGATAAGAGTAACTAAAAGTATATACAATTTTGACAGAAAATTCTTAAATAATTTGAAAAAATGCAACGCGAAACCAATGTTTACCTTACTTTATTGTCCAACTTTTGTGCCACACTGTGCAGAAGTCTCCCTACGCGGGCGGTTAGCAAATTGCGCAGTTCCGCCACGGCTGCCAACTTGATGGAAAGTTGCTTGCATTTGCATCGGTCCACACATCACGCGGGTCCCGATCGCCGTTGCTGACGGGAGCCCGCGGCCATTAAACAGGTTTGCCAACTTAAGCGGGCGTATTAAGCTGGCTCTATTTAGAATGGACAACTAAGTCGGTGGGAGCGGCGCGGGGCGGGGAGGCGGCTGTGGGAAGCACCCCGTTCGCCAGCCCGCCCACCCGCTGGGTTCCCGTTCTTCGAGAATAGTAAGTGGCTTTTATTCGATGATCGGCCACGATGGAGGCGGTGGAGCTGGAAGTGGATGTTGGTTGTGATAACCAACGCGGAAGTATCAGTACCAAATGTGATTGTAACAGCATCGATGATAGAACGGACATGGAGGCATCTGAACGTGATAGAAGCAAATACGATGGAGGTACTTTTGGAAGTGGAATAAGAAGTAATGAAAGAGGAATGAGAACAAAAAATTTACCGAAACTAGAGGGAATGTGCGGCGTAGCCGCTCTAACTTTTTCTCCTCCTAATGTTACTTCTCGCGTTGCCAACCGGCCTCCATCTTGGAGGACAGTCCTCCATTGACGTCAATTATCCTCTCGTCCTGCTTTGTATATTAAATGTCCTCCTTTTAGTAATTTTTAACATGGTTGTTTATTTTATACGTGACTAACATCTGCTACGTTGTATCGTTTATTATGTAATTTCTAATAGAAAACATGAATATCCTTTTTCTGAAGTAGATACACGCACATATGATAAGACACGCTTTTTTCATCTTCATCTGCATTTTGTGAACAAATTTTTTCACTTGAATCGCAAATGGAGAGAGGAAAAAAACAGAGCTGATGTACGTCTAAGTTAAATATTTATAAAAAGAAATGTTTTGATGCGTTTTTTGCATATCGAGTGACCTGCCTTTTACACTAACATTGTTGGCATCCCTAGTTATTACTCAACAATATTAGTAGCCAATGTTTAAAACAATTACATCTTTTAAACATCTATAATAAAATGAATTTATGCAGAAAACATTCAAACAACAACAACCAATATGGTTGAAAAATGACTCGATAAGTTTGGGCACACTTTAAAATTTCGATCAGCAAGGATAGACGCCGAAAATTAGAAATACAAAGTGGGTTCTGATTGAAGAAAAGTTCTGCATATTCAGTACATGGAACATAGAAAACCCCAAACTTTGTTTAATCCGTTTATTATAGAGTGCCGAAGACTAGTGAAACAAGGGACGATCGTTCTGGAACAATAAAATCACCATTCACTGTGAACTCACAGTTAAACATCTTTGAAAAGATGTAATGGAAGCGTTTTAAATTTACCTAGATCTGTACATGTTTGCTATAGAGAAATAGGGCAAAGAGTTCCTGCAGTTCACTTTACCTTAAAAATCTTAACAACTTACCTTATTACGAACTGCAAAATTGCTGGGAGCAACTTATTATTGCAATGGCACGATATGTAAGTAATTCCTGCAAAAGCTGGAGTGGGAAGGAATATTAAAGTAATGCAAGTAAAGATATATGGAAGGCAATTAAGGAGGCTATGGAGAAGAAATAATAAAGTTAACGCCAACACCAGATCACTAAAGACGATATGATAGCGAAATCTGAAGTTTGTGACGATAATCACACTTATTAGCGAAGCCTCGACATTGGCGTTAAGCGTGGCAAGAAGATTAAGATGAAGGCGTTGAAACTTCTATTGATATATGTTCCTTCATTGCCGAGGACGGAATTGGATTGTTTTGTTAGATTAGAGTTTCCAAGCGCATCAACGGCAAGAGTCGTTAGTCCCGTAAATGTAGTGCACGTTTTATCACAACAATCGTGATATTCCTTATCTGGAAGGCAAGATCCCTCTCACGTGCACGCCTTCTTACCGGGATTTTACCCAACTAGGCCCCCGCCTGGACAAACTCTAAGCTCCTGAACGGTCTTTTTATATGTGTGGTAGTGTAGTGCATGTTAGTGTGAGTGTGTAAGGGGAGAGGATAGGACAAGGAAGGGGAAGGACAGATCGCGCGCGGTCCGTGGCCCATTTGTTAGGGTACTGCTCCGGCATTCGCCTGGTATTGATCGCAGATACCGCGGAAAACTACCGATCAGAGCAGCCGGCCGCTAGAATTCTCCTCCAGACAGCGACTGAATTCGACCTAGCTGAAAAGCTAGTGTCGAAAATCCTGCCGCCGTCACGACTCCTAAGACCTCCCGGTCAGAGGCGCTGCAGTGACACGAGTTGATGCACTGAGCTACCGCTCCCGGTCCGATGAGGTAGAGTAATGCACGTAAGTGTAAGTTTGTGTATGTAAGAGGTGAGGTTAAGGCAAGGAAGAGGAAGGTCCATGGTTCGTTTATTAGGGTACGGTTCGACACATGCCTGGTGTTGATCTGAGAAACCACGGTGAACCACCAATCAGAGCTATGGGTCGCTAGAATTCTCCTGAGAGCGACTGGAACCACCTAGCTATCTAGTGACGGAAGGCGAATTTTGTGGAGGCACCGTAGGTTGTTGCCGATCGTGGGCTCCATTTACAGTTTGTCGCTTGGGTGAAAACTCCCAAACGGAACCCCCGACAACTTCACTGCGCCGATTACAACTGACAGGACCAAAGACATGTCTTTGCTTTTTACTAGTTTGAGAATGAAGAGTCAATTATCGTAATGGTGACGGCGTTGAACAGGTTTTTCCGAGTAGACATGCGTTTACGCACGATGCCCAACTTCTTTCTCACAGGATGACTTAATGCAGCAATTCCAAGAACTTGTTACCGGAAATTGCTATGTCAAATCATGACCTAAAATACTATAAATTCTCTAATGTCTTGCGGTAATGATAAACATTTTCAGCTTGTTTTCAAAAAACAGTTGCCCGTTCTGCATAATTTAACTATATCTCTTGAGTCATAAAAGAATGAGGCGTCCTTGGAAGAGCGATCGCTGGCGTGTTGTTTATTAAATGTCAGAACAAGATTAGGATCATATATATGAATTAAATGTATGTTACGATTTTTGATGACATGTAAAAAGCTGTGATTTGATTTATTACTCAGACAGGCAGGTAATACGGGGATGCAATTTGAAGTGCGGTCGGTCAATTCATTCGCCAACGCAAGCCATTCTTCAAAGAATGACACTCGAGAGTTAAGAATAAAAATCTCACAATTACTTTTACCAAATTCTTTGAGAAAAACAAGATAAATTGTACATATGACACATGGATTCACTAAAAATGATGTGTGTTTCCACGTGTACAACGTCATTTTACAACAAAATAAACCAATTGATCGACAATACTAATTAACTTATTGAAATTGTACATTTTTCCTACAAAACGACAATTCCCATTCAGTGCAAAACCGCGAGACGATGAAGGTAACAAGTAACATGAAACAATTGTTTGAAATCATTTTTGACTAAATCTTGTGAGCATATAACCGGAAAAAAAGAATTATTGTTATATTAGCATTAACAGTTGACTTTGTAAATGAAGAAAACTGAATTTTTTCAATAAACAACATGAAGCTGAGCGATACAACATAGGGGAGTCCAACGTAATATTTGCTAGGCCACGCATATATTTCAAGGCATATTGCTCATACAACGTAGTCAAAAGTACTTTGCCCCAGTTCAGTTCAAAGCAAAACGTAACGGGATCTCCACGGGTTTCCTTTCTTTCAATTCTTATTCACCAGAAGACAAATTCTCCATGATCAATTTCACCAGATGAATTCAAGACTAGAATCACAATTCCTAAAGTACGTATTAATGCACAACAGACTTTCCATGCAGACGGGAAAGCAGCGGACATATGGAGAGCACGAAACATACTGTGAAATGTTTTAACATTAATTTATTGAATTTTACTCTCAACTTAAACATGGGTTCCACACACAACATATTACTCCTTACCTGTTGCATGTAGACGTGTAATTCTATACAAAATCACGATTCCTGGAAGTTCTATTGATTGAAACCCAATATTAGATTGATGGCAACTACTATGAAGTATCAACCTTTTTCAACAATAACAATTTAATATTTATTCTTACAATCTATACTTTATAATTCTATTAATTTTATGTGAATATCTTTTCACTATAAAACATGAAAGCACCGTACGGATTTGACTATAGTTTGTAAGCTTCTAAAATATCTTGATCGTGGCTTCTCGGCGACACAGAATGTTGTCCATGGAATCCTTGTGAGCAATTCTCACGTCCTCTCTAAATTAAAAAATGTTCCAGAATGTCTTCAACGATTGCTATTAATAGGACTTAATATTACGCAAATTTAAACGCGGTCGCGCCTTTCCCTGTGTCTCGCATGAAAGACCTACTCGCGATTGGCTATATTCAACTACTTATTAAAAAAATTCTTCCGTCTACGGAGACACCCTAATATGCATTTCCTCGAAACATCAAGTCTACTTAAATCAAACTTCCAACTACTACATTAATAAAATTCCTAATTACAATTTACACAAGACCAAGCTCTCAAACCTCACTGTCATTTACGTAATACCCAGTCTAAGATGAAAATCCGATTGCACCTCACCAACCGCTTACGTGTGTTCGCTACAATAATTTTCTAGAAAATGATCCCATGCGTCTTTCTAAAAGATCACGTCCATCCAATGCCCCCCCCTACACATTTTTCAATAAAATTTGTTAGGGGCCGCGAGCATCTGCACAACGTTATGACACCAAACATGGAATATTAAACTTTGTTGATCCGTTGTCCTAACAACGCGTATTCTTTGATTTCAGAGTTTGAAAACAATGTCGCTGGATGCCGATTCTATCATTAAAACTGTCGTGTGGGGGAGGTGGGGACGATGGATGGATTGGCGGGTCTGGCACCACGAGCGGGGAAGTGGTCGAACGGCAGGGGCGGAAGGTGCCTTCGGGGCCGTTCCCTATTCACTGGATGACCTTTAGGCGGATGAGAGGGAGCAAAGACGAACAGGGATGACCCCAGTCATGGCAAATAGCAGTTTATTACGGTCGTATACTTACATACACTGGACAGGCACGCGACGTAGCCCAGCCTCGCCAAGGGCTGTTCGCCGGAGGAGACACCTTGCAGCGGCCATCAAAACGACTCACGAGTGCACAGCGGTCAGAGGGGAGGGTGGGACGCTGCTAGCAGGACCCCGGAAGGTCGATCTGGACTAGCGGGACGAAGGAGGTCGGCAGGGCCAGTTTGGGCCGATCTGAACCGACTAGGGGTGAAGGGAGGTCGGCAGGGCCAGTTTGGGCCGATCTGAACCGACTAGGGGTGAAGGGAGGTCGGCAGGGCCAGTTTGGGCCGATCTGAACCGACAGAGGAGTGGAAGGTCCGTGCACACGGGCGACGAGCTCACGAGTAGCATTCGTCCCCCCGCTAAGCGGAGGTCAAGCTGTTATATAGGCCTTTTCTGCTGAGGCGCTCTTTCCGAAGCTGAGCTACGCAACATGCTTACGCGGGTGCAGCTGTCTGCGGCTACGCGACATCACTCCCCTCCTCGAGAAGAAGCTCGTAGCCTCATGTCGCGTTGCCGCAGCGGCTCCCGCGTACTGATTGTCCAGTTTTCATATTCATTTTACAATAATTAAATTCACTCATCTTTTAGTGTTGTTACAGTCACTAGAGTTCAAACAATTTTAAATTTGTACAAACTGTCTTATTAACTACATTTTTTTCGTCGAACACCAATACGTCTACACTGTGCATCGTGATACATCTTCTACTATCTACATACAAAAAAAAACCTGTCTTTACAAAGGTGGAAATAGTGGTGTGTCATTCACATTAATTCTCTGGTGAGAGTTTTACTTTTCTGCATAATTAAATTAAATGTCGAACATTCCTTTTTGCCAACATTTTGCATCTCAATATTTTACATCTATACTAACGTTAGAAGAAATTTAAATTTCCGAGAATTTATAATACTTTAAAAACATTTCGAGAAAGTAAGTATACCTCATAATTATGTATCGTATAGAATCGAGGTTATGACAACGGGTACTTGCATGGCAGAGGGTCTTAGAGGAATCTATTGGTGAATGCAGTTTGACTGCTAAGGGAAAAATTGAGTGAACGAACGTTCCTCACCGTCACTGATCTACCATTGTCATGTGCAATCCGACAATCCAAACTCCGACTCACTGTTTCTCTCCCTAGCAAAATTTGATTGGCGAGGGCGCGTTGGCTGCAGCCTGTTAGTGGGAGAGGTGACCTTCAACGTCTCCTCACCGTCATAGGTCTGCCTTTGCCAACGCGGTTGGACATTCCAAGCACAGCACTCTCACATTCTTCGGAAGAAATCTACTCGCAAGGGCCATTGACTGCAGCCTGCTAGTGGCAGAGGTGGTTCTTCCACCGTCTCTCACCGTCATAGGCGAACCAACGTCAAGCGCTGTCTGACCGTGACAAGTATGTGGATTGCGGACAAACCTGCACCAAGGCTAAGGCAATGTAAAATGCCTAAGTCGAGAAAAATGTATGAGCATGGACAAAGAGATCGGATGATTCTCGACAAGGAGTACGCCAGACGATACAGAGGTGTACAAGAACTATGCAAAACTACATTTAGCAAGAAATGTTCAACATTTGAGACAAAAGGAATGTCGCGTATAAAGTACAGCGCGCTTGCGACGTTCTGGAGAACGCTCTGCTGCGAGAAAGAGCTCTTCCTGTACTGCTGACGCTGAGCCGTGGCTACGGAGTGCGATCCTATACTATATTTTAGTAGCACACTTTTCTACATAACTGTTAATACATTTACATTTTTTTTTATTTCTACAACAACTTTTCACTTAATATTATTGTACTACACTTACTTTTCACTTAATATTATTGTACAAAATCTATTTTGTTAATTCTCTAATAATTTCTTATTTCTATTGTATTTGTAATACACTTGTCTGTCGGTTGAGCACCCATAAGTGTCCATATGATTGGCACTAGGCACCATCGTCCCAATACGTCTCTCCACCTACAAAATATGGAGAAAAATCATTTATTTTTGCGGCGCCTCCACGCCGCCCGACGACGCTGAGCGTGGCTCGCCTCGCCCTTCGCTCGTGCATCCATTGGAGGTCTCGCTCCCAGGTCCCCCAGAAGATTTTTCCGGGCAGTCGGGAGTCCCGCTGCGCCGTTCAACCTCCCGAGGTCCAAATCTCGCCCCGGTGTGGCGGCGGAGAGTGGCTGGCGAGTCCAACGTCCACCATGGCGAGGGCGGGTCCTGGGTCCCATCCCTGCAGCTGCCGGTAGTGGCAGCGCCGGTTAACAGCAGTGGCCACGTGATGGATTTGCCCGGCGTGGCCGGAAGGGCAGCATCACCTCCTTGCTCCGGCATGACCGTCCCTCCTAGTCCTCTGGGCGGTCATACAAGTATGCCTCCCGCCCCGGTAACGGACGGAGGTTATAAGGTCTCTTCCCGCCCGGCGTGGGTGGTGGCGGTGGTGGTGGCGGCGGCGGTGTCGGCGTCCCGCCCATTGGTTGCGCCACTGTGCCTGTCTCCCCGTCCTTTGCGAGAATTGCTGGTGTGTGCACCTCGGGATCTTGTGGAAGGGGAATGAGATTGCGATGGTGGGCAACGATTTTTCGACCATTATGTACATTCTCTAATTCGAACGTGACCGGGGATCTGACCTTGGTGACCATATATGGTCCCACCCAGCGTGACACAAACTTCTTTGTTTGTCCCGGCGCGAGGCTTTTGTTCCTTACGAGAACCATTTGCCCTACTATGATTGGTATGAGCGACCTATTTCTATTAAGTTTCTCGTGTTCCACTGCAACGTTCCTACTGTTCCATTCCGCGGCCTGCGCATGAGCGTACTGGAGGCGCTTCCTTAGAATCTCCACGTATGGCGGGTTATCCGCGTAGCGGTTCGCAAGCGGAAGAAGCACCCTATCCCATGGCATGTCTAGTTCCCTCCCATAAACTAAGAACGCTGGCGTAAAACCTGTTATGCGGTGTTTCGTATTTCTGAATACGAATAGGGCGAATGGCAAAAGCTCGTCCCAGTCCCTCGAATCATGCTCCATACAGTGGGCTATTACTGATGCAAAGGATTGATGCGCTCTTTCGAGTCGCCCATTGGCACCCGGATTATATGGCGACGTGGTTATGTGTCTGACTTGTAGTAGTCGACACACTTCCTGCATCAACTGCGAGGTAAAATTTGTCCCTTGGTCTGTCAGTAAAATTTGTGGGACACCATGGCGGCAGACAATGTTTTCAATGAACGCCTGTGCGATAGTGTGCGCCGTTTGATCGGGCAAAGCTATAGCTTCGGTAACGTGTAAAATGGCATTGGGCCGATAGAATGTATCTGTTTCCTTGCTAGTGGTAGGAGAGGCCCCATTATATCTAGTGCTATCTTTCAAATGGCCGTGTTGTTTGCTACCTCTTGAATAGGAATTTTCCCTTTGACACTTTTCCTCATTTTGCAACGAACGCATTTTGAAACAAAATTTCGTGTGTCACTATAAATTCCTGGCCAATTGAAATGCCTCTGTACCAAGTCTAATGTTTTCGTGACCCCCCTATGCCCCGCCAGTGGGTTTTCGTGACATCTTTTTAGTATGTATTCGCGCATAGAGACTGGAGCACACATTGTATATACTGGATTGGGTGGGGGAACATGTATTTTATACAGTACGTCTTCGGCATCTAAAAGTAATTTTATCTTTTATTCCTATTAGTTCGTATAGTTCTTTAACGACTCGCATTGTTTTTGTTCTTGCGCTATTCTCTTTTGTCCCACACCGGCTCGTACTCCTCGGTTTCTGCTATTACAGAAACAGTTGGCAACTCTACTCTCGACAGTGCGTCAGCGTGGGGAATCTGCTTACCTGGTTTATGCTTGACGGTAAACGTGTACTCTGAGAGCTCCATAATCCAACGCGCTAGTCGCGGTTTGGGTTCAGCTTGTGTAAATAACCATTGAAGTGGTTTGTGATCTACTATCAGGGTAAAATGTCTGCCTAGTAAATATATTCGAAACTTCCTAATCATCGTTATCACTGCTAAACACTCGAGATCCATTGCGCAATATGACTTTTGCTGTGGCGTTAACTTTTTGCTCGCGCATGCAATGATGTGTTCACCATCGTGTTCTATTTGTGATAAAATACCGCCTAATCCCATCGGCGATGCGTCTGTCGTTAGAATGAATGGTTGTTCCAAATTTGGGAAACGTAGTACTGGGGAATTTGCTAGTGCTTCTTTTAGTTTTTCGAATGCTTGTTGATGTTCTGGCGACCATTTAAATTTTTGTCCTTTTTTAGTTAAATCACTTAAAATACTGGAAAGCTGCGAGAAATTTGGTATGAATTTCCTATAGTAGCCAGCGAGTCCTAAAAATGCTTGAATATTTTTCACTGTTTTGGGGGCTGGAAATTGTCTAATTGCCTGAATTTTTTCTTCGTCTACTTCTAACCCGTTTGCGGATATTATATGTCCAAGGAATTTCGTTCTTTGTTTAAAAAAGTGACATTTTTCTGGCTTTAATTTTAAATTAGCGTTTCGCAACCTCTGGAAAATCTCTTTAAGACCTTCGAGGTGACCCTCCAGAGACGAATCGTAACGAAGTACATCGTCTAAATATACTAAGCAACCCTTATTTATTAGTCCCTCCAATACAATCGTCATTAATCTCATAAATAGTCTAGGCGCGTTTGCCAAACCGAAGGGTAGCCTATTACATTCGTAATGTCCCGTTGGTGTGCTAAATGCTGTAAACTGTTTACTATCTTCCTCTAATTCTACCTGCCAATAACCAGAACAAAGGTCTAGCGATGAGAAAATGCTCGAACCGCCTAACTGATCGAAAACTTCCTCTAGGTTTGGGAGAGGAAATACTTCTTTTGCCATAACGTTATTAAGGGCTCTAAAATCTATACATGGTCTGTACTTAGTTTCGCCTCCTGATGTGCTTTTCTTGACGAGTATTATATTCGGGACCAAGGGCTATTACTATGCGAAATGATGCCTTGATTTAACATGTCCTGCACCGCTGAATCTAAAATTTCCTATGCGCGTGAGGCACTCTATAGGGTCTCACTTGAATAGGTTGCGCCTTCCCTACATCAATCGAATGTTTCACAATTCCTGTACATCCTAGAGTATTCTTTCCATATACGAAAACATCTGAGTATGTCTGTATTAAGTCTGCAAATTTTGGGCGTATCTCCACCGGAGTAGTGTCCCAATTGATTAATTTTAGCAAATCTGTTTCTCTTGAATTTTCTGGCACATGAGGGATCGTGTTCTAAACTGCTAACTGTTGGTTCTATCCAATCTTCCAATATGCCAAACTTTATCTTTGTGTTCTTGCTAAATACTTTAAGGTTTTCTGTCCATTTACCAGTAAAATTTCAGCTAAATTCTCGTGTACCGTTGACACCGTAGAATTACATCTACTTCGTCATCGTCAATAAATATCTCTGAACCTCTTTTGCATCAACCCTTATCGCTGTTTTCGCCACCGAGAATGGTTTGACCTTAATTTTGCTCATAACTTCTCCGCATTGAATCCTATCTACCGTCGCCGCAACTGGGTCTGCGTGGAACGCTACGCACGGAGCCTCTGCTGAATCATCACTGTCCGCGTTTCCGCTTGTACCCGTGTAATGTCTCTCCCGCTCGTCCACTTTTCCGCAAGCTCCACATAATTGACCAGCCAAACGTTCTTCCTCATCATCTGGAGCGGCCATCTTATCAACTTTGAACCGCCTTCCAGCAACTAAAACGGGGCTGTCATCCACAACTGAGCCTTGCGTACACACATTCACACATTCAACAACATTCATACCAAATAGCGGGCACAATTCCTGGACCCATTTACTACTTTCAAGTAATTGTCCACCGGAAACTGTGCTATACAACATACACGAGTTACTCTTTGACTTTGATTCTTCTTCGGCCTGCACTACTAGTGTTTCACTTTCGTCATCAGTATTTGCTACGGCAGTACTATTATTTTGCTCTGGCAAAGAAGTTATTGGCAACATCGGCTCTGGAAGCCTATCTCCAACTTCGTTATCTAACTCTGCAAAGAAATCCGAACAAATGTTCTGGCATTTTGTCCCGGAACTTACCGGCAATATGGGTCGTGGCAAGCTATTTTCAACCTCTCTATCTAAATTCGAAAAACAATCTGAAGGATTTATTGGTTTCTTATTCCGCGGCAATTCAGGTGACAAGGGTTTTTGGAGTTTTTCACTATCTTTAATTTCGATTGAACCTAAAAAATCTAAGATATCGTTGTTTGTTACCCGTTCTTGTTCTGTAAATTTATCTCCACTCATATCTATCTTAATCTTACTCTTTTCACAGTGTTTCGTTCCTGCATGTCTACAGAAATTTCTGTTTTTACTGTACTCAAGTTCGTGCAGTGCTTTTGTGCTACCACCATCTTCTCCGTTTTCGGCCTTATTGTACAATCCTGTCGTTTAAGAAAATCCAATCCCAGAATTCCATCGTAGTTGGTCCTTCCCAAATCTGCTATCAGAAAATCTTGGGTATATTCCTCATTGTCGATTCTAAACTTAACCGGACATTCCCCGTGGATTTTAAGCGGATGTCCTGACGCACTTCGTACACTATTATAATAAGGTTTTATGTTAAGTTTTGTCTTTAAAAGTGCGTCGCGTTGAGTACACTACAACAAGCTCCCGTATCTACTAAAAGGATAAAATTTGTATTAAGTATTTGCACTTCTGCCGTTAAACCTGGCTCTGGATTAACTGTCAGAACTACTGCATCCCCGCACCGTTCGGAGCGGGGCCCTCCGAGTTTTTTGGTGAACTATCGCAATTTATCGGCCTGTGCCCTGTTTTCCGACAAATACCGCAAATTGTTAAGGGGCAATTATATGCTAAATGCGAGTGTCGCCGCAGTTAAACATTTCTTCTTCCCGGTAGGGCACTGCCTGCTCACATGCCTCGTCTTCCGCAAGAGTTGCAAGTTATGTGCTTTGGCTGCGCCTGATTGGCAAAATGCTGCGTCTGCTGTTTGCCCGGCGGCGGGTTGTTGACATGCGCTTCGATGCCATTCCACCGCCTGCGGGACTTCCGACGACGTAGCAAAACATGCGGAAGGTGGTAGCATGTTAATCGAGTTATATCCTTGCATCACCATTTCTTGCGTACGCGCAAATTCTTCCGCTTGTAATATGCTCTGTGGGTTCTGTACTATCACGAAACGCCCAATCTGTTCTTTTAACCCAGATAAAATTGCGCCATTAACCGTTGTTGAAACATTAAGGATGTTGCCTCCGATTGTATATCACCATATGCATCTCTTAATTTTCGCCAAATGCCTCTTAATCTGGTAGAATATTCGGACACCGATTCTATGTTTCCGCACCGTGCTATTGAATATTTTTCTAGAGTTATTCTTGAAACTTTGGGACAAAATCTCTCTTTCATAAATTTTGTAAAATTTTGAAATGATTCTAGCACATGAGGTGGTTTTGCAAGAACTCATTCGCTGTTCCCGATATTCGAAGGCGGGCGGCAGCCAACGTGCCTGCCTCTGACCATCCGTTAAACTGGCTAACTATCTTCAGTCTTTCTAAAAAAGTTTCTATAGATACGTCATCATCTCCCGTGAAGCACGGTATCAGCATAATGTTATTGGCTAAACTCGGTTTTGGCGTTATATCCCTAATTGAATCCTTAATAAATTCTTTACCAGTGCTTCTGCTAGGCGTGCTAGATTTTTCGTCGCCTCCTAGCATATTAATAGTGCTTTCCAGCCCTGTTTGTCCCGTAGGAGTTATAACGTCCCATGATAAGAAATCCATTATGATGCGCTGTCTTACTTTTTTGAACAAATCGTGCCTTCATAGAGTTCCATGCGCAAAGAGGAAAAGCCAGAAGAAAAAAAACTCGGGTCACACACCAGTCATTTTCGCAAAGCTCTTAAACAAACAGCTGTTTTGCCATCACCGAGGGTATTTGAAAATGGTAGGGATAGAAAGGAGAAAAATCATGGGTAGGGAATATCTCGAAAATCAACACATAAAAAAAATTAAAACATATTTCTTTTTTTTTTTAAAATATTACTGTATATTTTCCCTAATCTCTTTCATCAACAAATTACGCTGTTCATACGACAGACCGTAAGCTGCTCTGCGGCATTCTGCAAGTATTTGTTGAATATACTCCGGTACTGTAACTGGACGTGACTGCTTTTTTCTTTTAGACTCATTTTCCGGTTTTATTCCGCCCGGTCTATCCATTTTAGTCCGGAAGAATAACAACAACAAAAATGAGAAGGCGAAGAAAAAAACAAAAACGATTCTGAATATTGACCACAATTTTGCTAACTCGAAAGTTAAAACTGACACTCACGTTCTCCACATACCGTATCCCCTTAATATTATGTTCTCGACACACTTCAACACTGAACCTACTCGTCGTGGTGCGTCGCGCACCGCACACCTGACACCATTGTCGTGTGGGGGAGGTGGGGACGATGGATGGATTGGCGGGTCTGGCACCACGAGCGGGGAAGTGGTCGAACGGCAGGGGCGGAAGGTGCCTTCGGGGCCGTTCCCTATTCACTGGATGACCTTTAGGCGGATGAGAGGGAGCAAAGACGAACAGGGATGACCCCAGTCATGGCAAATAGCAGTTTATTACGGTCGTATACTTACATACACTGGACAGGCACGCGACGTAGCCCAGCCTCGCCAAGGGCTGTTCGCCGGAGGAGACACCTTGCAGCGGCCATCAAAACGACTCACGAGTGCACAGCGGTCAGAGGTGGGCCGACAGAGGAGTGGAAGGTCCGTGCACACGGGCGACGAGCTCACGAGTAGCATTCGTCCCCCCGCTAAGCGGAGGTCAAGCTGTTATATAGGCCTTTTCTGCTGAGGCGCTCTTTCCGAAGCTGAGCTACGCAACATGCTTACGCGGGTGCCAGCTGTCTGCGGCTACGCGACAAAACTAAACCCGGGGTTTTTGGCTTATCACAATACAAACCGACCGACAGACTGATTTTTTTCTGTTTCCGGGCGCGTCAACTTCTGTGGTCATAGGTTTCGTTAGTGGAGTGCATGTTTTTTCGCGGGAGCTGGCGGTGATCTTTCCCCGCTGGATGGCGAGATCCAGTGCCGACCTACCGTCGGCTAGTGTGGTATTCCCCTAACCAGGACTATCCCATCAGCGGGGGGACCGCCCCACCCGGGACAAGCTCTAAGCTCCTGACCGGTCTCCCGAGATATGTGGTAGTGTAGTGCATGTCAGTGAAAGTGTGTGTGTAAGCGGAGAGGATATGACAAGAAAGAGGGAGGGCAGATCGCGCGCGGTCCGTGGCCCGTTTGGTAGGGTACTGCTCCGGCATTCGCCTGGTGCTGATCGGAGAAACCACGGAAAACTACCGATCAGAGCAGCCGTCCGCTAGAATTCTCCTGTAGACAGCGACTGAATTCGACCTAGCTGAAAAGCTAGTGTCGAAAATCATGGACCTCCCGGTCAGAGGCGCTGCAGTGACATCAGTTGATGAGCTACCGCTCCCGGTCCGACAGACAGGATGGGTGGAGCACACGCGGGGAGGGGGGCGGAGCGTGGGATACGAAGAGCGTACGGCGTGTGCGGCTGCCAGGAAACTCAATCACGCATCGCGACATCGGAGGCGGCGGCCAGTCGCGAAGCAGCGCGGCGTCTGCAAATTACGACCGGCTCCATTACGCCGCCGCCATTACGCATTCCCCATGACGCTCTCGCAATGGAGCGGGCCGGGACAGGCCGAGACCGGGACGAGTCGGGACGAGTCGGGACGCGCCGGCGCTTTCGCCGCATGTGTCCACTCATCGCGTCTTTAAAATAGAAAACAGCCAGAACCATACTGAATACTAAACGCGAAATTACTACCGCGTAAAATACTGGTTTGTGGAGGATCGGGAGGAAAATAAACGGGGCTTTTTTTTTGTTTGGTTTTTGGAATGAGAGGCAAAATAAGAAACGCGTGCGGAGGTATGCATGCATGCTAAGCGCGGGGGACAGCCCGGGCGGCGGGGTCAACGCCCGGGGTGCGGTCAAGGGGTGCGGGGAGGGGAGAGGCGGGGGCCGCGCGGTCGCCACCGTTCACGCCAACCTGCTGCAGAGGCCGCCAACGCCGTATGTCATAACGCAATTAAAATTCGTAATTAAAGCGACCTGCAGTGCGGAGGCTGCGGCGCCGAACAGGTCCACCCTGGTGGCGGCGGAGGGGCAGGCGTACGCGGGGACCGCCGGGCCGTTCCACGGGCTTGGGTCTGGGCTTGGGCCTGGGAGGGAAGTGACAGATAGGTCCGCTAGCGCAGACAGGTGCTGTCTGACTCCCAAATGGATTGCTGTCCTCGAGCATTCCTCAATATCAATCATTTTTGGATTGATTCATTCATTAGAGATTCCGGGTGCGTCAACTGCTAATGTCACGTGTCCCGAAAGTATAGTGCATGTGTTTTCTTCTAGAGATGGCAGTTCCTCCGCTGGATGGTGAGATCCGGCGCCGACCTACCATCGGCTAACGGGGTTTTCCACATCCAGGTTTCTGCCACCAAGGGACAGTGCCCCAGCCATGACAAGCTGTAAGCTCTCGACCGATCTACCGGTATGTATGATATTGTAGTGCATGTTTAGAGTAAGTGTAAGTATAAGGGGTGAGGAAAGGTCAAGGAATGATGAAGGAGAGACTGTGGCCCGTTTGTTAGGGTACTGATCCGGCATTCGCCTTGTGTTGATCGGAGAGACCACGGAAATCGGAGAAACCAAGCCGATCAAAGCAGCCGGCCGCTAGAATTCTTCAAACAGCAACAGAAATTACTCTAGCTATCTAGCTAGTGTCGAAAATCTTGCCACCTTCGAGACTCGAACCTGGGACTTTCCGGTCAGAGGCACTGCAGTGACATCAATTGTGCTCTGAGCTACCTCTCCCGGTCTATCAATATCGAACAATTTCACTACCTTCAATTAGTCCAAATTTGAGGCAAAACTCATCGAGATCGAAAACAACTAGAAGTATAATGAAAATTTGAAACTATAATGCCAAAGTCTACTTCTTAGCAAATTATCAAAAATTTCAAGTTCTGAACAATACATTGAATATAATCATCACCGAATTATTAATATATAAAGCCACTACATTTTTCTACCTTTGACGAAACTTGAGAGATATTTGTATGTTGATTAATTAATGAACACAGAAAAATTACATCCTCTTTTTTTACAAACGAAAACTTCTATTTACCCAAATAAATGTAAAAGTGAAAAATCTCAATATAATTATAACAACTTATTTGAGTCACGACTTGTAAAATTACTATATATAATAATACTACTTTACTTATATTTATATAAAAGTGGGTAAGGGTTCTGCACTCAGTAAATAATTGGTTTAATCCTATCAATACGAGAGTACAAATGCGAACGTAAGGGGGGCTCGTCTAGCCCACTCGTATAATTCATATAAAAAAATGTGTACGTTCTTATCGAGAGATAATATATTTACTGAACCCTTAGAAATACAAATTCCGTTGAGGAATCCACTTTTATTTTTATTCTGATACATTATACACCAACATCTTTTTATTTACAATTCAGCCAAACTTTCCGAAATTGTAGTGAATAAATAACTGAAAAATTGTGGCACTCTTACCGCCAGTTCTGTTCAGGTGCTTTTATGAATAAGAATTAATGTTCACAACATGCTCAACGCAAACAAATAAAATTTTCCTACATAGATAACAGAAGGAAAATAATGCAATCACTAAAAGCACAATTAAAAAACGACGTTTTCTGCCAAGGGGAAGGGATATCGAACCCCATTGAAAAACGCAGATATAAAACTAGTGGTGCTAAAACTTTCTGGTACTTTCTCGCCCGAATTTTCACGCAAAATTACGCGAAAAGTACACTAAATTTCTAAAAATTCTACATTACCTTATTCCAAATTTATCATTAAAGAACATTTTTCATTAGGGGAAAAATCTTTATCTTTAATATTTTAGTTATAGGAAGACTCCTAAAAAATGTTAAACTTTTGCAATTTTCGAAAAACCATGGTTTTCAATGAACATGAAATCCGCACCATTCTCTTAAACGTCCTTAACATGATCGAACAACAAAATTTAATAAAAAACGATGGACCCATTTTTTTGGAAAATGTTTTAGGGGGCTTCATATGAAGTAGCCTCCAACATTAAAATATCAGTTTCAAACTACAGGGGTCGCGACATCAGCCAGATTGATTGGCGAATATCAATTTTGGAGAAAATGGGTTGAACGTCTTAGGGCAGCCGGAGATATATTTTGCAGTCATTACATTTTTTGGTATTAAGGACCTAGAAAACATGGATTCTGGCTACACTATGCGATAAAAGATTTTTTTTAATTTCGCAATTGAATTTATCCACTTTTTCGTTACCAGGGCCCTGTAATAAGTTTTTTGCGGAATATTCTCCGTTTTCTCGCGCAGCATTACATAACTTTCTCTTTATTCTGTAGCAAGGAAGTAAAATGTGATGCCTTCTGAGATTGTTGTGGAAAACGAAGAGTGAAACTACCTCAACAATTACATTAATTCTTAACAACGTAGAACACATGAATCAAGTCAACTGACAGCAATATCAACGTGGTGTGCTCCTTGAGTTCCCTATCCGTTCGTATTTCTAGGGAAGGCAAAATAGCTTCTCATTGGAATCCACTTTAGAACTGCCAGAACATGAACGTTACGCACATGTTCGCTAAAGTGTTGCACGCAGTGCACTTTTCGTGAGAAAAGTATAGTTTTTTATAAGAGTTGTTGTATTATAAGTATACGTTTAATTTTTTCATTACTGAAACAAGATACTTTCGGAGATTTAGGTGATCTGTGCGGTAAACCGAGAGAACTAAATAAATAGTGTCAGAAAAATACGGGTAACTGACACAATTGAACAACATAATTCAATGATGTTTTGACAATGGTAATAATTCCATTAGTTGAAAAAGTCAAAGTTGCATAAGAAAAATAAATATATAACATTTATTTCAGATAAATATTTGCAGTACATATTATATCTTTGAAAACTTTAAGAATAAAATAATGGTGCCAGAACATGACAAACTTTCTCATGTGAGTAACTGCCACGAAAATTATAATATTACAATTTCTTCCCATATTAACACATCTCAGTAATCTGTTGTAAAACTCGGAAAACGAAAATTTACTTCATTTAAAGATAATACATGGCCACTAATTTGACAATCCTGTACTCCATTCCATACACCCAAAAACACCACCCAACAATGAGAAGTTATTTTGAGATTTTCAAACTGTGGCAACACGACGTTCCTGCTGAAACACGAAAGCTCTTGAAAGAGTCGAGCCAAATAAGTGAGGGAAATTCGAAATTTTAAATTCAAAAATTTCCAAAATTAGTTTCTTACTTACTTAGTAGTTACTTAAAACAGATTTGACAATAAAACAAGTCTCGATTATCAATATTCTACTTTGTTATTTTTGTTCAATTTTTAAATTGACAGAGATTTCGCAAAAAATGAAACCAACACTATTTTCTTTACCATTCTTTGTTATATTCGAGGAAAACATTTAAAGGAAAAATTTGGAGACATTTTAGCAAAAAAACTGATTAAAAGTGCCCATGTTTCACGTAAAAGCTACCGACATTTTGAAAATTCGAAGATAACCTTATTTTAAGAACTATTTTGGTGAACGGATTTCATTAAGGAAAATATACCTATCTTTAATATTCGCGAGAAAATTTTGAATTTTCGCAGTTTCCGAAATTTTGGAAAGTCCAAGGAAAATGCGATCTACGTCATTTTCTTTTCCTCTATTCGAGGAAGAAATTTAAAGAAAAAACTGGAGCCATTTTCGGGAAAATATTGAAAATGTTCTTGACGCTTGATGTACACCTGAACATCAAAAGAGCCGTTCCTAATTTAAGGAATTGCAACATCAGCTACATTGGTTGATTGGGGAATTATAATTTTTGTGAAAATCCTGGTTACGGTTTAGCCTCAAGCGTTGTTCACATACGGACAGACAGGCAAAAAGACTGACCGACAGATGTTTTGCTGTAATCTAATTTTCGGTATCAAGGACCCACTAAATGTTGATTCGTGGATTTAAATTCACAGCGGGTTATAGAAAGTAATTTACCACATATAAAAGTATCAACTAGATTTATCACTTTTTTCAATTCCAAAACCCAGCAAAAAGATTTTTTTTACGGAACAGCGGCCTTTTTCCCCACAGCATTATAATTCTTTCTCTATTCTCCGTACGGAGTATGTGAGAAAGGAAAAAGTCAAGATTCCATGGTAAGATGTATAGGCTTTCAGGATCAGTGTTATACATTCAAGACTTCATTATTTATCTACTTTTTCTGAGCTTAATGTAGTGTTTATGTTTCTATTATTTTTTCTTTGGTATACATAAGATTTGAATCATGTTCTTTTCTATACACTTTATTTTTACGTTCACTAACCGTATTTTACCATCCACTTTTATCTACTGGTAATTTATTCTCCTTGATTCATTGTTCCTCGTTTCGCAATGCATGCCACAAACCACTATCTCAGGAGCGCCAAAGCTTGTAGGTTTACGTGCAAGGAAGCACTTAAGAGCTATAGAAATTTAGAAGAGAAAAAATATTGCTCAGTGTTCTGACGGTATATAATGAACGATAACAAGCTACGATAAATATTACATTTTATGATTATCAATATTTTTAAAGATAAGATGCGTTTGTGTCAATCATGAAAGTCGAGTAAGACTATTTTTCACATAGTAGTTTTCGGGAAGTTTTAGAACAATCTGACAAGTTATATTTCAGTTAACTAAGAATTGTACTACATTCAAGGAAAAGAAGTATTAGATAAAAATTGATAACGTATTAAGTTGGTTACAATTAACGTTCTTACATGAAAAAATTCACATTAGACTTGAATAAATGTATTTGAAGGTACAAAGCTAACAATCTACAGGACGTAATTTCAATATCTACGTCCAAGAATTGATCTAAATTCTGATCCGACTATATTGCTTCCGAAGCCCACTGAAGGAAAAAAATAATAAAGAAGGTTGAGGTGAAGATTCATTTGAAGGTTTCCTTGATTTTGACGAGCTTAGGGAAAAAACGAGCGATCGGTAATATTGATGAGGCGACAATGATTGGTGGCATTTTCGATGGTACACTTAACACATTTGGTAATCAACAACTCTTGACCACCATAACTTTTTTATTTAGACTGCAACGAACTGTTTTGAAAGTCCATAAAGCGAGGAAGGGACGAGTTGTCGGCATTAATAGACTTTGAATAAAGCGCATTTTGTTTTCCTGTCTTTCAAGGGTTCAGCAGGTGCCATTCTTAAAATGAGCAGGCAATTATTTTCGCGTGTTTCATATATATATATATATATATATATATATATATATATATATATATATATATATATATATATATAGAGAGAGAGAGAGAGAGAGCTTATCACTGATAGAAAGATGACTAAATAAGAAATACATTAATAACATACCTTTTCTAAAAAGAAGAGAAAACTTCCTTAAAAAAAGTAAATAAAATGCCTTTCTCTACGACTACTCAGAATGTACGTTTTGGAGGCAGTAGTGATGACGATTCCACAAGCCGTACGAGAAAATTATTATCGCACGGCTTTCGACCAATCACATTCGTCTTAGTTCACTATACACGCAGAAGGTTCTCGAATCGCCTACAGAGGCTCTACCTGCTCTGCGGCGGTAAGTCGCATTGTCGTAAGACTGGTGAGGTTAAGGCGCCCATTTAGTATTCTTAAATCATCAATTTCAAAGTCGCAGAGAGAGTATAGTCTTCTACTCGCGTAGAATGGCTATTATTCGCTCGTAGAAATTACGACACTCCTTCCTACGTCGCATCGTAAACATCAACTCGTGAATAATAGTTATTATTCTATGCTCGTTGAAGAATATACTATTGTCTCATCACAAGTCTTTCCGATAATACCGAACTCCAAACTTCATTCGAATAGCATTTCGTCAAAGGCAGATTCAGAAAATATTTAACTTTTTAAAAATTGAATGAAAAACTTTTTAATTCAATTAATTTTTGGTAAAGAATATTAATTTTATAATCCTCATTTTGCGACCCATCTGTCGCCAAAACTACTTACTGTAAAAAAACGTTAAAAACTGAATTTTAAAAGAAATTGTATTCACATCTACTTGATTTTAGAACTCGGTACTGACGTTTGATTTACACCCAAAGATTTTTTAGATAAAAAATTGCAAAAACTTAAAAAAGTATGCAAAAATCTTTAAAGAGTCCCCATACTGTGGCTCACCTCCTACTCACAGTGGGTTCTCCAGTGATACTGATACGTCAGTCATTGCTTTCAAATGTCGCGTTTTTAGACTCCTTTATACACGGCAAATAAAGATACATTCCATAGGGAAAACTGAATTTTTAACTATTTATATGACCAAAAATTCGGTATTTGTTACTGAATATATCTGACAATAATTAAAAAAATAGTTTCAATGTTATTAACGCTCGAATTATTAACTTACTTTCAACACTTCACCTCATCTATGACCAATATACTCCAAATTTACTAACTGTAATGAAACTTCGTAATGAGCCAAGCAATCTGATGGATATAGAAATATAAAATATAGAGCAACGGAAGGATAAACAGTTAAGGGGACTGACCAACGGACAATCGGAGAGAAGACGTACATGATACATAAGGCGTGGCGGGCAGACAAACACATTGGATACCCTGATTGGCTGGGGTAGCCGATCCGCCGAACTAGAATATTAACATAAATAATATTGGAATGACATACGTGTTCACAAATATTGTATTACATACCTGTATTATTCACGCAGATAATAACACACTTAGGATAATGGTATAAATCGCATGCAGCGCGGCTTTTAACTCCAATATATATACAAACGGAGGCAAGCCATGCAAGAAGAAAATAATGGACACGAGCAGATGGACAGAAAATAATAGCAACGGGGGATCATGCGGACATACGGACGGATGTCGTTTTTAAAAAACACTATTTCAATATCAATGAACCACAATGATATCTTCTATAAAACTTTCGAGATCTATATTCTGACAATTCTCTCTTCTTATTTATATTTTTCAAAATTCTTTAAATTTTCTTTATATTTTATGAAAGGCAATGCTAAAAATAACAGAACTGGTCTATTTTTGTCAAACAAAACAATAAATAATGAAAGTGGGCAAAATGATATTTAAGTATTTCTTTTGTTTATTTGATAATCCGTTTTTCTACGATTTTCTAAAAGAATACGGATGCACAAGACCACATCAAGGATTCAAGGTAAACTTTGTCAAGTAACAGAGTTTCTATAAACTAAGAATTAAATATTTTGTTTGTCTTGTCACTAACTTTTGTCTTTGCAGCGCGAAATAACATTCTTCAGGCAACTAAAGACATGGGTTAAGAAAGATTTGTTTTCGAATAGCAAATACATACTTTTCCAATCTTTTTCGTCGTAAAACCATTTATTAATACACCTCCAGTCGTTTACTTAATATAATCAATCAGTTTATTACGCGGTATTCTGAAGTAACATACTGGCGACAGGAAACATAAGAATAATAAACCAACTATCATAGGCAATCGCTCTCACTGGTGCCAATAATATTCAAGGGACGTAAGGAGAATTGAATCTTCGTTTTCCCAAACCGTCTTTTGCTAGTAGATTCCGTTTCTTTAAAGCCGTTGTCCTCTATTAGATATTTACTTTATCTATTCGAAATAAACATTTATATTACTTAAAGTTTAATATTTTACGAAGCATAAAACTATTTTCATTCACTTGTTAATAAATAATTAAAACATATAAAACTGGAATTATCATTTTCAACCATTAATATCGAAATCCATCGAACAAGATAGCCAAGGAGGGTAAGAGCGTGCAGCAACCCAGAGATCAGTCCGAAGGGTCATGGGTTCTAGTTCTGTCTTGGGCATGGCTGTTTGTCTCTTGCCTCTCATGGATGTGTTTTCACGAAGGACCTCGCGTTCAGCTGACCTTAGATCAGAGGAGCCCGAGAGAGCGATGGTATCTAGTGTATGGTTGAACATGTATCCCATCTCGACGTAAAGGAACCGACCGGCCGGCTGTCGGCTGGATAAAGCCCTAGAAGAAAATACATATATCGAAATCCGCACTAACAAAAAGTATATCGGTTAGTAATTACCCTCCCTCTAAAAGCAACGTAAAAGTTAAAACTGACGACCACTAACAAAGTTTGAATTAACCACAGAGGATAGATTGATTAGTGACTCCGACCGCGTCAATACTGTCATTAGTCCCGTAAGTGCTGTGCATGCTTTATCTCGGGAGATGGCTGTGATATTTCCCTGCTGGACGGCGAGATCCGGCGCCAACCTACATATCGGCTAACGGTGTTTTCCTCAACCAGGTATCTCCAACCAGCAGGGGACCGCCCCACCCGGACAAGAACTAATCTTCGGTGGTCCCCGGCATGCGAGATGATAGGACAAGGTAGAGGAAGGAAAGATCGCGCACGTGTTGGGGCACTGCTCCGGCATTCGCCTGGTGTTATCGGAGCACGGTAATCTCAGCAGCCGCCCGCTCGAATTCTCCCGGCCAGAGTCTGAATGCGACCTAGCTGTCTAGGTCTAGCTATTGTCGAAAATCCGTCTACCATCGGGACTCGAATCTCAGGACCTCCCGTTCGCACACAACACAGTGACATCATTTGACGCCCTGAGCCAGCTAAAGCGGCCTCGAGGGTTCGATATCTACTTCTTTTGAAGTGACTCGTTTGGCGCCTTGTGAGCTTCGCCAAGGGGCGGCAACGAAGCTCCCACGGCCCCGAACCCTCGGCCGCGTCCGGCCGGGAGAGTCCGGCCGACCATCGCTCCGCCCCCCGCGCCGCCGCCGCCTTCGCCGCCTCCTCCGCCTCCGCCGCCGCCTCGCTCCCCGCCTCCGCCTCCCCGCCTCCTGCCTCCCCGCCTCCTCCGCCTCCTCCGCCTCCCCGCCCCTCCGCCTCCTCCGCCTCCTCCGCCTCCTCCGCCTCCTCCGCCTCCTCCGCCGCCGCCGCCTCCGCCTCCGCCTCCGCCGCCTTCGCATCCGCCGCCTCCGCATCCGCCGCCTCCTCCGCCTCCTCCGCCTCCTCTGCGTCCACCGCCTCCTCCGCCTCCTCCGCCTCCTCCGCCTCCTCCGCCTCCTCCGCCTCCTCCGCCTCCTCCGCCTTCTCCCCCCTTTCTCGCCTTCTCCGCCTTCTCTACCTCCACCGCCTCCGCCTCCGCCGCCTCCTCCTCCGCCTCCGTCGTCGCCGCCTCTGCCACTCCGCGTCGTCAGCGGCAGCGGGAATTTTAACTGAGCCTCCCAAGAATGTCCGGCGGCCTCCCGGATATTGTGGCGCCGGCGGCAAGGCTGTCGCTTCGGGGTCGGCATCTCGGCGCCGTTTGAACAGGCGATTTGGCGTAAAGAATAAGTAATCGACCCTTAGGCCCAATGTAATTCTCCGTGAATAATCTGATTCGACGAGAGGATTCTACGCAAGATTTCGAAGAAAATAATACAAGTAAAAAGACTAGACTACTGAAAAAATACAAAATTACAAGGAAGTTTAATGAAAACTTTTCAGAGATGGAAACTTTGAAATGAAAAGAAGTACTTTATATATGACTCGGATCTAACTTTGCAATATAAGCAAATAATTAATATAGTGTGATAGTGTGGTGATAATAATGATGGTGATGATGGTTTTGGACGAGTGTGAAGAATCCTAGGCATGAATGCTCTTCTCTTTCCTAAGCGGATGTAATAACTATCAACTTTGTGACATAGAGAAAGGTAATAATGAAGCGGAAAGCGAGGTAAATGATTAAGGGCCAGTTGATGTTTCACATATAATATACGGGTGGGTACATGGTGATAGGAAACGCCAGCCACATCATCTCAAACACATTGTGGAAAACACATGATGAACTTGAACTCCGGGTGCATAGTATGTTAATCGTTCGCGATCTTTGATATACTATTTCCAAACGCCGAGACGGAGTTAAAATTGACAATCGAAATTTTGAATTTACAAATGAAACAATGTATTTTAGTTTAAATTACAAATTGAATGATAAGGGAAATGGAAAAATTCACATTAAGTAAATATTCGAAATCTGGAAGGAAAGTTTCGGTAATGAGAATATTATTGAGTACTAGAAAATAATTAATATTTTTATTGATATGTGATAGTCAGAAAAATGTATTTGTGGCGACATCACAATGATTGAAATTTTCCATCGTATTATTTAAAATCATGTTACATTCCAGGTTGACCATAGGCAAACAAAGCAGAGAATGATTAAACTGGTGCTCACATCATCAGTAATCTTGTCAGCAGAATCGAAGACACGTTCTACAATCCATTCGCCAAAGTGCAATACGTACAAAGCACGTCCTCTCCATAAACACGAAAAACGGCACAATCTCCGTTTCACGCAATCTCTATTCCACGGTACACGTTCTCGATCTCGACCTGATTTTGCGTTGGTTTCTCTCTGGCGCGCTCCGACACGCCCACCGCTTCGCCCACGCCCTATCGCCCTCGGTTCCGCCCCGGGCCCCTTCGCGGGTAATTACAGCGCCAGGGTCAGAACGCCCACTGGCCGCCCCGCATCCGCAGGAGCCCTGAGCTGCAGGAGAAAGGATGGGAGATGAAGCGGGGCGGAGCGGCGCGGAGTACGAAGCTCGGCGCCTTTGCAGTCAGACAGGCAGACTAAAGTAATTTTCATTCCATTTTGGAATCAGTGCTGAGTGAAGAGGTTGTGAAATTATTCTACTCCTATTGCACCACACATTCCTAACTCTAATTACACACATTTACTAGAACTCCGGAAATTAAAATTGTAAATTAAATATTAAAAAATAGGACTAAAATAAAATATCAAATCAATATTGTTTTCATCCTTAATTTTGTGTCTCAAAAATATATTAATAAACTGTTCTAGAGGAAAATAACGAGTGTTTTATTTGGATAATGAAACTTCTAAACAAATATTTCGGAAGAAAGTAAATTAAAAAATCGAAAGAATTCCCCAACGGCAACAAAAAGAATGGACGTTTTATTTATTTCAACATTAAGCGAAAATGTCATTCAACCTTAAATATCAGACGGGATTGAATTAATGGAAAAGTCATAAGGCTCAGAAAAAAGATCATTAATAAGCACATTTATACACTCAATAAACATAATAATAAAATAAACAATTAAGGGCAAAGTCATAAGCGTCAGAAAGAAAACTATGAATGAATGTGATTATCAGAATTGAGTAACATGGGAACATCATCTTGCACCATTACATAATTCTGAAATTTATGATTTTTCTCTTAGAAATAAAACATATTTCACATACTGGAACAAAATACATTCTATAATAATCACACCCAGCGACCTTTCAACTTTACATTGCCACTAATTGTTACTTAAGAACATGAGCTAATCGAACACTTCGCATGAGAAACAACACTAAACAAGGCAGATTCCACTTGTTAGGCCACCGTTGGGAGGCTGTTTTGCGTGTCGCAGCTAGCGGGAGAGCGGGGCCGGCGAGGGGGGAGTGGGAGGGGGGCGAGGCAGATTCCAAGACGGCCGCCCCCCGCCCCGCCGCCGCGCCCCGCGGTCCGGGGAGCGTCCCCGCCTCCGCCGAAACCGGAACCGGGCAGTCGCAGGTGCCGCCGTCTCCGCCGTCGCCGCTCCGAGCGCCGTAAAACGCACACGTTACGCGACGCGAGGGGGATTAGAGCGTCCGACAACCAACGCCTGCCCTTCCCCCCTCGCGGCCACCAGACGCGCCGCCCGATCAACACCACGCGAATGCCGGAGCAGTACCCTACCAAACGGGCCACGGACCGCGCGCGATCTTTCCTTCCTCTTCCTTGTCCTATCTCTCCTCTTACACACACACACACACACACACACACTGACACTAACATGCACCACACTACCACATATTCTAGGAGACCGGTCGGGAGCTTAGAGCTTGTCCCGGCTGGGGCGGTGCCCCGCTGGTGGGAGAATCCTGGTTAGGGGGAAACTCCACTAGCCGACGGTAGGTCGGCGCCGGATCTCGCCATCCAGCGGGGGAAGATCACCGCCATCTCCCGAGAAAAAATGCACTACACTAACGGGACTAATGACCAAAGCAGTTGACGCGCCCGGAAACACAAAAAACCGCTCTGCGGCGAAACCGTTCTCTTTGGAGTAACGTACGCTGGGAGGTTCAGATTGATTAATTGATTGGTTGTTTGTGATTTCGGGTGCGTCAACTACTAGTGGCATTAGTACCTTTAGTGTAGTGCGTGTTTTTTTCTCGGAAGTTAGCTCTGTCCTTCCTCCGTTGGCCCCCGTTGGATAGCGAGATCCGGCACCAACCTACCACCTGCTGGCGGTGTTTTCTTCAACCAGGTATCTCCCAACAGCGAGGCACTGCACCAGCCGCGTCAAACTCTAAGTCCCCGACCGGTCTCCCGGCATGAGTGGTAGTGTAGTGTATGTAAGGGGAGAAGATAGGACAGGGAAGAAATAGGAAAGATCTTACACGGTCCGTAGATCGTGTGTTATCATTCTGCATCGGCATTCGCCAGCTGTTGATGGGAGAAAGGGAGGACCCGTTCTCTTTGCAGTAACGTAGGCAGGGAGGTGGTCCAGATTGATTGATGGATTGTAAGTGATTCATGGCGCGTCAACTACAGGGACATTAGTCCCGTAAGTGTAGTGCGTGTATTTTTCTCGAGAGGTGGCCGTGTCCTTCCCCGCTGGATAGCGAGATCCGGCTCCGACCTACCGTCTGCTGGCGATGTTTTTTCCAATCAGGTACCTCCTACCAGCGTGGCACCACCCCAGCCGCAACAGGCTCTAAACTCCTACCGGTCTCCCAGCTTATGTGGTAGTATAGTGCATGTAAGTGGGGAAGATAGGACAAGGAAGAGGTAGGAAAGATGGCGCGCGGTTCGTGGCCCGTTTGTCAGGGTACTGCTCCGGCATTTGTCTGGTGTTGATCGAAAGGGCGGTCCAAAAGAGTGTGCATTTTCGACACTGCGTTCCATTTTAATTATATTGACATCTGACCTTTGATCAGCTGGGCGCCGTTATCCAATCGGGAGATTCATTACGACTTAATGTTTGGTATTGAATTTGCCATATGGGATAACCGCATCTTAGTTGATCACACGTTGAAAGTCACCATAATTAAATCGGAGAATAGTTACATAGCTGGGTCGACTCAGCCGTTTTGTGGAGGAGATTATTAGCGACCGGCTGCTCTGAGCTGTAATTTTCTGTGGATTGTGAGATCAATACCAGGCGAATGACGGAGCAATACCACAATAAACGTGCAAGTGACCGCGACTGATATTTTCCTCTGTATTCCATTCTCGCCACTTACCCACACGTATGCAAAATACTACCTAATACAACACGTATCGGGAGATTAGTTGAAAACTCAGAGCTTGACTCTGATGGAGCGTTGCCCCGCTGGTACAAAAAACAATCTGGAAAAGGAAAGACTTACGTAAGGCGACGAACAGACGCCGCCGGATTTCATTTCCCATGGGGGAAAATACCATTATCTCTCAGCGACAATTAGCAATACACTTATGAGACTTATGAACAAAGTAGATGAGTCGTCTGGAAACATTAAGTACACACACTCACCTTGAAATGTTCTTTATCTAGTTTCATCGATATTATACTGGGAAAATATTGGAAATACATTGAAATTCTTGAGTCTTAGTCTGAGAATAACTACTTTATTTACATCAAGACTAATTCCCAACTAGCAGAAATCACTTCATCATCATCTTTGCTCATAAGTGCACACACTCAAAAATTTGAAAAGAATTTTTTGGTTAATGTGATATTCTCACATACGTTTCAAACGTATAATTTCTACTCCAGCTCCAATGTTGGATTGTTACTGGCTCTTGAGCGAGGTCAAGGAAGGTGATCAGTTTCACGTGAGTTTGGTCTCCTTACAAGAGCCATTATGGAATGGAAGTGACGTAGAAGCCTTGAACTGAAACACGTAAGCGTTACATACTATGCAAGCGCTAGTCCGAAGCACATGTATATAGACCTTACCTCATCTTAAATCAGAATTCAAATTTCGTCATTCAAAAAACGTTCCGAGCTTCGAATGTCCTAATAAATTGTGATGAAATCGAACAATTTATTGAGATATCAGTTTTAGTGGCAGCAAAAATGTCTGAGCTGGTCTTTTAACCACAGAAATTTTTATAAGAATCAATGGAAATTTTGAAATTCTTAGAATAGCCTTCAAAATGTAGCTAAATTTTCCCTCGTGTTGACTTTTTTCACAATATATTTCAGGGAATGGCTTTAAAATGATGAGTAATATGCATTTAAGATAGCGTAGTTTTACTTAATACTTTGTCAAATGATGCGAAATAAAAATTATATTTTACCCTTTGAACATTTAAGTACTGCAGGTACAACCATCTTAGCGTTATTAGGTGGTTAGGACGTCTCCAAATTAGCCTTTGACAGTATTTGTTTTCCCAACTTCCAGGCCCCCTCTGAATAGATACCGCACCATAGGTGTGATGACCTTTTGGGAAGTGGGAAGATAATATCTATTGCCAGGCTTCATTTGATAATGAAGCCAGTAAATATATTTTGAATGGAGGCTGAGTAGACCTCAGAATCTCAGTGAATAGCACTTTAGCAGAGAAAACTCCCCAGCTGTGATAGGATTCTGCTTCCAATCTACTATTCTGCTTGAGCCCCTTTTTAAAATTATATACAACACATAATTTTGCCAACCTACCTTGCTTGCTTTACATTCTACTCGTAGCAACAAATATTTTTGTTGTTATTCTTTATAGCATACCCTATTTCACAAACTTTTCGTATATTTATGGTTGATACTAGAACCATTCCGCGCATGGAAAAAAAATAAAAACCTTAAACGAATTCATTCCTGAAACGAGTAGATGTATTTCGAGTGCATAATTATGAAGTTAAAGATTGTCGTTTACACGTACAGGAGGGAGTGCGTGTGACGTGGCTTGCAAAGTGGAAATATTTCATCAGGAGGGGAAAACGCTGCTCCGCGCGCAGCCTGCAGCAAACACGCAACGGCGCATTCCGCGCAGCAGAAAGAGGAAGCGGCGCTCTATGGCAAAGTCCTATGCGAAATTGCGTGCCGCGCAGAAATAAAATGCCACGTGATGCATTGCTCCAGGCCAGCCAGAATCGAGCTTACGTGAGAAAATCTAGCGGCCGCTCCGCCGTGTTTCATCGTCTGACGTGCAACGAACTCGTAGGTGCAATATTTTCCTATATGTGCAGACCCACTCATCACAACGATATCGCAACTTTCCACACGGAAGCTTAACCCGGGATTTAGATATGCAATGGTGCCAGACTTGTACTTTTCTGCGGTTCAGCTTCGCTGACTTCGGCCGGAGAGGAGATCGAAAAGTGTACACGGAGTGTGGAGAACATAGATGAAGACGAAAATAAGACATTTTTACTAATATTTCGAAATAAGCTTCCTTATTTAATTAATAAGCATTTATTGGAATAATTAGTTATACAAGCTTACACTGATTTATTAACATTTGTTCAAATATATCTTTTTGGAACCTTTTCGAAAGTCAGTTATTATTTACTCCATGATGATTCCACATCTAACCACACAGCGGTCTCTAACGTTCGGATTGACGGCTGCTTGGATCTGCAGTTAACAGAACATGAGGCGTTCAACATTACAACTCGCACGAAAGACGAAATGCATTTGCAGTGAGAAATTTGGACCTGAAACTGTTTATGTCGATCTAGTAGGACGGTATGGAGCTGTCGGTTGAAAACAATAGGTGCAATTTTTATTTGGTTATCGGCCTATTTTAATTTGGTAAAAATGTTATGACATAATATATACTAGAGGCAAACTGCCATACACTAGGAAATCAAATCATGTTGCGTTTCATAATCGATGGAGAGTAACCATCAGCTGTCTGTTCTCAGTCACCAATATTCAGATAGAAGCTCAAAAATATTATATTTCAATCTTATATTGGACTTGCTACAGCCTCGCATTTATCAAAAGGAAACATATAATCTCTTTACAAGGGAATACCAGAATAGAAAAAGTAACAGAGCGTAGGATCACGAGAAAAAAACTCTCCCTCCTGCGGAATATTCTGCGCACTGAACAGAATCTGCAAAACTTCTCTTAATGTCAAATCTGTGAATTTGTCTATAATAAATTTATGGTTTTATACAATTTTTATCAATTGATGATTTCCTCTTTTCCGATGTCACTGCAGCGCCTATGACCCGGAGGTCCTAGGTTCGAGTCCTGATGGCTGCAGGATTTTCGACACGAGCTTTTCAGCTAGGTCTAATTCAGTCGCTGTCTCGAGGAGAATTCTATCGGCCGGCTGCTCTGATCGGTAGTTTTTCGTGGTTTCTTCGATCAATACCAGGCGAATGCCGGAGCAGTACCCTATCAAACGGGCCACGGACCGCGCGCGATCTGTCCTTCCTCTTCCTTGTACGATCCCCTCCCCTTACACACACTTACACTAACATGCACTACACTACCACATATTCCGGGAGACAGGTCGGGAGCTTAGAGCTTGTCCCGGCTGGGACGGTGCCCCGTTGGTGGGAGAGTCCTGGTTAGGGGGAAATCCCACTAGCCGACGGTAGGTCGGTGCCAGATCTCGCCATCCAGCGGGGGAAGATCACCGCCATCTCCCGAGAAAAAAACATGCACTTCATTAACGGGACTAATGACCAAAGCAGTTGGCGTGCCCGGAAACACGAAAAAATCAATCAATCAACCCCCTCAATAAAGTGAGTTCTGGTGCCAACCTATACGTCAGCTTCAGAGTTTTCTCCTATCCTGGTTTCTCAACTTCAGCTGGACTTCTCCGATGGACACCGTTCTAGCTGAGACAAGGTCTAATTTTCCCTAATCTCCCCCTGGACTCCCGACACGCGTGGTTCAGTAGTGAGAGTGTGGGTTTGTACGTAAATAGACAGGAGGGGTTAAGAATGAAGGAGACAACATTGTGCGTGAGCTATGGGGTACTTTGCCCCATAGCTCACGTACCTGATATTGGTCGGATAAATGAGTACCTATTCAAGCAGCGGGCCGGTAGAATTCTCCTCGACTCAATTTTAATTACATATAATCGACAAGAATAGTAAGTTATGCACCAAGGGCCTTTGAGCCGAAGGTCTTTGACACGAGGGTGTTTTGTGGCCGGAGGCCATTAAAACGAATTAACGCCCGTGGTACATACATAATCTTATTTTTTCCTAGTTTGACTGATTCTTATTTTAATTATTTTCTAATTCACTAGATATTAAATGAACTCGGTTTTTTATCATAATTCCCTTTCATAATTCCCTCGTAAGAAACATGTAACATCATTCAATTGTTTTCATATTTCCCTCACAACCACGATCTTCTCGATCCTAAGTTATGCAGTGTATATCGAAACGTTTCTTTTCCTTATCGAACGCCGTATCGAAGGCAATAACAAGCTGTAACATATCATTGAAATGATTGAAGGCGTTGTCATTGTCTACAATAGTTTTGACATTGACAACATTGACAATGACAACACCTTCAATCATTTCATTTATGTAAATGTCAACTACAATTCACCACTGAATCAATATGTAACATATCAGTATAAATTTTCTTTAAAATTATTTTTTTAAATCCTCTAATTTTTTCTGCTTGTAGCCTCTTGAACACTTCGCCTTTTCACCCGACAGTTCTAGTGCGCCCAATGCCTCCACCGATCTGCAAGGGAAATAGCGCGGCGCCGGCCGCAGGGCGTTGGGGATGTGGGCGGAGGTACGCGCTATTAGGCGGCCTTTCGCCTCCTGCGTGGGTGGAGGGGGCCGTGGGCGGGGTTCAGTATTCGGCCCCCGCAGCGCTGCCGCCGCCGCCGCCGCCGGCAGCGTCAATTAGCGCACTGGGCGAGCGTGGGCGGCCCCGCCCCCACCCCGGAGGCTGAGGGAAACCAACACACCAGTGCAACGCGCGACAATCCAGTCTAGTGAGAGGAAAGTTAAAAGTCATGTGCAATGTTCTTTCTACGTATTATAACCTAAAAGGCCACAACTAGAATGATGAGCTTCCAACATCAATTCCAATTTGGGTACGTCGTTATTATTATTATTATTATTATTATTATTATCATTATTATCATTATTTCAATTATTTAAAAACTAGACAGTTTCTAAATTAAAAAGGAAAGTATATATTATATCTCATTCTGTTTATATGAATTTTAAGATACGACAATTAAATGTTCAAATTTAAAATTAAATTTTCATTCGAAATCATATGTATCAACAGTATGTGAAAAGTTTTCGGTGTAATGCACGCTAAAGAGCAGAAATGTCTAGTGGGTGTTGCCATTTATTAAATAGTTCAATTCCTGTACTATTTAATATTACGCATTCATGGGTTGTCTATAAATGTCTAGAGCACATAGCTAACTTGATTCAATTTCAAAAATTTCAATATAAATTCCTTCGTAAGTTCCTCAATCATGTATTTCTCGCAAGAAATCAGCATTTTTAATGGCTTTCATCTAACAATGAACTTTCTTACTTCTACTGCAAGTCTTATAACACAGCAACAACGAGAAAAACGGTAAATGATTATGATTAATGAACGCCTGTTGTTTTGGCAATATATTTAATAATAATGAAAAATCATTTTGAACTTGATTAAAATTTCATACTCTTCAATCTGCCATTCATCTCCAATCAGCTTGTTTAAAAGGCGAACCGAGACGGCGCGTGCCTAGCATTCAATCGTTGCTATAGTAAAGAGCCCTGGCTTTGCATGGAGGTAATGGCGGTAAACGGCGCATTCACATACGGATCCGCTGCCGCAAAATGACTGAAATTGCGGAGGTTTGTTTGAAATTCAATGAAGCGTTCCCGGAACGACGAGGAAGATCTGCTTCATTTCCCAGGCCACCCTTCGCAATTAGCCGAACTCGCCTGGAAGTGGGTCTCGCGTGCTAATGTAGTAACCTTGCAAATATAGGTTTCTGGTCGGTGATACTTTATTCTCCTGTAACAAGTCGAGGTATGTGCTCTTTAAACGGAGCATACAAACGTTCTCACGGAAAAATAAGTGCTCGGAAATGAGCGGTTGGGAAATAGCTTACATGTTATTAGTTTTACTACGGGAAATTATCAAGAAAAAGCCATAACAGACCAGGAACTTCTAGCACTAGACAATGTTTTGACATCTTTTTATATAATTATTAGGACAGAAAGCAGTCCAAAGGTTACGTAAAAGTCCTTTAAATGTATTAAAAATGTATACACTACCACATATGCCGTAATAAATGTATTAAAAACATTTACACTAACATGCACTACACTACCACATACTACGGGAGACCGGTTGGGAGCTTAGAGCTTGTCCCGGCTGGGGCGGTGCCCGGCTGGTGGGAGAGTCCTGGTTAGGGAAACCCCACTAGCCGACGGTAGGTCGGCGCCGGATCTCTAACAACCGTCAACCTTCATTTGAGACGCAAAGACTCGCTCGGAAAGGGGCCGGATTCCCATCCAGCGGAGGAAGATCACCGCCATCTCCCGAGAAAAAAACATGCACAACACTAACGGGACTAATGACGAAAGCAGTTGACGTGCCCGGAAACACGAAAAATCAATGAATCAACCGATCACCGTCATAATTGTCCAGCTTTCAACATTCGTTTGAGACGCAAAGATTCGCTCGGTCAAACGCAAAAACGATCCTGAAATTGATTTGCAACTTGAACAACAGTACTCGACTTCTCAGAATCCTTGAGAGTCCCCGTGTAGAGAGCGACGCCAGCGTTGTTGTCCTGTTTTGCCTTCTATTAGTGCGACAGGCGAAGAATGAAGGATGAAGTTATGAAGGATGTTGTATTGATTTGTCCTTCCCTATTTTCCCTGTAAACACCATTTTCTAAAGCGTGGGCGGCAATAAATGGTTAGTAAAGAGTGCATTACCATAATATTTAAATTCTGCCATTTTAATGACGATACGTTTGAACCAGAAATTACAGATTCTGTAAAACTCTCATTAAAGGACAAGGAAAGTGAAAGGAAGAAATTACGGTGTAAATGACAACGAAAATAAGAAAAGGGTTAAATATACTATGACGTAATAAAATGTCCATGAGCGGATGTGAATGAAAATGTCTATTTCATTTTATTAGCTAACACTTTTTTATGTTAGTTCATACTTCAATCAAAAATTGTACTATTTCTTCCATTATTTAAAGTAATAGATCATCTTTTAATCAACAATATGTATATTTTACGTTGAAAAGTGACTTTTGATTATAATTATAAATTTTACACATCATTTCACTGGAAAATACGTAGTATTTAGTTCAAAAAATGTTATCTCTGCCGCAATCGTCATTATACATATGTTCTACTTATAAAAACATACGAATAAATTTAAAAAAATATGTTTTTGTGCTCAATAACGTTGACATTAAGTATTCACAACAGCCTTTGTTCTGTAAAATGTATTGTTTAAAGCAATTTTGCTTCGACAATTATTGTATCAACTTTGTGCACCAATCTCTCATCATATTGACATATACTACATGCGCGGAGTTTAGTCACAATTGTGAAATAAGTTGAGATTAATTTACAATCGCACGCATGTGCGTGTATGTTGCGTTAATCCATCTGCATTCTCTTCGCACCTATCCAACGTGATCAATGATGTCCAAAAAGAAGTAACTGTTTCTTAATGCTTTGGCTGCGGTGGAAATGAGCGTTAAAGAAATTCGATTATAGTAGAAAACTGCGCAAGGAAAAGAGAAGCATTTATAATTCACATAGTAAGATAACAAGAAGAAAAAAAAGAAACAAACTTAAATACTAGGGGACTAAAACAATGCAGAGAAAAACATTTTTTTCTATTATTGATAAGTTTTGGAATTTTCGAAAATTTAATGACGAACTAAAATGAAAGATGCGCAATTTTTACCATCCTTTACCTAGAAGAACAAATATAAAATTTGAAGTATTAAGACGAAAGTAATAAGTGAATTGGATGAAATAAAAAAAAGGAAGGGGAGTGCCCGGAGATGTTTTCATGTGTATTAAACAAGAAGCGAACTGATTGGAACACGATAGAGACGGCCAAGTGAAGGAATGAAAAACGTTGGGGATTTGGCAACGGCGAAGGATCCTCGGCGGAAGCGGCGTGGCGCGTTCTCAGCGGCGGCGACATTCCTCGAGAAGCAGATTCCCGAGAGCGCCCATACCCGCGCCCATACCCGCGCCAACCCGCGCCGGGGCCGTCGCCGCTTTACGACCGCTTTATTTTAAACAAATTTGACGATATCTCAGGGCGCCGGGGACAAAGCAGCTCTCGCAGAACTTGATCCCGCGATCATAAACGCGCCGTGGTCGGCGGCGCGGGGGGGGAGGGGGGAGCCTCGCGGGTCGAGGACCTCCAAACGTCGCGGCCCCCTGCCGCCGCCGCCATCGCCCCCCCCCTCCCCACGCTGATAGCGGCCGGAGAATGAGACACCATAACGAGCACCCATTGTGGCCGTTTGGGAAACGCGCCGGACGCCGGTTTTATATCCTCGCCGCTCGGCGTGTTCGGGTCCTAACAGAAAAATGAGAAAAGTGATACCCTCTCTGAAAGCTCCCGGAGAAGGATCCGCGCAATTACAGATGAGCGTGTACTGTCACAAATAATGAGCTCTGACAGTGCTACCTGCATAAAGACGCGGCTGTGAAGCTTAGCTGAGCCCTGGCAAGGAGATCGTAAACATAGGATGAAACAGCGCCTGAATCTTGACTTGTAGACTATTTCGTCATGTTATACAAGCTCATTTACATTCTCTAATTACGTCAATTTATTCTTCCTTTTTCACAGAACCTGTTTGAAAAATACAAGCATTATTGCTCTCGTAATTTAAGGATCGGGGATCAGTAATGAAATGTACGAGTGCGTCGCTCTGAAATTTTCGTTTTTGCACCGAGCACCCTAACAATAACTTAGGATGGTCCGAGGACAGGAGGAGGCCCGCATCAGCGCGTTGCATGATGAAGAGTCTCTTACATTTTTCCTTGTTATTTAATATTGTTTGACATTACATTGTTCAGTTTACATATTAACTGTGCAAATGCTCGATGGTCTTAATCTATCTTATACTAACTTAAAATTATACACATTACAATTATTAAAAAAATATAGCGGGAGAGGAAGCAGGAAGCACCTCAGATAAGTATTATTCCAGGTTTGCGAACATTTTATAGAATGAGTGAAGTGGATATCTGTTTTTAATTTTGTTGGATAATTGGGTTCCCTTTAATTATTTGATTTTTTATTGTGTTTGTATTCAAATCATTATGCAGTTGGTTGTTACTGATGAACCAAGGTGCTTTTGTGATTAATCTTAAGATTTTATTTTGGATCACTTGCATTTTGTTTGGGTTTGTATTGGCAGCATTGGTCCAGATGGGGCGGATAAAGGAGAAGTCGGCTGGGTTATTGATTTGCAGAGTAATAGTGCATTAGATTGGAGAGATGATGTTTTTTTTGGTTTTGTTACTCTAATGTTGCTTCCAGTTGAGTCAGTATCGTTTAACCAAGGATTTATTGTTTGTTTGTTGGTGTCCAATTGATGGTGTCGATATTTATGAAGAATGGAAGAAGGTGTGTGAATGGTTTTAATGTGAATATTTTTGCTACAGATTTTGTTGGATTCAACTTTATTTTCCAGATATTAGACCAACTTGCGAGTAAATCTAAATTGTTTTGAAGCTGTGTGTGATGACGAGGAGCCTGGGGAGTCGCCGAGGCGCGCGGAGGAAACAAACCGACCCGGCGCGACGAGGCGCGGGACAAAGCGCGAGGCAGCGAGGGCCTCATGGCTATTGCCGCCATAAAGCGACGGGCGCCGCGCCATTGTCCCCCAATTAGGCGCTCATTAGCCGGGCGGTCGGCGCCCCTCCGCGCGCCTCGCTCGGGGAGAGGGGCGGGGCGGGAAGGGGCGGGGCGGGCGTCGAAATCTGGAGGGGCCCGCCGGAAAGGAAACAGCTGGCGCCATGACATCAACAAAGATGTTTGGAACATGAATGTGGCAACTAAGAAACTTCAAAGAAGAGAGGATGATGCTGCAAGAGACGGAAGAAGAAGAAGGAGAGAGAGTGAGCGAGAGGGAAAGAGAGAGAAAAGGGAGAGAGAGGGAAAAGAGAGAAAGGGAGAGAAAGAGAGAGACAGAGAGAAAGAGAGAAAGGGAGAGAAAGAGAGAGACAGAGAGAAAGAGAGAAAGAGACGGAAGGGAGGAAAGAGAAGAGGAAAAGAGAGGAGAAGGGAAAATTAAGTCAGGGAAGAGAGAGCTATCAGGAGGAAGGGACGGAAGTAACCATGAAATGTGGGTGTAAGCACAAGAAATATTCGAGGTCTACTTATGAACTTACTAATATGAGCAGTAATGACGAGTAAAAGCTTTCCAATAAGGGTTCTGAAATGCAATAAAATGGTAAGAACCAATTTAACTCTTCATCTTTTTATCCCTTTGTACAACGAACTGTCTTTCTTTCCATATGCGAAAAAAAATATACTTTATTCGAGTTGCAAGCAGTAATCAGGGCGTATTTTACACATACACACACACACCCGCGCGCTAGTTAAATGATGATAAACCATTAAATAAAAGAATTTACAAGAGATATAAAATCTTTCACATCACATAAAGTTTACTCTTAAGGGTTGTAGGAAAAAATATATGTAATTAAAATATTTTTTAATACATATCACAATAATATTTTCCATACTACTTGCGATATAGTCAACTACATACTTGCTGGAGCATTGTTACCAATATAACCAGTATTTGCACGCACGATTATTTTACGATGTCATAAGAAAGCTATTCGCCATAAAGAAGGTGTTGTATTAGAATAAAAGCGCGTGGCATTCTGTCGCCTAACAATAAAAGTTGACTGCCTTTCTATTGTTCTTGCAGTGTTCGTTAGAAGAAAACCTGTAAAGAAGTTACAAACGAACATCCTTGTGCATAGTATGTTTTTACGAATAGGTTATAAAGTAATTAAAGATTATAGTATATAATGAGCAAGCTAAGGTTATCGGCTCCGACGTATTGTTTGGGGGTTGAAATTATTATTACAACAATAAATTTTATATTTCTAAATACACCGCCTGCAGTACACTCTGAAGGTATATTTGAGGTTGATAATATCTTCTTCACCTGTTTCAGAAGACACCAGCGTTCCAGCATTATAACGATTGGAAGTGCCGGAGACAAAAGATCGCGGATGGGTGTTTGATCTGATAGACATTAGGGATGCAACATAGAAGTCTATGTTTTCAAAACAACGCTGTTTTAAAGATCGATTTATTGAAAGGATTTCTTTTAATATTGATGTATTTTTTTCAGTTGTTTTATGTTTTCTGGGCGAAAAGTCCCATAAAACCCAAATTCAAAACGTGGATAATTAGGACAATGAATTTTCTTGAGGTTTCATATAAAGTCCTCCAAAAATTAAAATATCAATTTCAAACTCTCGGGCTCCGGGTTCGGCCAGATCAGTAGGGGAATATCAGTTTTGGAGAAAATCCATGAAAGTTTTGGGTGCCAGAGTGCCCACGGACGGAGATTAGACGTTTTGTCGAAAAACAACTTTTCAGAATGAAGAATCCATTAATAGTAGATTCCGAGTATATGACATTTTGGAAGAAGACATTTACCATATATAGGAGAATTATCCACTATTTAACATCTGGGCCTACTATACGAGTTCTTCTGAGGGAAAATCGTCACTTTTCGCGGCGTTTTTACTTTCATTATTCTACATAAAGTCTTAGTATATCAGAAAGTAAAACGTTGTAATGCTACCCGCCACGGAGCGATGCCATCGCCCAACGCAGCATGGCGGGCCCAGCAGGAACAATGAATCCGCGGTCAATAACTCATTAGACATGATTTATAGCGCCCGGCTCCGAACCCGGCACCAACACTGGTCCGCTTGCCCGGCCCCGTTCCGTTCCTCTCGCCCCCCCCCCCCCCCATGCCCGTCCGCCCGCTCCGCTCCCTTCCCTTCCCCTCTCCCGCCATAAACCGCCCATCTTATTTGGCCCCGCTCCGCACCTTTCCGTACCTACCGAACAATTTCCCATCTCCCCCGCTCCACCGACTCTTCCCCTCCCTTTTGCTCCGCTCCACCTCTTTCCTTCCGCCCCTTTCTGTCCCTCTCCTCTTGCCGCGTCCCTCTCCTTTCATTTGCTCCGCTTTGCACCTCTGTTCCCGCACCACCACTCTCATTCCGCCCCTCTCAGACCCTCTCCTTTCGTCCCGCTTTACTCCTCTCGCCCCGCTCCACCTAACTCGCCGCGCTGCACCCCTCTCACCCCGCTCCCCTTTCTCCTCTCGCTCCACTTCGCCCCTCAAGCCGCTCCGCCCCCACCTTTTCGCCTTGCTTCACCGCCCCGCGCTGTGCCTGGTCTCTCTTCTCGCTTGTATGTAATTGGACATGATATTATTTCATTATTTATTACGGAAAAATATCTAGCTTCAGTGTTGTAGTTGTGGGAAAGCGCCAAAAGAATTTAGAATATCTGTAATTTTCGAAAAATCAGGGATTTCACCAAAAATTAACCTGTTATTTACTTAACCATCTTTCACATTATTCGAGGTCAAAGTTAAACAAAAACATATTGAGAAAATTTTGAAAATGTAAACGTGACTTCAAGTAAGGTATCCCCCAGCATTTAATACATCCGTTTGAAACTCGCAGGGCTTCCTTTAAATTTATCTTGGAATATCAATTTTAGAGAAAATCGACTGAACGGTTTTGGCGTTAGCCTTGACCACAGCGAGACCTTTAGGCAAAAAATCGATTGTTCGGTATTAAGGATCCACAATACATGGATTATATAAAAGGAAATAATTTACTATGCATAGGAATTAGATTTATCCACGTTTTCATTAATAGGTTCCGGCAATATAAGTTTTTTCCATCACAAATTCCCCGTTTTCCGGCACACGATTACAACACTTTCTCTTTTTATGAAGAAAGGGTGCGATAGTAAACAGAATATGGAGCTGCCAATACACACAGCTGATTTAAATTCTCAAATAAGAAGAGTGCAAGAAGAGCAAACGGAAAAGATATGCAACTCTAAAAATTCACCAAAAACTACCTACTACTATCTGATAATACGTTTTGAAAAGAATTTATCATGTACTATTCATTCATAATTCAAAAATATACTTCTCACTTTGTGCAATTCGTAAAAGTGTCCACAAACAAACAATCCATTGCAACGACACAACTTTGGTGAATAATGCGAACAATACACAGGAAAGTGGCCTTCAAAAAATCAGAACAAAAGAACAACGTCGTAAATAAAATGTAGCCATAGAAACAATATGTGTATTAAGGTCAAGAGAAGAAGCAATGTAGTGTGTAAGTATCACTTCGCATTATTATGACCAGACTACCTAAACTCTAATTCGGCCATCACACATTTTTCATCGGCATCGCCCTTATTATATTTATTTTACTTCGATGATGGCAGTCTTCCTCCTCTACGTAAAGTAAAAAAGAGATGACACTTTCCACAAAATTCCATTCAATATTTCCTAATAAATTCACTACATTCAAACTATCTTATGATTGAAAGATACCATTGTCAACATTTATATTTTACCCTGACTCTCTTCCAGAGAGAAAATCTAATGCTAGGATACTGGTCTGGAAACAAAACAGAGCACAATATCATTTATAACAAAACAGAAAGTCGATTGAGGACAAAACAGGTTTATACTGCACGCAAAATTGAGCACTTATCTTGAATAGCATTTCAACTCAAGAACAGTAATTTTGAAGTATTTCTCACGTCTTTATATTAGCCATTTTAATACTTAAGAATCCGACCATTTGGAATACTTAACATGTGAGGTCAAAGGAATTATTCTTAGCACGAAGGAACATGTGGACAATGGTATTTAGAGTTAATAGTACGACCTCTTGGCCGAGACCAACTTTCACCTTTACATTTACTATCCGGAAAATGGTGAAACATAAACATTGTGAAATGGAAATAAATGTAACTTCATTATCTGTGCACGTCTTCTAGAATTCATTGGGAAATATAGTTATTCAAATTATCGTTTCCATGTTGTTGCGGCAGGAAGTATTATTCCTTGACGAAGGATATCTTGGATAAGAGCCTAAAATGTATTGCTTATTTATTCTTGAAAATAGATTTTAGGGATCACTGAATTTTGAAAATGTGCACAGAATTCACTTCTCCCCATAGCACGTCATACGCAGCTTTAACTGTTTTTTGACGTACAATAAATAAATAAATAAATAAGTAAATAAATAAGTAAATAAATAAATAAATAAATAAGTAAATAAATAAATAAATAAATAAATAAATAAATAAATAAATAAATAAATAAATAAATAAATAAATAAATAAATAAATAAATAAATAAATAAATAAATAAATAAATAAAACATTAGAGCGCAACCACCCACCCGAGTGCCTGATTCAAGAGGAACCGTGCCACCAGCGTGCCCTCTGGCCTACATCGTCCTAGGCAGGTCAGCCAACAGCGGTGGAGTTTCGCACACAGAACCGGTTCTGTCGTTCGTTTCACTCCTCCCACGCATTCACGCTATGGTGGTCTAACTGATCTTTACGTGAGGATTTCGTAACTATTTTCCTCACTACGAGAAAGTACTGGCAGCTGTGTATATTGTTAAGTCATTTGAACGACAATCGGAATAAAGAGTTTGTTTCATTGCCACATGCGTTGAGATTATTTTCTTTTCGACTTGGCCTTCGGCGTGATAAAACAGTCTGCAAACGCTATGCCAATTGCAAGCGATATTTGGAATAGTCAGCATATGCCAATTGACACTGACTTGTTCATAAAAAACACTTATGCTTCCTTCTAATTAATCTAACACAAATACCAATTAATAATGAGTATATTTTCATAAAGTATTTTTCCAATTGTGCACTAAATGATAAGTACTTTTGTAACTCTTTTGGTGTAATTTGACGCATTGATTATTGACATTTGCAAAAAAATTGAAAAATGATCCAATAACTATACATTTCTATCACCAAAATATCATCACAAACATTCATTTACAAGTTAGCTATGTATACAATGCACCAATAGAAAGACATGTTTTAAGAATGATGATTAACTAAATAAATACTTATACCTCCAGAGAATAGGGAGAAAATTCCACAGAGCTCTTGTTAGTGATTGGGAGAGAATTTAGATTTTCCACCCACGTCAAATATTTTGGTCATTAGCTTCTTGATTGATTGATTTTCATGTTTTCGGGCGTGTCAACTGCTCTGGTCATTAGTTCCGTTAGTGTAGTGCATGTTTTTTTCTCGGGAGATGGCGGTGATATTCCCCCCGCTGGATGGCGAGATTATCGCCATCCAGCGGGGAAGATCACCTCATCTCCCGAGAAAAAGATATGCACTACACTAACGGGACTAATGACCAAAGCAGTTGACGCGCCCGGAAACACGAAAAAAACCAGTCAATCAATAAATTAAAGAAATGTAAACAAAAGTAAAAAATCTGACCCTCGTAAATGTAAATGTGTATGTCTAAGAGGCGAGAAGAGAACGAGGATGAAGGATGACGAAGGGAAGACTGTGATCCGAAGTCGTGGCCCATTGGCTAGAGTACTGCTGCGGCATTCTTCTGGAAATGCTTGAAAAATATAAAGAAAACTCGAGGTGAGAACAGCCAGCCGGTTGCTAAAATTCTTCTCCGGGTAGTGGCTCATTTCTGACTCATTCGACACATATGACACATTCAGCAACGAAAATTCACCAACTTCGGGATCCTAAGAACACCCCGCCAGACGCGCTGCAGTCGCAACGGATGTCAGAGAGCCACCTCAGTCGATATACTTTGTTTATATCTCAGAAACGCGACGAACCTACGTCACTGACGTACTCGCCATTGTGAAATACAATTACCAGTTATTCACCCGCCGCCAATAAGCCGCTGCATTTTGGCCTCGTTCTGAGATATCCGGACATTAAGCCATTTAGGTGTAGGAGATGACTTTTGACATTTTGTGAAAGTAAAATTATTGATTTATCACGCCCTTCATGTAAATAGGATACAAGTGCTCTCTTTATATTATGTTAGACGTAGAGAAACAATTTTCAATGAAAATTCATTTATTCTTCATGTTTCATTAGTTATGTACATGTCCGTTAGTTAATACTATCATTGCACTTTCGTAAATAACGTGAAATATCAGTTATCATTATCTCCGCTTCAATGCGACAATTGTAATTATGTACATGTAAATATTTAATTGATTAGGCGAAAGGGTAGGCCTTACGGTCTGAGCCTCGTCAGAAATAAAGATATTATTATTATTATTATTATTATTATTATTATTATTATTATTATTATTTATTATACATCTTTATTACTCCTCTACTTCTCAGGAAACGTCGGAGAATTCCTGCTCAAGACACAACTCGCCTCATTAAAAATATGGACATGCAAAAATGAAGAGCTTGCTCATACAGTGTTCTCACATTTTTCATGTAGTACATCATTAACGTTGATTTTGGTGATGTCTTTACTTCCTTGGCCCTTCATCCACCACATACACGACACAAAAACTTTTTTGTGATGCTTGCCGTACCCAATAACGCGGCCTTTTGCACAGTTCTGAAATGTTTTTCTCGTAGCCTCCGACTTTTTCCAGCCTTCTGCCAATCCTTCGTAACAACACAATTTGTCTCTACTATGACAGGTACAATCTCCGCTCTCTGCAATGTGTACATATCATTCAACGCAACAGCTAGTGGTTATATTTTTTTTATAACTTTTAAAAAAAAATTAAAATTATTCTGCTCTGATTACCTCAACCGTCCTGTCGGTTAGAATTGTGCTGTTCTAAATATTCGTCTAGATTATTACTGATTGCTCAGGCTTTTACGCTCGTAATATAGCTGCTCTTGTTCTACTAGTTGATATCTCTTCTTCTTCTCCTTCTTCTTCTTCTTCTTCTTTATATTATTATTATTATTATTATTATTATTATTATTATTATTATTATTATTATTATTATTATTGGGGCGGCGATGCCACCGCCCCTCAAGCACAGCGGCCTCCTGCCACCGCTGTTAACGATCGCGCCTCGCCCCAGGAACCGCATTGGTTAGCGGACAAAAGGACGGAGACAGCCAGGCCGCACAGTGGGTCGCACACGGTCAAGAATTCAAGATTCTTTAGCCCCTCACGCGTATGCGACGGCATATGTCGTTCATGATTTTGGATGCATCGCCAAGGCTACTCGATACATTTCGCGAAGTGATCGCTAGCCAGCAGTTCAATGCCGTATCTTAGCTTTCTGTACACGGCGTTTCATGTTTCTCATATCAGCTGTTCATGTTTTATGTACGATTTTGTTGTTGCTGATGTAGATTTTTTTTGTTGTTTTACAATGACGGGAGTGGGAAAATAATTTTTTCCAATCGTAAATTCAGGTATTGATACCAAACGTTTGTCTAAGGAAGTGAAAAATGTGCTATAACAACAATAACAAAAAAGGATCATATCGTTATCTTTTTATTTATGCATGCATGCAATAAGCAATAGGCTTTTCAGCAAAACTCTTCCTTCTAAACGTATTGAAAGTCACAATTTACGCAGTTGAAATTCCATGCCAAAAGGCTTGAATGCTTTAACAAGGCTGGATGAATAGTCTTGAAAATAGTGTCATTATCAAAGAAGAATTTCACAGGTAAACATAGAACCGAACTTCAATTATGTATCAAAAACTTGTGTCTGAAATATATTGCGCACTACGAAATTTCAAATATCTAAAGTTCAAATATTTGTTTCCAGTAGCGATTAATGTTTTTTGTTTAATTTCAAGCATTAAGCTACATGATTTATTTTTCCACAAATAACGGTAAGTTTATTGTTTTCTCTTTGTCCTCCACCAATCAAGAACAAAACTATTAATGTTAGATTTTGAACAATTACAAATACGTTATATGTATTGTGGTTGAATCATTACAAAATTTGCCATGGAAAACCACCATTTTGTATTATTCTTTGTTTGAAGTACATCTCTCTCAAGAATATATAGTTTGTTTATTTTTCATGTTAATGTGCATATTATTTGTTATCGTATTCAATAAACTAAATGAATGAACATATTTCCTCTAGATATCCTCATTTTTTCAAACATTTTCTTTTAATAGTTCACAAGATGTATAATTTTAATCTAGATGAAAACGGAACTGTAACTTAGGCGAATTTAAAAGCCACGCTGTAGCAGCTGACGCCGGATGACGAAAGTCACGCCTGAAGGTTTAAAGAATACTAGCTTTTTACTGATAGTTATTGCCTTCCACACGCAGCTCCATATGCACCACATACCTTACCAGGATCTAGAGGTTCCTGGTTTTCAGGGAAAACCGTTGAATGATGGTACGCATTTTCTTATGGAAAGAATTATGAGAGTGAAAAATGAAATGGCAAACCGAGTCAAGTTAACATCTAGTTAATTACTAAATATGAATCATCAAAATTAGAGAAGGAGAATCATGTATGTACTACGGGCTTTAACTGGTTCTAATGATCCCGAGCCACAAAAAGACTGAGATCGTTAGAGCCGTTTTACTCCCTAATCGTCGCCAGTCGATCATTATAACCCTTGGTATATAAATAAGAATTCAAATACCACTAAATGGGTGATGACACTGCAGCTCCTCTGACCGAGAGGTTCTTGGTTCGAGTCCTGACGGCGGAAGGTTTTTCGACACAATCTCTTCAGCTAGGTCGAATTCAGTCGCTGTCTGGAGGAGACGTCTAGCGGCAGGCTGCTCTGATCGGTAGTTTTCCGTGGTTTCTCCGATCAACACCAGGCGAATGCCGGAGCAGTACCCTAACAAACGGGCCACGGACCGCGCGAGATCTGTCCTTCCATTTCCTTGTTCTTCCTCCCCTTACACACACACACACACACACACACTAACATGCACTACACTACCACATATTCCGGGAGACCGGTCGGGAGCTTAGAGCTTGTCCCGGCTGGGGCGGTGCCCCGCTGGTGGGAGAGTCCTGGTTAGGGGGAAACCCAAATAGCCGACGGTAGGTCGGCGCCGGATCTCGCCATCCAGCGGGGGAAGATCACTGCCATCTCCCCAGAAAAGAACATGCTCTACACTAACGGGACTTTTGACCAAAGCAGTTGACGCGCCCGGAAATACGAAAAATCAATCAATCAATCTACCACCAAATGGAATACAAGATGCCATTGTTTTCATACTTAAGCGTGTATACCCATATCACGTATTAACTTGAAACATAACTTGTTCTTCTGACAAATGATATTAAGTTTATGTACTTCCCTTTCGGCGAACACATAGCAATCTTGCCTCCCCTCCTCCTGTAGCATTCGTCAACTACCTAAATCAAAATTAAATTACGGGCTATGGTGCGAAATCGAGTTTTAGCGGAACTTTTGCTTTAACTAAAGGCAACTTACAAACATTTTTCCAAAAAGGCTCAAAATTGTTTTCTGTAAATTGTCTCCACAGATAGAACAAAGGACTCTTACTAAGTAACGCAGATCTAATTTTTACTGAATTCTGACTCTCAATTTTCGAAAATTGTAAAACTTGCAAATACGGCAAGAAAATACGTGCGATGGGAGCACCATTACTTTAACATGAAAAAAAAAACGTGACGTTGCTTCGTTATTTTCTGATTAATACCAGACTTTTTTGACACCTGGCCACTGCGCTGGACAGTAAGAAAACACATTTGGGAGTCGACAAACAAGGGACGCGCATTTACATAACACGGCAATGTGTATTACAATGCCTCTGCTCGGAGTGGCGATTTCCTTACAAACGGTTCCTCTTTTCTTCTCCTGAAAGCATCGATGGGAGAACCAATTACGGTGCAAAGAACGGCCGAGAAAAGCAGTGGACAGAGGACGGGTGTCGTGCTCAGAATTTACATATTCCTATGCATTCGCCTCATATAACGTTGTCTCTATCGCCTGGATAGATTCCGAGAGCCTACATATTGCAGATGTAAATTGAACATTTCATTTTGTTTTTTCCTTACTTGCATATCTGGGTTGCCCACTCAATTGGTTCTGCCTGTTTCAAGGCAATAAGAAAAATAAAATAATAACACATTCTTGGAGATGTGATTGGTAGATAGCATTCAGAAGAAACTGTCAATATGCCGGAAATGTCCCGCAACAGAATCACGAGTGCGTTTTCACAAGGTTATCAATTAATAATTCAATCACATTATTTTATCTGTAGTTGCTAGGATAGCTGAATGAGCAAGTGCATTGAAATATGTAGATATTATCGTTACATTCGCGGAATAAAAGAGATTATTTTCAAAGAGAGAAACAATGTCATATGAAAGACTGAACGCACTTCTAACACCGTACGTTTTTTTCTGCCAGCGCATTGTTTTATGTTACAATTCTTTTTTAAATTACGACAAGATCATTCATATCCACTAATCATTGTTTCTTAATACAATGTATACGTATGAAGTAATCCATTAACCTGCGATCGTCCCTTTGTCCGTCACTCACGATTACAGTTCACCAATCGATATCAATGAGGTGACTTTCGACATGCCTCTTTTTCCTGATGGGGAACTGATAATTCTTTTGTGGATCCTTCGAGAAGATTTTAAGAAATTGCTCTAAGACGAAAGTTTTGCGTTTTTGCAAACTAAAACCTCACTTTTGGGTGATTCATGGCAACTACAGAGATGATCAGTAGCTAATTTTATTTCCATCGAGAAGAAAAATAGATTGGCACAATTCGTAGCCTGTACTCTCTTCAATATTCTAAAATAATTCTAGAAAAAACTGTTTTTGGTGGGTTTCTAGTATGGAGAATTGTGTGAGACACAAGTTATCTTATAATCGTATAAAATACGGCCAGAGGCGACAAAAATATTTTAATTGACGTCTTTCATGTAAATTTCAAAGTCTCAAAATAGACGTGCCGGGCAACTATTATATGCATTTTTACTATGTACTTCCAAAGCACAAACAACACTTTTAAACAGAAAGTACCCGCCCGAGACGGCACGTTAAACTACTTCTAAATAGTAAGCATTATTCTGTGGCTAGGTGTAATAATGCTGCGCAATTGTTTCACAAGGAAGCGGTGATCGATTACTAAAAATGTAGAATTCTTTGGTAGAAAATTAGATAAAACTGTCTCAAAATTTTTCAAACCTTACAAATTTTACATGTTTATAAGGATACATGATTATAAGGATACATACTTGTAAGAATGAGAATAATAAGCTTATGTATCCAACTTGTACATAATACATTTTCGAAAATAAATTCATCGTTCGAATAATATCTGCTTAGAAATATTTCTGCGTCTCATGAGGACTCCTTCAAATTTCCATGTTCGTTTCAGCTGCATAGCGAACAGACGTCGAAACAGCTATCTCTACCTGACTTCATATGTGTAAGAGACTGTGTTCAAGAGATCACGAAGAAAATGAACGACATCCATTTGGTGTTGAACTTTAACAAAACCTCCCACCTGGAAAGAAAACTGTCAGCCTCACGATGTATATTCAACGACAGGCAATTGGCTAGTGTTTTTGTTGTTCGATCGTGTGAACCGGTGTGACGCAAGTACAATGTCAGGAGTGCAAGGTGCTCTTCTATACTTTTTTTCACTTTAGCAGCATATTAAAACATTATAAATATGTTGTATTGCACTGTACATCGGTTTCCTATCACATGAATAAATACTTATTTACGTAACTTGTACAGAAAGTGAGTCTTGCGTACGAAGGAAATGTTAACGGACGAGGCTCCTTTCGTAATCTCGTCCGGTATTTTGAAATCAGCACGCCAAAGTGATTTTCGTATGAGTTGCGTACGTTCATTTTTAGAATAAAGTCGTGAAAACGTACAAGTTTTGTTCTGTTGGGGATCATTTTCAATGTGCCCGCCTTGTTCATTTCTGCTTTATGTACTTTGCAGTACCCTGTTTTTAATACGGTCAGGGCTTCTTTACGCTATGCGTAAGGCCAACTAACACTTTCCAATCAATAAATAGTAAGGTCAAATAGCACTTTTCATGTACAAGTGCTGAAAATCTATCTCCCACAACTGGGACACCGCCCCAGCCGAGATGGGTTCTAAGCTCCTGGCATGCGTGGGAGTGCAGTGCATGTTAGTGTATGTGTGTGAAAGGAGTGACGATAGGACAAGGAAGAGGAAGGACAGATCGCGCGCGGTCCATGACCCGTTTGATAGGGTACTGCTCCGGCATTCGCCTGATGTTGATCAAAGAAACCACGGAAAACTACCGATCAGAGCAGCCGGCCGCTAGAATTCTCCTCCAGACAGCGACTGAATTCGACCTAGCTGAAGAGCTAGTGTCGAAAATCCTGCCGCAGTGGGGAGTGGGAACCTAGGACCTCCCGGTCAGGGGCGCTGCATTGACATCAGCTGATGCACTGAGCTACCGCTCTCTTGTCAGTCTCCTGATGCAGCTCGAGCGCGCGTGTCAGGGCCTCGCAGGCGCCGGCGATGCCTTTCTCACGGCCGTGAGCGCAGCGCCGGGCCAGGGCGCCGAGTGCCAAGAGCGCCCGGGTCACGAGCTCGCGAGGGGGGGCAAGGAGGGGAGGGCGGCCACGCCGCTTAAAACGCCATTAGCGGCTCCTCTGCTGGCGACGCGGCCGCGGACTCCGAGGATAGCGAGGACTTAGCGACGTTAAACGAGCGCGGGAGATAGACGAGCAACAATGAGCGTGACAACGCCGGTGGGGATAAGGCAGGCCACAGCTGAGATGGATTTGGATAGGGTGGTGTTTTGATATCGCTTTCTTCCATGACCTAGCGATACTTTGATTACGTAGGCTTCCGTGGGCGGAGTATGTCTCTTGGCTGTCCGGGACAAGCCGCATCGGTTTGATCGTAGCTGACGTTTCGGTCAACATATTGTACGCTCTGAGGAAGGCCACAATATGTTGGCCGAAACGTCAGCTACGATCAAACCGACGCGACTTGTCCCGGACAGCCGAGAGACTAGCGATACTTTAATGGCCAACGATAGCTTTTCTGACTCTCTCTTGTGGCCGGTGAACGAAGTAGGATTGTTGCGAAAATACTTTTGTGGCACTGGAGTAGTGTGGTATCAGAACAGTGGAAGGAGCTGGAGAGAAAAAGCGCAGTTGTAAACTGAGATTAGTAATGCAGTAATGTATTGAGGTCTAGGTACTTCGGAATATGCTGTTACTAAGTAACACATCATTAATAAATAACAGAATAACACAATGTTTCTGTTTATTCAATGCAACATGTCATTTTAATGTTTTTAAAATTTTAAAATTTTCTTTCATAATTATTTTATATGCTGATGAACCCTGCCTTATCTGGCATTTATTAACTGTAATAAACCTGCCTCAACTGGCTCTCCCAGTCCCTACCTATCCTGTGGTGTTTGTTACGATCATCGTTACACTGACATCGTTGCTATGAGGCACTGAAAACAGATGCATTGTAATACACTATCGGCAACCCTTCAGTAACAATTTTGATCTTCAATTACCCTAAACCTAATTGCTCTCTTGAAATTAAAATTAATGTAGAGGGACATTTTATGGACTTTTAGCAATATTTATTTCACTGTAATGTTTTCCCTATTGCTCTATTTGCTTTACTTTCAAGATTTTTGTGAAAAATGAAAGAGTGCTACTTTCTACTTAAGTTTTGCTATAGATGTTCAGATCTCACAATTGCCTATCTGCGCATATCGGATTGTAGGCCCGTTCTATTTCTCCATCCTTCAGCTCAATGAGTAAACATCTCTTATTCCGACGAATTAGGATTCACGACCAAAAAGGACACAGTATAATTGTTGATAGTTGAATACACTGCAACGTTTTATATAAGAAAGAAAATATACATTGTATAATCAAAGATAATATTCTAAATGTGAATCAAATCATAACAGCTATAAAAATTAGATACTTACGGTATTTATTGATATTGAATATTGACTTTTGGAACATAAGCAGAAACTTGTCGAGTTTTCAAACAACTCGAGTGCAAGGAATCATCGCAATATCATGCAGCACAGCGGTAAACAAGTGCTTGCAACTAGACATCGAAACACGGAATAAACCAAAAGGAGCGCACACAAACTTTAACGCCGAGCGGAGATGATGGCTAGAAGAAGTAGCGCTTCGCCCTTTGCGGACGGCGCTGGTTCGGTCCCCGCCGCCGCCTTTGAGACGGCCGGCCCCGCTGATGCGCTGATAAGCGCCGAGCGGGTCGTCGTTAATTACTGCGCCTATTAAAAGCCAATCGCTGGCGGGCAGGTGCACGGCCGCGGCCCGGCCGCCTCCCACTGGCAGAATGCGCCACTGCAGGGGCGATGTAGACTGGCACAGTGGCAGAGCGCAAAGAAGTTGAAAGTGATGCAGACATCGACCTAAGGAATTTATAAGGAAACTGTAATTAATATAATAGATTTAATGTACGACATTGACTTAACTACTGTATAAAGAAATTAATGTACTCGTACATTAATTTATGTACTGTACATTAAAAGTAATGCGAAATTTCTGAGAGTGTAGGTACAAATATTTGAAGGTAAAACATCCTTCCTCTATTCATTTGTCATTTGGTTTCAGATAATTCTCAAGAGGCGGGTGTATGCAATTGTTGCCGACGCCAGTATTATGAAATCTAGACAAATTCATCCTTATTCTTTTTACATTTTTTCATTATTGGACATTGTCCGTTAAAACTCTTTTAGAAGTAGGAATTGTGCCACGGACGATTAAAACCACAGTCACTGGAGGTGAGAGAAAATGATATTCTCATTATACGAGTATATAATTATTCAATAGGAAGCACATGAGATTCTTTCATTTCTTTTCATAATTTGCGAAACAGTATTTGTTCAGTATTACAGTAATATTTGGATTAATGTAGTGTGCACAAAGTCATAAATGGTTTGTTACTTCTCACAAAATATTTAAATTGATGAGTAGTGCTTAACTGAATATAATTTTTAGCATACCACAATTATTACCAAAAGGTAAACTCTAATATACAAGCTCTCCCAATTGCTCCGATGAAAAGAACAATAAACAGTAATGCATTTGCGAAAACGCATTCCGAAAAAACAATTGAAGTCCAACAGTTGAAGCTATCTAGTGATAACAATTCCACATTTTTGATGACCACGTCAAGAAATACAAATCTCTGACCACTTCAAACTGAAAACTAGCTGAAAAACTAGTGTCGAAACTCCTGCCGCCGTGGGGAGTGGGAACCTAGGACCTCCCGGTGAGAGGCGCTGCAGTGACATCAGTTGATGCACTGAGCTACCGCTCCCTGTACTTCAAAAGAAAACGCGACGAAATTATTAGAGTGGGGAAAGGCAACGACAAAACAAGTTTAATATTCAACACCCACAATACTTGACAACGTACACACATCAGCGTAACATCGGAAAATATCTCCACATAATTCGCCCGGCGGCACAGCGCCTCTGCCGGCGGAGGGCAGTGAAGGGGGGCCACAATCAAACGCGCTCCTCATTCACGCGTGGAGGAAACAAGGTCGCGCAGCGGTGCTTAAAACGCGGGCTACAAAGGCCGGCGCAATTTCGTGGTTTGCACAACACCCGCGCAAACAGGGCGCATTGTTGGGCGGCGCGTGGGCGTGAGGGGTGAAGGGCGGGGGGCGTGGGCGGCATTGTACCACGACGCCCCCTCCCTTGTTTGCCGACGGCCTCGCCGCCGCCGCCGCCGCCGCCCCCGCCCCCGCGTCCGCCACCGCCTTCGCCGCCTCCGCCTCCGCCCCCGCCCCCGCCCCCGCGTCCGCCACCGCCGTCACCGCCCCTGCCACCGCCCCGCTACTGCCACCGCCATCGCCACCTTACCGCAGCCGCCCCGCCCCTTCCCGCCACCGCCGTCGCCCCGCCACCGCCCCGCCCCGCGTCCGCCACCGCCGTCACCGCCCCTGCCACCGCCACCGCTACCGCCACCGCCATCGCCACCTACCGCAGCCGCCCCCGCCCCTTCCCCGCCACCGCCGTCGCCCCCGCCACCGCCCCGCCCCGCGTCCGCCGTCACCGCCCCTGCCACCGCCCCGCTACCGCCACCGCCATCGCCACCTTACCGCAGCCGCCCGCCCCTTCCCGCCACCGCCGTCGCCCCGCCACCGCCCCCGCCCCGCGTCCGCCACCGCCGTCACCGCCCCTGCCACCGCCCCCGCTACCGCCACCGCCATCGCCACCTCACCGCAGCCGCCCCCGCCCCTTCCCCGCCACCGCCGTCGCCCCCCCCACCGCCCCGCCCCGCGTCCGCCACCGCCGTCACCGCCCCTGCCACCGCCCCCGCTACCGCCACCGCCATCGCCACCTCACCGCAGCCGCCCCGCCCCTTCCCCGCCACCGCCGTCGCCCCCGCCACCGCCCCCGCCGCCGCCCTCTCTCCCCGCCTTCGCCCTCGCTCCGCCGGCTACTTCCCGCGCGCACTGTCGCCCTCCTGTGACGGCGTCTCGCGTTCAGCGACACTCACGTGGCTGACAAATTGTTTCGTGTGAGGAGGAGGTGGCAGGGAATCTGAGACGGAGGGACCGGGAGCGGTAGCTCAGTGCATCAACTGATGTTACTGCAGCGCCTCTGACTAAAACCTGTCTCACTTCAAAATTGAAAACGTAGATCTACGTCCAGACTAGTAGTAAAAATAATCAGGAGGAAAAGGTGTATTTACGGGAATAAAATCGTTATTATGTGCCTTATACTGCATAATCCGATTCATCCGGAGTTTTGGAGAACCGTGCGTTGTCCGGTTCTTCCTATTCCGGTTGAGTCGAAGTCTACTGCATTCTATTGTGAGATTTTTGATCTAAATATACGAAGAAACAAATGAAAATATCATTCTTTGTTGTTCCAATGCATTAGATTAAAGTTTATTCGTTCTTGTCATGTTAGTGGCGTTATTTTCTCAAAAGAAATGAAAATAAATCCACGCAGAATATTAAACTGGCATCTTTGTGTCAGTTGTGATGTTAAGGGTCTAAGTTTGGTTTTCTTTTAAACTTTTTGAGTTATTCCATATATTTTATTCCATATTCTTTCTCTAGAATTCAAATTTTATTCATTTTCAACTTATTTTAGTGTAGTATCTCTTGGTTACGTGTATTTAATTTAAAGAAGAAATGCAATTCGTTCAATTACCAATTTTTTTTTAAAACATTTCTTGTTATGAAAGGAAATAAAGAACTTAATTTACTTGCGTACTATTATAGATCTCGAGCTCTAATTTCTCTTACTTCTTGTTTTCAGAATCAAATGTTGCTGCAGTTGCATCTTGAACGTAATTTAGTGGAACATATTTTTCACAATACAGAAGCCATCGAGTTCTCCGCAAATTTGCGTAACATGAAATGGCGGGCTCCAGATGATAGTAATTTTCAGATTATAAGAGTTTTATTGAATTTTTTTGTTTCATTTATCTAACAATACGCGCGCACCCACCACGCTCCCTCGTATTTCTGGTAGGATGTCCCCCTCTCAAGAGGGAAAATTTGCCTCATTTGTCGGGCACAATGAGCCTGTCCACATGATAATACACGGACGTATGTCGCCACACGCTCACACGCTTGGTTTATGAGACGCATTTGTTTAGGAAGCAATCAGAAGGTGACATGCGTAAACGCACCAATTTTCTTTCTCCTTGAAAAGGATCTTGAAATTACATAAGCTCTTTTAAAAGAGAAATCTCTGGAAACAGCAGGCGAAATTGCAGTTGGTAACAGTGCGATCAGCGATTAATGGTTTTTAAACAAATAATTTTAAAAAATGATTATAACAGTGAAAAGAGCATTAGATTTAATCAAGTATACTTACTAAGAATGAGCAGCACCCTGTAGAAAATAATATTACGTAATGCCTTTCTGCACACAAAGTGCAACCACTAAATGCGACACTGCGAGTCAACTAAAAACTCTCTCGTAACCTTTCAGTATTCAAAACAACCGGATGTGCAGACCTTGTACAATTAGGCTCGTGGCATTCTCAGAAAACAATTGTCACGAAAAGTCGTTTGTAGTGTGTACACAAGACTTCTCATCGCTTAGAACGTGATGAAATAAGATAAACAGAAGACGATCACGCGGAAGGGACTCGTGAGACCTTCGGCAATTAAGACGATAATACACGAGAATAATTTCAATGACTGACATAAAAAGGAGTATTCGACCACTTGCAGCTTTTTTGCTCTTTAAAGAACCTTCACTTCATTTCTGTTCCTTTTACATCTTCTAGTTTTCGCATTATTTTATAGCTACACTAAGTTCGCAATATAGTGTAATATGTTTGAAACGATTCTTTGACACAATCAAGTATTTCGTATTATATAGTATTTACATTAAAAATTTTTTTTCCCACAATCCCCAGATTATATTATTTTGGGGTTAAAACTGCTTGATTTTTATTTAATTTCCTGAGACTATTTATCTCCACGACGTTTCAGGTGCTACGCGAAACATTTTTGTCAAGGAATACTGTGACTATTGTATAGTTACATTTTTGTCATTTGAAAAGGGTGGCGCGTAGCACTCGAAATGTCGTAGAAAAAAATATCATGAAATAAAAAAAATTAATAAAAGTAACCAACTTGATATCTCAATTGGATTTTATAACTTACGTTACAGATACGAAATTAAGAGTTTGTTATACGTAAAATCACTACTTGCCTATCTGTTCGTTTATCTGTTATTGCAAACTGCTCAGTTAAGAAAGTAGAAGGTTTACATAAACCGCCAATAAAAGAAATCATCCATCAAAACAGATACAAACTGAAAAGTTATGTAGTGACCCCGTTTTCTTCATGGTATTTGATTGAAATTCGGCACCTCACGAATCAGAGGTAAATAAGCCTATCTCGTTCTCATCCAGACAGCAACAGCATTTGTTGATCTGAGTCGAAAGGGAAAGAGTGTGAAACCGACAGGTCAAGGACAAGAGCACGGGGCACTTTCAGGCTGCATACCGCAGCACTAGACGTGAGAACTGCCATTCACGGAAGTTGCGCAACAGAACGCGCAGACTCTGTCTTCTGTTCACTTATCACGCTAATCTCAGCCAAGGACAAAACTTCAGACCCCTGCCTTGTCCCTCTTTCTTTCTCCATCTTGCTTCCGCTTGCTCCGCCTTGCCGCCACTCGTCATCCCTTCCCCTCACCCATCTCATTTTAACAAACGAGCCACGAATCGTGCGCGATCTTTCCGTCCCCTTCCTTGATCTATACTCTCCCCTTACTTTCACACACTTATACTCACATGCACTACACTATCGCAGCTGCTGAAGATTGGTCGGGAGCTTAGAGCGTGTCCCGCCTGGGGCGGTGCCCGCTGGTGGGAGATACCTGCACAAGGAAAACACTGCTATTAAGCGTGCATCTCACCATTCAGCCACATCCGAGGGTGAAAACATACACTGACGGTATTAACAACCTTAACAGTTCACGCGATAATCGATCACTTCAATTAATTCCTCTGCCACCCTCGCTTTCAACCACATCTTCTTAACCCACCCTATCTCCCAGCTTGCTTTGCCACCATAGCCGCCCCGGACTGAAACACTAAGCACGTCATTTCATCTTATTCAGTATTCCTAATTGATGTGTCGTGACCCTATCTGACACGCTCCCCCACCCGGATGCTGACACCGTTCAGTCAGCTCTTCTAGACCCATTAGGGAGTTTTTGCAACAGACTGCAATCTCAATATTTTCTGCATACGCAGATGAACAAGCGTGAAGCAAAATTCGAACTGCGCATGTGCAGAAGATCCACTGTGTTGCAGTTTGCTGTAACGCTTTGCCTTGCAAAAGCCCCAGTCTCAAGACGGGCTTTACCCATATCCACGTTTCACCCACTTTATCCACTGCCCACAGATTTAAACTATTACGCGCCCCACCCGTCAACCTACCCATTCTACCTGCACTCCATTTTCCTTGATTGTTTTTGATTGATTGATCAGTGATTCCTGGCGCGACTCAGGTCATTAGCCCCATAAATGTAGCGCGTGTGTTCTCGATATGTGGCGTTCATCTCCTTCCGCTGGGAGATCCAACACCTTCCCCTTAGTGTCGGCTAGCGGGTTTTTCCACCAACCAGGAAACTCCACTAGTGAGGCACTGACCCAGCCAGGTCATTCTCTAAACTTCCCACGAGCCTCCCGGTTCGTGTGGTAGTGTAGTGCATGTAAATGTAAGTAAGGGGTGAGGATTGCGCGCGGTCCCTGGCCTATTTGTTAGAGTTCTGCTCCGGCGTTCACCTCATGTTGATCGGAGAAACCACGGAAAATTACCGATCAGAACAGTTGATCGCTAGGATTCTTCTCTAGATAGCGGACGAATCCGCCGTAGCTGTGTAGCTAATATCGAAAATCTTGAAGCCGTCAGGACTCGAACCTAGGACCTCCCGGTCAGACACTGCATTGACATCTGTTGATGCCCTGAGGCACCACTTCCGGTCATTCTGACTGTTCACCCCGTCCTTTCCTCGTCCTATGCTCGCCACCCACCATCCCGTCCACGGTCATCATCCGTCACTTCCTATGCTCGCCACCCACCATCCGTCCACGGTCATCATCCGTCACTTCCTATGCTCGCCACCCACCATCCGTCCACGGTTATCATTCGTCACTTCCAATGCTCGCCACCCACCATCCGTCCACGGTCAACATCCGTCACATTCCTATGCTCGCCATCCACCATCCTTCCACAGTCATCATCCATCCATATTCTATGCTCGAAACCCACCATCCGTCCACGGTCAACATCCGTCACTTCCTATGCTCGCCACCCACCATCCGTCCACGGTCATCATCTGTCACATTCTATGCTCGAAACCCACCATCCGTCCACGGTCAACATCCGTTACTTCCTATGCTAACCATCCACCATCCTTCCACAGTCATCATCCATCCATCCACGTGCCTCACCACTCGTCATCCGCCTCACAGTTGCAATCCCCGACGCCCCCACTTCACCTGCCTCCCTCAGCCTGGCCGCTCCCACCGATCGAGATACGCCCGCGCTTTGTTGCCTTCGTTTGTTTAATGAGGCGCGAGGGCACGCGGGGGCGGCGCGGAGGGCAGAAGGGTTCGGCCTATTTTTATTATTGCCGAGGCGCGGCGCGGCGCGTCCGCCGCAAACACGGAGGCAAGAGCGCGCACAAAAGCGCGATTGTTCATTAGGGAAGATAATGCGGAGCGGTGCGCGGCGCGCCGAGTGCTCGCTACGTATTCACAGTCACAAAAGAGCTGAGATGCGTGTGGCTGAAAGGAAAGTCGCTTAAGCGAAAAGAAGGAGCAGCCCCGGGGGCGTGCGTGGGAGGCGGGGAGGCGCTGGAAAGGGGAGAATCTGGCGGGGAGGTGGTGGTGAGGGTGTTGGCAATTCTGGGGCGGGAGATGGGGGTTACCACGCGGGCGTGGGAGATTCGTCACGAAATGGCAACGTCAATATTGGAATAGAGCGTCGTAAGACATGCTTTGCGGATTCGGTGGTATAACGGTCAGCGTACCGGACTGTTGTACCCGACTTTGAGGGTTCAAACCCGATCGAAGCCGTGGCGAAAAAATTCTTCGTACGCCTTCCTTCGGAAGGGAAGTAAAGCCGGCTGTCCCATGTAGTAGATTTAGTGCATGTAAAAGATCCTCAAGCCTAAAAGAAGCCTCTGAGCAAAATTGAAATCCGCCTGTTTCGTCACCCAAGGTAATACCTGCTTTCTCCGCTAGGTGGTGAAAGGAGCGTAACGAAATTTGCGTGGTTAGACGGAAGAGCGGTGGCCCGAGTCTGGCCACGTAAAATAAGGTATAAAATTACTAACTTAGAGGCGTTGATGATACTCTATAATAATTGCAAAGAAGTATAAATTTGGAAGCGGTATCATGGCAGGTGGAGAAGATGGATTGATTGATTTTTTAATGATTCCGGGCGGGTCAACTGCTAAGGTCATTAGTCTCGTAAGTGAGGTGAATGTCTTTTGCTATGGAGGTGACGGTGATCTTGCCCCGCTGGATGGCGAGTTCTGGCGCCGACCTACCGTCGGCAAGCGGGATTTTCCCCAACCAGGTATGTGCAAAGTTACCGGTGGTTGTGGACGAGATTGGAAAGGTTACAACGAAAGAATGGTAAAGAGGAAAAAAAGGTGGAGAGCTGGGAGAGGTATAGGCAGTGAAGAGGTGTTACGGTGACGGAAAAACACAGAGCGAAGCATGGGGGCGAGAAGGAGATCAGTGGAACCCAAAATAGATGGTTGGTGGTTAATGATTCCGGGCAAGCCAATTACTGAGGTCATTAGTCGCGCAAGTGTAGTGCATGCTTTTCCTAGAGGGATTGTGGTGATCTTTCCCCGCTGGAGGACGAGATCCGGCGCCGACCCACCGTCGGCTAGCGGAGTTTCAACCAGGTATCTCCCACAAGTGGGACACCGCCCCAGCCGAGATGGGTTCTAAGCTCCCGGCATGCGTGGTAGTGTAGTGCATGTTAGTGTATTTGTGTGAAAGGGGTGAGGATAGGACAAGAAAGAGGAGCAAAAAACCGGCCCGTGTCCTGTTTGTTAGGGAACTGCTCCGGTATTCGCCTGGTGATGACAGAAGAAACTGATCAGAGCAGCCGGCCGCTAGAATTCTCCTCCGGCAGCGACTGAATTCGACCTAGCTGAAAACTAAACCCGAACATTCTGCCGCCGTCGGGACTCGAACCTAGGATCTCCTTATCAGACACACTACAGTGACATCAGTTGATGCACTGTGCCACCTCTCCCGGTCCCAAAATAAATGTGTGAGAGCAACATCTGTGTCTAAGGGAGAGCGGCTGCGTCAGTGGGGCGAGCGAGGTGATGCAGCCGGCGGGGTGGAGATGACGAAGGAAGAAACGCACGCGGTAAAGATTAGTGGCGACGGCAGGGGGCGGCTGGCGCAGTGGGGGCGGTGGCGGTCGCGGAGGGAGGGCGTTGTGAGGCGGCGGTGAAAAACGACGAGGACGAGCGACGTAGAAATGCGCGCCTTTTCTGCTGCGTCCTTTTTTCGCCTCCCCCCGCCCCGCCCCAGCGCCAGTACAATTATTTGCACAACGGCCCCAAACAACATCCGCAGTAGCTACTTTTATCGCTCCCGTGCCGCGCCGCCCTTAAGCAGGGCTGTCCAGAAAGGTTTGTTTCGTGGCTTGCTTTCAGTCCTCACACCAGGACATGCAATGACTAGCTTCTTCTAAAATAGGTGGTGTACATCATATAAAACATGTATGATGTTATTTTATAAAAAATCGTTTCGTAGATTGAAAATTCATGAATTTACTTTTTTCATCAACATATTTTCATTGAGCTATACTTAACTAGTATATTATCGAATTTAATACTCGTTTCTTTGACTAAAAGACATAATGCTCAGAGTTGTGTAAGGAATAGCATTACATATGGGCGAACAAACACAATTACCATATGAATTTGACATTTATTTATAAAATAATTTCCTCTAAATTTTAATCTAGAATCCAAGTAATGTAATAGTATCATAATATAACATTACAAAATACAAATATGGTAGAAAACTTCATAGTGGTTATTCTTCGGAGAGTTGACATTATTCATCTCTAAGTACACATATGTGAACGAATATTGGTCCCCCCTGGGTAGTTTACAGCACGCGTCATACAAAGAACAAATAAAAGAATCAGCAGCATTTTTCAGAAAAAGAAACACGTCTTTTAAGGTTCAAATACGCGCACTAGGGAGGAGTCGAGATTCTTATCAGAAAATGCGGATAATTTACTTTTACAGCTACAAAGTTTCTATAGACAGTTGTTCGGTAAATATCCAAACAGCAGGAAAAAAGACTGTCTCTTTATTGCTAAGTCTTTATTGCGTCTACCTAATGTCATGTTTTTCTTAGAGTGAATGAAAGAAATTTCATAAGTTGGCTCTAAGCAATATAACACACTCTTCCAAGTGAAAATGTACGGGAGGTTTGTCAAAGATATAAAGGCAGTCAGGATAATATGTAGGTACAGAAGCAGCATGTCACCAAAATATAGCATTTTCAAAAGTTCTGAATTTATATTTGACTTTTTGAATTTTTAAGCATGCTGAAATATTTCTGTGGAATGTGTTGATAAATTTGGTAATTGAAACTTACATGATTATTTTTTAAGTTGAAATGATGGAAAGTAAGGTATATTATTATATTAAAAGTTCTTCTAACTTGCATAAAATACATAAATGGTTAAAAAATCATATTTTGCTATTACGAGTTATTGCATTCCAAATTATTCAGTAGAAAAATAACGAATATGGAATACATATGACAAAAGATGAAAAATGATAGTTACAGCGACAAATAATTACTTCACCAAACATTTGCCACTCCAGAATTGGCATTGTGGCTGCTTTATTATTCCCTTCAATTTTACGTCGAATTTCAAGTGTAAAGTAATAGCTCTAAATAATAAATAAAGAGTTTTCAGTAAAAACTGTGATGTCCTGGTAAGTGCAGAGGCATTGGTGATGCATGGGCTTAGAGAAGAGTTCGGATACACAGAGCTGATAGTTTCACTCCTACTTAAGGGGTAAGATGGGTTCTTACGCCATGTGGTTCTGAGAAAGCCTCTCATATCACCATGTACGTTTCCTATATAATCCTATGATCAATCCTCTGACTATAGTGGAAGGCAAAACCCAATCACAACTAGGCTTACTAGTCCAGGAAAGAGGAAGACATATGTCTCCTACCTCAATTTTGTCAAATATTAGATTTAAGGGGAAAACAAGTGGGTTTAAAATTTAAACTCTAGTTTCAAAATGTTTCTACTTTACACTAAATAGTGAGAAATTTACTCACTGACAGGATTTACTGATTTATCCAAAGTACATTTGAAATTGCACCTAAAAATGAAATAAATGTTAATTAGTGAATATAAACTTATTATAAATTAATACTTAAATTTTGTAACAAACTGTAGAATTTAAGAAAGAAACCATTAGCACACAACTGAGTACACTATTGTAACGTCACCGGCCGGCACCACCACGAACTACCTGTACGCGCGGATTGCGACATCTGCCGGCGCCACGACGTGCTGCCTGTGAGCGCGGGTTGCATCATCTGCCGGCGGATTTTTCCAGAACGGTCGAGGGGTCTTGAAAGTTCTCGATTGTCTCGACGAGTATAAATACGCGGCGGCCGGCGACCGCGGGTCAGTCTCAAGCCCGCAGTGGAAGCTGAACTGTGAAATGTGTGCATCGCGGTGAATAGCAGTGCAGTGATTGTGCTCAGTGACGTGAACCGTGGTCAGTTCATCGTACTGTGGTCAGTGACGTAAACTGTGAGCAGTGCATCGAACTCTGATCAGTGCAGTGAACTGTGGCCAGTACTTAGGACTGTGCGAGTGTGTAAGAAAGAGTAGTGTAAATAAATAAAGAAAATTGTAGTGTAAATAAATAATCAAGTGTTTTCAGTGATTGTGTTAAGAAACAAAATAACCGTTTTTGTTAAAATAATACGAGACTTTTAATTCACCACCTAGAAACGTAACAATATTAATTTGAAATAATTTCCCGTCCTCGCTCAATGCACGAAGTTTGCTCGCAGATTCGATTTCGCGTTCCAACCAACAATGAACCACCGATTCCGCGGTTAGAACAGCGGGCTTGGCACGCGTTTCTGGCAGTCTCGGTAGCTTTCGCGCCCCCTGTCGGCACCTCGCAAGGAGAAGGGATTGGGGTGCGAATTGTTCGCGTGGAGCGCTGTTCTCAGACGGCGCGGAAGTGACGCTATGCAAATGTGCCGTACCCTGTCACCGCCGCCAAGCTCTCAATACGCACAAGGGAAAGGGAAGGGAAGTCGGCGGCGAAGAACAAAAGCGGCGAGACGAGCGCGCGGTGCAGGTGCTGATGTGATGGTGGCGGTGTGGGAGAAGAGCAACGGAAGTGGTGGTGGCTTTGGTGGTTCTAACAGCGGAAGTGGGATTGTAACGTGTGACGTGGAATCAAAATAATAAACCGGCGGACGGGCGGACGGGCGGACGGGCGGACGGGCGGACGGGCGAACGGGCGGACGGGCGAACGGGCGGACGGGCGGACGGGCGGACGGGCGGACGGGCGGACGGGCGGACGGGCGGACGGGCGGACGGGCGGACGGGCGGACGGGCGGACGGGCGGACGGGCGGCGGCGGCGGACGGGCGGACGGGCGAACGGGCGACGGGCGGACGGGCGGACGGGCGGACGGGCGGACGGGCGGACGGGCGGACGGGCGGATGGGCGGGCGGACGGGCGGACCGACCGACGGACAGTTTTACCGTCTATCGATTTTTCAGTATGAAGGACCCATAAAACAATCATTCTGGCTACACCAAATGTTAGAGGATATTTTCTTTTAAATTTAGCAAATTAGATTTATCCACTTTGTCGTTACCATGGCCTGGCTGAAAGAGTTTCCCTGCCAGGCGAATGCTGGAGCAGTACCCTACCAAACGCGCCATGGACCGTGCGCGATCTGTCCTTCCTCTTCCTTGTCCTATCCTTTCCCCCTTACACACACACTTACACTAACATGCACTACGCTACCACATATTCCGGGAGACCGGTCGGGAGCTTAGAGCTTGTCCCGGCTGGGGTGGTGCCCCCCTGGTGGGAGAGTTCTGGTTAGGGGGAAACCCCACTAGCCGACGGTAGGTCGGCGCCGCATCTCGCCATCCAGCGGGGGAAGATCACCGCCATCTCCCGAGAAACAAATATGCACTACACTAACTGGACTAATGACCAAAGCAGTTGACGCGCCCGGAAACACGAAGAAACCAAACCAAACCAAACCAAACCAATTCACCCCGTCCTACGACCTCCCATTTCAGAGTCGTTGCAGAGGCAACGGCAATGCTGCCACTGAACCAAACCAAACCTGTATATTGTGTCGGTGATTCACAAAATGGTAAAGGAGATGGCAATGAAGAGAGTGTAAAACGCCGAGAATGCCGAGGCGGTAGGGATATTAAGTTGGAAGGTTTGTGATAAAGCGGAAACGGGGAGGGAGTAGGAAGTGACGACGGGGGCAGGTGTGGGAGGTGGGAGACCGCAGGGAGCCGGGACACAGAGCTCGGAGTTAAGCCGAGAAATCGGCGCCTAAACCCAGGTAATCAATGAGGGCATTGTGGATCCCCACAAAGCGGTGACATGGGGGCTTAGGGCGCGCCGCGGGGCATTGTGGGGCTGAGGGCGGAACGAGGACTGGGCTGAGGGGAGAGGGCGCCGCGGACTGTTGCTCGGCTGCCAGCGAGAGGGAATGTGCGATGGCAGGTCGCGGGCGGGGGTAAACTGGGTTCATTTCTTTGTGGCTGGCGATCGAAATTTAAAGGGGCGCTGTTCAAGTCGGGCGCTTGAAAAATGGGACTAGTTATTTTGACGTTATTGGCAGGATATATTCCACACAAGCAATACTTTAATTGTATGTTATGTATAAATTTATTCACCATCCTGAAAAATTTGTAAAATTGAACAGGAAATAAATATATTAAAAAAACTAATTGAATATTGATAATTTTGCATTGAAACTCATGAAAGTGTATTCATATTACAGTTCGTAAGGATTATTTTAGTAGATTCAATTGCGTATGAGGTCTCAAATGATTTGTGTCTTACACAATTTTCTCTTTCTGAAAACTAGAACTTCACGTAATTATTTACAATGTTATGGTATATGATTAAAAGCTTCCATTAACGACGTACGTCATGCTGATGCTTGGGGCGACAACTGAATTGTGTGGAACTGAATGTTGGGGGATCAAATAGTGCGTAAGGTTTGTACGTTTTCACCTTGAGGTTCTCATGAAGGGCAGATGTCAAGCACTGGGTAATCCAGAATAATATGCGTATTATATTTCTGTAAATCACAACAGCTCAGCGCGAAGTTTTAGAAAAAAATATAGGAAATTAGTCAATAGGGTGAAAACGTATAGTGAAGTGAAGTGAAGTGGAGGAAAGGTGCGATTATGCGTAGTCTACAGTCAAAAGTATAGAACAATTAATATTTATATGCAGTGCAGTGCAGTGCAGTGCAGTGCAGTGCAGTGCAGTGATGAGTGCAGTGAAGTGAAGTGATTTCATTTGAAGTGATGTGAGGGTTCCTTCGTCTCTGTACGTATACACGCACATATGTTTGTATGAATGATAATCATTTATATTTATCTTTTATATATTATTATTTTATTTGTAATGTAATTTTGCATTCTGCCACCGGGCATCATCTGCCCAATTGTAGAATAAATTTCTATCTATCTATCTATCTATCTATCTATCTATCTATCTATCTATCTATCTATCTATCTATCTATCTATCTAACAGCCTTGAGAGGTAGCAACTCAAACCAGACGAAAGAATAATGAAAGAGTTAATAAAGTTTCACAAAAATACTGTAATATACCAAAGAAACTTACGAAAGTAAATTATCTTGGCTGTCCAGGTGATGCCGCGTCGAAGGCTGTGTTGCCGACGTTTCCACCATCTTGTCGTGGTCTTCCTCAGGGCTGTTGTGTCAGGCTGTTTTGCCAAGGAAGACCACAACAAGATGGTCGAAACGTCGGCAACACAGCCTTCGACACGGCGTCACCTGGACAGTCAAGATCATTTACATGACTTTGGCCGCGGAAACCTACTTACGAAAGGTCAAATCAAAGAACATTATAACAAAAAAAAAGGAGTTACAAGTTTCAGGCAAAGCCACATATAAGTAATGCTAAAAATAAGAAAGAAAAATGAAAAAAGTGGAAGATTGAGACTGGGGGGCCACGAGTAGAGAACCGAAGATGGAATTCTCTCGAATTGTTGGGTGTGGAGTCGGTAATGTTTTCAGGAGATGTAGAAAGAGAAGATGCAAAGTGTTATAGACCCCAAAAGAGAGGAAATATGGTAGAAGGAGACTAAATATGAAGTGTACGGGGGAGAATCGTCGCATCGCGGGGACACGAGTTTATACGAAGATTGGTAGCGCGTGAAGTAAGAAAAAGAAAGAAAAGCAATGTCAATATATTTTAGTTGGCTGCCAAAAATAGTTTAAGGTAATTTGTTGATTGTGATTTATTATAGTTGAATAAACGTAATGCTATTTTTTTGTTATGAAAGAAAAATACTGATTTCTAAGTTAAAAATTATAGATAATACCAATCAAATTGATGGGGGCAATTTTCCAGAAAATGTTCCGCTTCACATGAACGGACCGTCACTGTAAAGGTAGGCTAGGCGGGTGTAGTACTGAATTAGTGTCAGATTCATACGTAATAAATTTATCTCAGTGCCATTTCCAACTTGAGGTTGAGTAACCATGAGGACAATCTTGTTCGTATATATTAAATATATTTCAATACATAAACAAAACCAAATAAAGGTACTTATAAATAAGTAGATAAATAATTTAAAAAATTTACTTTTGGCATTAAGCCCGGTGCAAATTCATTACACTTAATACACATCTAATACCATAATATAATGAATACTAAAAATACATACAATTCAATACACAGACAAAATTACTCCGTTTAAGACATGCCTACTAAACGCAGAAGCCCTTCACTGACTACTGATCCTATCGCTTACACTATTATTAGAATTTAATCTTAACCTAAAAGTGTTGATGTTTCTGGGAAAAGTCTCCATTAGTGCTGCAGGCAAGCTATTTCGACAGTAGCTTTTCAGCTAGGTCGAATTCATTCTCTGTCTGGAGGAGAATTCTAGCGGCCGGCTACTCTGATCGGTAGTTTTCCGTGGTTTCTCCGATCAACACCAGGCGAATGCCGGAGCAGTACCCTACCAAACGGGCCACGGACCGCGCGCGATCTGTCCTTCATCTTCCTTGTCCTATCCTCTCCCCTTACACACACACTTACACTAACATGCACTACACTACCACATATTCCGGGAGGACGGTCGGGAGCTTAGAGCTTGTCCCAGCTGGGGCGGTGTCCCGCTGGTGGGAGAGTCCTGGTTAGGAGGAAACCCCACTAGCCGACGGCAGGTCGGTGCCGGATCTCGCCATCCAGCGGGGAAAGATCACCGCGCATATCCCGAGAAAAAAACATTCATTACACTAATGGGACTAATGACCAAAGCAGTTGACGTGCTCGGAAACACGAAAAAATCAAATCGACTGGATTTTGAGAAAATTTACAAACTACATCCCGTAAGAATCCAAACATTATTTTTTCCATGTGCTTAGTTGCCAACCTAGACCGTTCACAAATCCACTCTGTTTCACGTCACCCGCCCCCGTCAGCCCCAAACCGCGAGCGGACGCCGCCCGCCCCGCGCGCCTTACGCGCAGCGCATTCTAATGCGGGCGCTTGCGCTTGATTAGTCCGCGCGCGACTCGAGCGACGCCAGCGGCGGTGGGCGTTGTGTTCCGCGGAAGACGACGCGTCGCGACGCCTCGTTCGCCGACGCCACCTGCGGCGGCGGCGGCGGCGGCGGCGTCGCGGGCACGGCGCAACTCGTAATTGTGTTGTCGCCGCCGCAGGTGGCGGGCCTCCATGATGAATCATTGTAGCGCCGCATTGAAGGCGCCGGTGGCGCGGCGCGCGGTGGCGGGTGGGAGCGCGCGTCGTTGTGGGGGCGGCGGGGGGGGGGGGCGGGGCGGCGGCGACGGTAGCATCGGAGGTGGGTGGCAGTGGTGGCGGTGGCGGTGGCGGTGGCGGTGGCGGTGGCGGTGGCGGTGGCGGTGGCGGTGGCGGTGGCGGTGGCGGTGGCGGTGGCGGTGGCGGCGGCGGTGGCGGCGGCGGTGGCGGTGGCTGCGGTGGCGGCGGTGGCGGCGGTGGCGGCGGTGGCGGCGGCGGCGGCGGCGGCGGCGGCGGCGGCGGCGGCGGTGGCGGCGGCGGTGGTGTCGGTGGCGGCGGCGGTGGGGACGACGGTGGCATCGATGGCGGTGGCGGTGGCGGCTGCGGGCGTGGGGGTGCTGGCGGTGGCGGCTGCGGTGGCGGCGGCGGCGGCGTGGCAGTGTTGTGTGGTACGCACTGCACCGTCTCACAGACCCCGCAGGGAGCGCGTTTGCCTCAGAGGGAGAGTTCGTCACCCGCTTCTGTGTCTTCGCTCTGCCACATGTGCCGCGCTACATACTAAACTTCCACGGGCTTTGTAATATAAGCATACTATTCAGAGATCTTAAAAGAATCAGACTGTTTTTAAGTCCTTAATTTTGAAGACAGAAAACATTTTTATGGTAACTTTTTTAAATAAAAAAAGTACCCTAAAATGTTTTCTGTCTTTAAAATGAAGGACCTTAAACAGTGTGATATGTTGAAAAATCTGTAGACAGGGAAATAAATAATAGTTTTAATATCAATCTAAAAGAATTTATATTGATAACTCAAAACAAATCAGAAATGAAGTAAAATTATAAAATTACCAAAAAAATTTCTAGTGGTTTCCGAAAGGCTGTGTTCGGTAGTTTTCCGTGGATTCTCCGACCAACACCAGGCGAATGCCGGAGCAGTACCCTAACAAACGGGCCATGGACTACGTGCAATATTTCCTCCCTCTTCCTCGACCTATCCTCACTCTTACTTACACACACACCCACACACCCACACACACACACACACACGGACTACACTACCACACATCCGGAGCTTCGAGCTCGCCTCGGCTGGGAAAGTGGGACTCCCTGGTGGGAGATACCTGATTTAGGGAAACCCTACAAACCAAAATGGCGCCGGATCTCACTATTTGTATTCGATTCTTGGTTGGGGTAGTCAATTCTTTGAACAGACAAAACATAATAAAATTAGTAGTAAAATGAGTATTCTACAGCAGTCGCCGTTTCTTGCTGCTAATCACCATTTTTGTTGATCTTCCCAGGAATCATCCAAGTCTCTCATACCATCATTCTCGACCACGTTTCTCCACCATTTCTCGACCACCTCTTCTCCACCACGTTTCTCGTAGCCGTTTCTCGTCCTACTCTCCGTTTCTTTTTCTACATCATCTAAATCTCTCGCCACCGTCATTGATCTAACGTCTTCCTGCCACTTCCTTCCCTTCAAAACATAATGTATAACAATCACATTAATAACATTTGTGTCGGCACCATCCAAACAATCAGCGCTTCGCGTGAGGCCTGGCTGCGCTGTCATGAGCAACCGTGGCGCGGGGGGTGGGTGAGGGGAGCTGCTGAGCAACCTCCAATCGGGCTGTGGCGCGGCGCCTCGAAATGCGGTTTCGCAGGAATGCGCATGTAATTGCCCCCGGCAGAAACGTTCGCAGGCATCCAACGCAGATTTTATTAACTGCGAGATCGCAGCACGGCTGCGCAAATAAAATATGCAAAAACGGGCGGCATTTTTATCCTTGTACGCTGCATGTTATACCCACCAGTTGCATCTCGTAAATTTACCTAAAAGCAGTTACCGTCATAAGAAATATCTGATTCTACAATTTGTAATTCGGGTTCAGAAAAGTTTGATTGCTGCAGTTTTTACTTAAAAATTCTCATCTGTAAACTACAGTTAGTTGAAATACTTAGTTGAGTATCTAAACATATCACTATTTGGACAGAACATCTGAAATGTTTGTTTGTCTATTCATTTTGGGATTTTATTCTGATTTTTTATCAAAAAATTATTTTGAGAATTTTTTTTTTTTTTATGTCCCGAATCATGTCATGACTTTGTACGTAAAGTTCATCCTACAGTATCTCAAAATACCTGTAGATTTTCAGCACAAAAAAAACATGAACCCGGAGCTCATCTAGCGAAGTATAAGGGAAGCATCCCTTCCAATACTCCCGTCTTCTTTCCCTAAGCTGGTGGGTGGCTGCTGGTGGGCGGTTGCGATAGCATCCTCGTATCCGTAAGCTACAAGGACAACATCTGCCACCGGTACTCAACGCGTGGCGCCTCATGTCTCAGTTTGCTCAGAATTAACATTGCCGCTTACTCTACAGCGACTCTGACTGGAAGGCCCCTGGGATCGTGTCCCAATGGTGAGGAATTTTCGACACTAGCTATCTAGCTAGGTCGATGTTGGTTGGTTAATTGTTTTTTCGTGTTTCCGGGCGCGTCAACTGCTTCGGTCATTAGTCCCGTTAGTGTGGTGCATGTCATTTTCTCAGGAGATGGCGGTGATCTTCTCCCGCTGGATGACGAGATCCGGCGCCGACCTACCGTCGGCTAGTAGGGTTTCCCCCTAACCAGGACTCTCCCACCAGCACGGCACCGCCCCAGCCGGGATAACCTCTAAGCTCCCGACCGGTCTCCCGGAATATGTGGTAATGTAGTGCATGTTAGTGTAAGTGTGTGTGTAAGGGGAGAGGATAGGACAGGGAAGAGGAAAGAAAGACCGCGCGCGGTCCGTGGCCCGTTTGGAAGGGTACTGCTCCGGCATTCGCCTGGTGTTGATCGTAGAAACCACGGAAAACTACCAATCAGAGCAGCCGGCCGCTAGAATTCTCTTCCAGGCAGCGACTGAATTCGACCTGGCTGAAAAGCTAGTGTCGAAAATGCTGCCACCGTCAGGACTCGAACCTAGGACCTCCCGGTCAGAGGCGCTGCAGTGACATCAGTTGATGCACTGAGATACCGCTCCCGGTATCTGTTTCGTTTGATCCGACGTCGACCGTTCGAAACTTCTGCCGAAATCGACTCCACAGTGACCGCCATCTTAATTCCACCCTCGGGAGACCAGCATCTGCCCCTCGCCCCTCTTTCCACCCCGCGCCTTCCCTAGCACCACCCTTCGCCCAACTGCTTTCCCGCCCGCAGCGCTCCAACGGAGAAATAATGAAACGGCGAGTGGTCCAAATTGGGCATATTGTGCCGTGGGGCAGGGAGGCGACTCAAGAATGCAGTGACGTAATGAGGTTGTCGCGAACACACGCCCCCCCGTTGCGACGACCTCTCCCACCCCACCCTCCTTCGCCTCCTCCTCCCCTCGCGACCCCAAGAAGCAATTCTTGCTTTCGCTGAGAATACTTCATTTAAGAGCGTAGTTTCGGGCGGAACTTAAAAGAGGAGAGCGGTACTGCATTGCCTACAAACAAAAATTGCCCATGAAGAGTAATTATTGTGGCATTGTTGATGAAGATTTTCAGAAAAAAAATGTTAAAGGTTCTCCACGGAACCGGAGGAGAATTTTTTTTATTAAAGTATCAATTTATTTGAAATGTGTTAAACAACTTAGGTCATAAATTCCAAATTTGGCTACGAGTAAATAAAGTCCAGATTTAGCTACGATATAAAATATAACATGATAGTTTCAAATTCACCGTTTTTTACTAACTACTTAAAACTCGACAAAAAATACAAAACAAGAGCACCTACCGAGAGCATTGGCAGAAATTTTATTTACACGAATATTTTTCCCACTATTGACATATCTGACATATTTTTTATGATGGTGACGAAATAGATTTTTTTTTAAAGAAAACTGCAAAATTATCCCACCTGTAGAAAATATAATTGTGTTCAAGCGCCAACGGAACTAACGAATGATTCGAGAACTTAGCAGATTATCACATAAAAGTGCTTCATTATTTTGCACTACTGGAACATCTGGAACGCCAACCCAGCACTGTCATGAACATCAGTGCAAAGAGAGACTAAAATAGAATAGCTCGCACAAGAGCGAGAGCAAGAGATAAGTTGGGGGATATTTTCCTAAAGCGGAAGGTGTAAATTCCAGTTAAAAACGACAAGAGAGTATATGGCATGACTGCAGTGCATAAGCAGATGTAACTTAGGAAGCGAAGGAACGATGATATTATTTCCCAACATTAAATCAAAATGCCTTGAAATTGGCATTGTGGAATATTAAATGTATATCGCCCGTAAGACTATTTTTCTTTTGATTTTATTCTTATGTTTAGACTCAAACTGAGTCAAAATAACCTGATAAACGACGATTTTGAAGTGCAGCGAGAGCCGAGAGCGGAGAGTGGAGAGTGGAGAGAAGTCACACGGGACTGATTACCAAATTGGTCGGCGGATGCGCTTGCAGCTTCACGCAAATTAGCGTGAAAGTTCCCTAACCGACGAAAGCGTGCAACGAGACCTAATGAATTCCTTACCACTGCACCCTTCTCGCACAGTCTCCGAAATCATTAGGTTGAGCGTCTGCTTCACCCCATTTCCAGCTCCCTGGTGAGGACTTTCGTTCAACGACCCGTGCAAAGAGGGTTGCTGTCTCCCTTGTTTAAGGCGAATAAATTATTTAAGAGCATTTTAACATTTCTGAAAGTATGCGAATTATTTTAATGTATTCAGAAAAAGTAATTTGAGATGGTGTTTGTGCATCAAGTGCGTCAAGTAACGTGAATACTGGTTGTGTGGCCGTAGGTTGTCAAGTAACGTCACGTTCTAAACGTCGCGGAGAATTCTAGCGACCGGCAGCTCCGATCGGCAGTTTTTCGGGTTTCTCCGATCAATTCTAGGCGAACATCAACAAACCGGGAGAGGTTGCTCACGGTATCAACTGATGTCACCACAGCGCCTCTGACCGACAAGTCCTAGGTTCGAGTCCCGGCAGTGACAGGATTTCCGACACTTCCGACTGTCAGCACGGTCGAATTCAGTCGCAGTCTGGAGGGGAATTCTGATCGATAGTTTTCCGTTTTTTCCGATCAACATTAGGTGAATCCTGGTGCAGTGTCCTAACAAACGGGTCACGGACTGCGCGCGATCTTTTCTTCCTCTTCTTTGTCCTAATCTCACCCCTTAGTTAAATACTTACACTAACATGCACTTAACTACCACACATGCCTGGAGGCTGGCCAGAATTTTAGAGCTTCATCCGGCTGGGATGGTGCTCCGCTGGTGGGAGATACATGTTTGGGGAAAACCCCGCTTGTTGACGGTAGGTCGGCGCCGGATCTCGCCACCCAGGTGAGGAAACCACCGTCACCTCCCGGGGAAAACATGCAATACTTACGAGACTAATGACCTTAGCAGTTGACACACCCGAAATCACTAAGAATTAATCAATCAATCAACACCAACAAATGGATCACGAAACGCGCTCGATCCTTTTTTCTTCATCCTTGCCCCCTCCTTCCCCTTTACACAGACATACATGCACTATATTCCTGTCAGAAATTTAACTCGCCATTACTCGCGCATATTTTGGTAACGCTAATACTCGCGTGTTAGATTTTACCGAACAACCGCTAATGTTGTATTTATTGTTTTATTACGAATCAAATTCGGGAATTTATCTTTCGATACATTTTTTGTTGAGTCCCTTAACTTGTATAGATGTAATAATGCAAAAGGTGACATGCAGGCTCATAATTTTTATAATAAACACTAGAATAAAATTCACAAATTTGAAGTAAAGTATAAAGCAAATTTATTTAAGAAAGGCAAATTATAGAAAACAATTAATGCCATAAACAATATAATTTCATCAAATTGAAATATTAGGGACATTTGTGAACTAAAATACGCTTCTTCTACTCTCTCTTGAATGCTCCCCGACACAACCGTAGATTAAGGAGGTATAGTATCTACGGTACAACTCTTTACTCTAAAAGAAAACAACTAACAAAAGAAACTACAGCGAAGGGATGGCGGACAATATTCTTACTAAATCTATGAATTTTACCTTTGATTTAAGGTAAAAATACACGACTAAGATGAGATACTAAGCTTTCTTGAACTTCTCGCAAGTATTCAAGACACAGAAGGGAATAAATAGCTGGGAGGGGCATGGAAGCGATAAACGTATATAAATATAACGCGATTGTTTGCGCGTGAGAATATATCTAACACGATGCCCCGCAATAATCAGCGCCTTGTCGTATTGTTTCCCTTCGCAGAATTGATAAGAACGATGAACGGATGCAAAGTTGAATCGTGCGGGAAGGCATTGCTCGAGCGTTATCCCTGTGTGTTAAAAGATGTCAATGCTACTGAAATCAATCCAGAAATGTTAGATTTTTCTAACAGTGCGAGTAACGCCGGGTTAAAACTTTTCCCTGCTGGGGCGGTGCCCTACAAGTAGATTTACATGGAGGATGGAAACCTCGGAAGCCGACATGTATGTCAGCGCCGGATCTCACAGTTTAGGGGGGCAGGAACACCGCCAACACATTACGTGCACTACATGTTCGGGATTATTGGTCTAAAAGGTTGGCGCGCTGAGGTTCAAAACTCCCCCCCCCCGTCTTCTAGAATTCAGTGGGAAATATAGTTATTCAAATTATTGTTCTCCATTTTGTCGCGGCAGGAAGTTTTTGTGTTGATTTGTTCTTGAAAATAGACTTTATTACATCGGTACGAATACTTTTGTTAACAATTCTAGCAAAAAACGCTCTTTTTTTCTGTATTCAAACTTCAATTAGTATATGGTTTAAGAATGGGATCACAGAACTTTGAAAACGTGTACAGAATTCACTTCTCTTCATAGCACGTCACATACAGTTTTTAACTGTTTTCGACGTTAAATAAATATATACATACATGCATACATACATACATAAATTGTCGCGCAGAATGAGGGAGAAAGTGTCGCGTGCGCCGGGACGACGGCAAAGCAAGGCAACATCTGTTTGCAGCTATCTTCATTTCCAGTCGTTCTTCTTTAGAAACTCTCCAAAAAACTCGCTGTCATGATGATTAAGAGAATCAGGTATAGTTGCTCCGCATGCATTGTCTCGTAAAAGGGGAACGCAGGCAAAAACTACTCAGCAAAGTCTGCAACCTCTTGAAAAGTCTAAAGAAGTCAGATTACTTTCCAATTTAAAAAATAATAGGTTAAAACCTTTCTAAATTTATGCGAAACGTCTTCATTAACTCTTTCTTTTTTAGTGGATGCAATTAAAGTCAGACATTTGAGAGAGATTAAAAAACGGAATTCAGCAATGGCAAAGGTTAAGCTGGTGGGCATGGTTTTGGTGGAAGTGTTACAGCAACGTTGCTCGTCTTCCGGAAACATATTTTATAAGATGGCAATTTGAGGTTTTCAGACAGGCTTTGCTGGTGTCGGAACACCAATTAGTGGTGAATATCTCCAAAGATTATAACTAATTTGTTGGAAATATTAAAAGAATAGTGAACGTATAAAAATGACCGAGACAAGAGGATTCTGAGAATACTATGTTGTTTTGTTTTTTATAAATTTACACTGAATAGTCACTAAAAACGGGGAAAAGTGTAACGCCTTTCCGAAAAACAAGGCGAAAGCGCCGTCGAGTTTTATTTAGTATAATGCCAGATAGAAATGAATAGAACGATTATAGAAGATAGTAATGGGAAATAAATAGATTAGAGAGATAAGGTAGTGCTAGCGGATGTTGGACGCGGTCATGGTACACAAGGTGGTGAAAATGGGCACGGTTGAACAAAATATATATGATATCAATGTGTTACAATCAAAGGAAACATCTGATATGGAACGCTTGGATGTTTAAATCTGGACTAATTCACCATACGTGAGTTGCCTACACTTCCATCCAGCTTCATAAAAAAATCGGCAACGATTCATTGATAGATTAGAGATTCCGAGGGCGTCAACTGCTGTCATTAGTCCCGTAAGCGTAGTTCTTATTTTTAAAGCGGGAAGTTGCAATGACGTTTCCCCACTGGATGACAAGATCCGGCGTTGACCTACCAGTGGATTTGCGCGGTTTTCCTCAACAAGTATCATCCTACCAGCGGGGTACCGTCCCAGCCGGGACAATCTCTAGCTTTCTGACTTGTCTCCCGATGGTGTAGTAAGTGTAAATTGTGTACCATTTGAACTGTATAAATGTGTATAAACAGCCTGTAACAAGTATTGTATTGCATACTCCGGGTCAAAGACCTCTATCTCGATCAGGTTTTTCGTCCAGTTTTCCTAATCCATTGAGCAAATGCTGAGATGACCCCTTGTTTTGCTTCTGGACATAAATGTAACTTTATTTTCGTGCACGTCTTGTAGAATCAGTGGGAAATACAATTATTCAAATTATCGTTTCCATGTTGTCGCGGCAGGAAGTATTATTCCGAAGAACAACGTGGATAAGAGCCAAAATTTATTGCCTTTTTATCCTTGAAAATAGACTTTATTACATGGGAACTTTTTTTTTTCAAAATTCAAGTAGTATCTGACTGAGTGTAGGGATCACAGAATTTTCAAAATGTGCACACAATTCACTTATCCCCATAGCACGCCATACGCAGTTTTTAACTATTTTTTGACGTTAAATAAATAAATAAATAAATAAATGTACTTGTGTGTAAATAACGGGACAAGGAAAAGGAAGGACAGATCGCGCGCGGTTCGTGGCCTGTTTGTTAGAGTACTGCTCCGGCATTCGTCTGGACTTGAGCGGACAAATCCACCAAAAACTACGAATTCACATCGGGGATACTGCACACGCAGGGGTACAATTCGCTCATAAGGGCAGTAGAGTTTGCGGTAGTGGAGGTGGTAGGCGGTCGAAGGCGTGTCTCGAAATGACAGCTTTTGCCGCCGCGGACAGAGATGTCAAGGCGGGCGCGCCCGCCTCCCCGCCACGCCCCGCTCCTGCCCGCACCTCGCCGCTCGGAGCGAGGAGGCGCCGCCCACGGTGGGAGGGGCGCACGACCTTTTTTGTCCCCGCCTCCCGTTCCTCCCGTTCCACTCCTCTCTCCCCCGCCCTCCTCCCGAACCCGCCGATTCTTGTGGGTACAGTCTCAGAATGGGCCCACGGACTACGGCAACCGGCCAGTTCTGGGCCTCATGGCATACAGCCCTTATCGGAAACACCTTTTTGACATTTATAATAAACACTGCGACTCAAAACGCTATTAAACATTTCTCTGTTCTATATATCACCAAATATTTTATAACACAACTAATGATTAGGTATTATTGAGTTGTTAGTTAGTTAATGCCTTATTTTACGTAGCGAGACTCGGGCCATCAGGCCCGCTCTTCCGTCTAACCACGCAAATTTCGATACGCTCCTTTCACCGCCTAGCGGAGAAAGGAGGTATTATCTTGGGCGACGAAACAGGTAAACTCAATTTTGCTCAGAGGCTTCATTTAGGCTTGAGGATATTTTACATGCAGTAAATCTACTACATGGGACAGCCGGCTTTACTTCCCCTCCGAAAGAAGGCGTACAAAGGATTTTTTCGCCCTTAAAAATCCACGGCTTTCGGGTTTGAACTCGCAAACTCGAGTACGACAGTCCGGTACGCTAACCGTTACACCACCGAATCTGCAAATGAGTTGTACTAAATTAATAAAATAATTACATTTATTTACCGTATGAGCTCTATATAAAATATTAACATCTTTTAGACTGATTTGATAAATAATCAGAGTCGATTATAGATTCATTTTCAAACAATTTTCCAAAACATTTTTGAAGAAACTTCGTTAGAAATTATTAAATTATTAATTACTTTGCTGAAAAGAGAGATAATTGTTAAAATAATCATTTAAATCAGGTGACGCATTGTTTTAATTGGCTGTGAGCGAAATGCCCAAACACGTTCTCTCGCGCATCACTCGTAGACCGGAGACATTCCAAGGAAACAAGCAGCCTTTCTGAGGACATCCATTCCGTTCGCCCATAGACTGTACCTGTCCTTTTGGAGCTGCAAGCTCGCGCCGGTGGGCATCTGTAAAAACGGAATCGATAAAATTAATACCTGCAGTCGACCCCCACAGTCGAATCACGTCCGCCTCATTTCGTTTTACGGCCGCGGCGCGAGCGGCGGCCAAGCAGAGGGAAGGGGTGGCGCGGCATCTCGCTCGTTTGTTTCGCGCATTCGCTTGTTTTTCTGTCTCGCGCCTCGGCCGCCGTCGCCGCAACCGCCATCTTGATTACAGAGCTGCGATCCAGAGTTACGAGCCTGTTTAGGATAAACACTTCTTAAATGACGATTACGGACGACGCTGGGCCTCGGCGGAGCAAAAAGCGTGTCTCCATGTGCGCAGGAATTAACGGTAACTCGTCCTCCGAGTGCACACGGATGCGCTGTCGAGCAACGCGTCGCGGGAAGGGGTGTCAGGGGTGGAAAGGGGCAGGTGAACGAATCAAGGGACGTGGTAGGGAGAGGGGTTGGTAGCTGCTGATGCAGGCGGAGGACCTCACATACAGGTGGTTGACTTGTGGTCAGCCACAATTGGTGTGCGACCAATGCAGAGTAACTTGGAAGATGGGAAATGAACCCTAAACGAGGAGCAAGATACGTAGAAAATAAACAATACTAAAAGGGGTAGGGTGAGTTATAAGTTAAAGGAAATGTTTGGCTGGTACGAAATGTAAGAATGTGTAGGACATGACAGAGCATCGAGAAATGAGATAGCTGACGCAGTAGTATTGCGAAGAGTCACTGTATACAAAAAAGATGGCAAAAAATGGAAACAAAAGTTATAACTACAATGGTGTACATATTCTCATGATTTACATACCTTAGATGGCAAATCGACAAAAAATATAATCTTCTATTTGTCTAATCTGATTCTCTCTCTCATAGGTATGTAGTTTATATTATCATATTATTATCTAATAACGAAAAAATCTTAATTTTCTATTGCCCGAATATTATTAGCTTTGAATATCACAATCACATACTATAATAATTTATGATTTTTCTGCAAAGTCTTCTAGATCAGAAAAAACGTTGCCAAGGATAAGGCCAGCAACAAAAAATCCTCTTATTTTTCGATATCAATATAATTAAAACTAATGAAATAACTGTAACCAATATTTCAAATTCGTACGCTGAAATTATGCAATGAAAATTCAACAAAAACTATATTTATTAATGTTTTAATGGCCAATTAATGGATAGAAATACATTTTTCTTCGCCATATATCACGTTAAAAGTAGGTAACAACAAACAAACCATAAATTAAAACAACTGTTTACATTTGCAAGAATTCGGTAAATAATTTTAGGTTCTTATTCTCCTTAGTTAAATTTGATACTAATGCTTGTTATGATCATCTGTTTTAGTGGCAGGAATCGACTGATTGCAATACTGAATGTACTTCTGAAAGAAGGAACATGAATCAACATCTTCATAGAGGTTATACAATCGGTTTTGATAATTCTTTGATTGATTTCAAGAGCAATTAAAAAAATTTCCCTTGAATATTCTGTTACCATGTTGTTATTCCGACATTTAACCAACCAACTTCTCTACGCAAATCGCAGTTGATTAAATTTAACGTTACAAATGACTACGACCGTTCCCTGCTCTCTCATCGAATCTCTTCCTTCACTCACCTAAACCTGCGTAGATTTAATTGAAATCAGGAGGTTAAGGGATTTTACCCAATCTGCTCTGGAAACAATCTGAAAGCAGGTTGATTGGGTAAGGGTCGTGGGTTCAGTTTGCTGAGCCAGTCTCCCGACAAGAAAAATACAAAATGCACTAGACATCGGAATATATTCCCTTTTTTGTTAGCGAAGAATATTAAGTGATTCAAGCGCTCCAACGGAGATCTTATTACCTACTAATATTTGAATTGCGAATGTTGAAGGGTCATTGCACTGTAGAACTAACAGAGGAAAATATATAGTTGACTTAACATTCCTTCCACAATATAAAACATTAAATACATGAATCATTAACTGCGTAGATGTAGCAACATTCCTTGGATTGTAACCTGAAAAATCACATGGTATTCTGAATTCTCTGGTAATTTGTGTTATCTCAATGACCAGCCGTAAAGAATAAGAAAAGGTAATAAAGGTGTTGCTGGAGGGTCTTAGCAGAAATAACAAAACCTATGAAAAAGTAAACACTTAAATTTCACTTAAGAGTGGAATTGTCGGGTAATAATAAATCGGATAATAATAAGAAATCAACGTACGAAATAAACGCGCCGTTTTTAACATAGAAGTTCCATAATTTAAGGCATGTCATATTGCAATAACTTTAGGGCTTCCCATATTAAAAACTTCTGAAGGAATACAGACGGATCCAAAAGCACGGTAACAAAGACCCTTTCATGAACACACTTTATTACGCAGCCTTATACAATGACACCAATTATGATGGTGCGTGCATTAATTACTTCTCATCAAAATCACACTGCTGGTCTAAATATTTGTTCCACCGGTAGACCAAGGCATCGATGCAGTAATGGAAGAAATTGGAATAAAACCCCCATTGATTCATGTCATTCTGAACTTACCAATCTGTATTGATTTGCTTATCACTCGAGTCCTTCAGAGGTTCGTGGTGACAGATATTGTTGACGACAAGCCAAGCTGATCCCTTGCTGCGCTTTTGGTGGAAGATCAGAATGCAGTCCGGTCGTTCTGTAGAACCCTCGAAGATCTGGGGATCAGAAACGAAAAGAATCTTAAAGTTTATGTAAGATTATATTGAATATTAGATACTAAAACTGATATTTGATTAGATATTAGAATATTCCCATTCAAAGTTGAGTTCTAGATTGAAGTTTTTTCATTTATAAAACAAGGTTTTACAAATGCAAAGTGCTCGCACGGATCTAACTGTTACATACAATAAGTTAAGGAATTATTGTAATGGTCATAAAGTATACCATTTACACGAATTTTAAAGGTTGTGGTGTCATTCGAAACGCCTTTAAATGTGAGTTTTACGTGGTTTTAATAATAGCAATTTTAAGCAATATGTTGATTTCTACGAACAAATTAGTTGATGAGGTTTTGGCGAAACATTAATAAGAATGTAGAAAATAAACGTTATTGGGTTGGGAAAAAGAACACAAGAGTTCATACTTAGTTTTGGGAGATAATTATTCACATCTTTCATGATTTTCTACAAAAATTATTTGATTTTTTATATGGCAGTCTTGCTTGCAATTATAATTAATATTTAAGAATATTATTTTCTGAATTTTCATAAGTTTCAACGTCTCCATTGAACACACAAAAATATCTGTTTAATTCAGTGCCTTGAAAAAACTTATAGATTTACACACAACTGTAACCTATTAAAAATTGACAGAAATTAAAACAAATATTACTTCCTTCAATGTTTCATGTACAATACAAAACATTTTTTTACCCCAAAGCAGGGTTATTTTGATCTATTAATGATGGTAAGAATATATATTATTAAATAGTGTTTTAGGGAATATTGCTGGAAAATCAAGAAAAAAATTGTGAATCGAGCTAACCACAATTATTTTACCACGGTTTACATAAAATATTCGATATTTCTCTAATTTCGAAAATCCGTACCCTTCGGCCAGGATGAAACTCGTTATCTATGATTTTTCTTCTAAATGTTCACCATTCTTCCACCCATGATCCGAAACATAAAACGTATTCTGAGTTATCTTTTGAATTTAATGCTAATAATTCAATGCTCTTGAGTAATGTAATAATACACTTACTACAATTTTCCACATATTTTCACGCTTGATATACTTCGAAATACTGTATGGAAATTAGTATTCGAACTCACTCAGTCTTTTAGTTTCTCAACAACGACTGTGCTTTTTGTAGCACTGGCCGATCCGTCGCTTCTTGCGCAGGGAGAAAATTTTTGCAAGGGAAATCCTTGTGCCTCCAAGCAGCACTTGAGGCGAGGCCCGAAGGCAACATTCTCTTACAACCACCCGCTGCACGCAATGTTGATTAGTTATCTGGAGCAAATCTTGGTAACTCTCCATTTCACAATCTCAAGTAACGTAAAAGAAAGAAGTTTGCGATTGTCATCATCGGATATGTTACGTCTGGTTAACCTTTCTTTATCAGTCGACGTACTCTACCCACTGTGTAAATCATTCCACTTTATTTTTCCGGCCTAGGGAACCTTGACAACAGCCTCCACTCTCCGTTGTGCATTAGTACATAAAAATGTAACTAAAATAATATTAGCATTGTTTTTCTTTTTTATTCAAAGACGTCGTCGAATTCTAAAGAAAATGTTTCGAGATTGAAAAATACACCTCCAAATTTTGTATAAGTCGTATACTTCTCCCTTAGGAGAGAATATCGAAACTCCATGAACTGTGAATAACCCAACAAAAGGAACTAATCATATGCACAAATCTGCCTACAATAGTAAGTAAGAAAATTGATGATTAACCATCGTTTGCTGTCTGAAATCACATTACATTATTATAATATTAACGAAGTTGTTCCTTGTATGTTTCGTAGACACGTGGTGGGGATGGTGTGTCTTCAAGTTCCATGCTCTGGAACCCTTCCTTCCCCTCTACCTCTCCCCACCCGCCTCTTGCCCCGTCGTGTCCTTCGAGCAGTAATTTCGCCCGAGCAACCGTGCAATTTGCTTCTGCGCCCCCTCCTCCCCCCGGCCTACGCGGCTATCTCCTACCCCGGCGCGCCGTCTGCATTCCCATGGCCCACATTTTTCAGAGAGAGCATGCGCAGTGTGTGTGTGCGCGAGACGCGACGTGTGCACCCGCCAATTATCTCGTCCATCGCGTACGCCTCGTAAATACACGCCTGTTCGAACGTAAGCGGAGCAGCTGAGAGAGCGTGCGTGCGTGCGTGCATGCGAGCGTGTGGCTCCCCTTCGGCAGAGGGCGCCGCCCGCGGTTCATTCCAGACGAGTCACATTTGCTGCAACAATGACAGAACTAGTGTTTTGTTTAAATTATATTTATTGTTCGATTGATTGATTTTTTCGTGTTCACGGGCGCGTCAACTGCTTGGGTCATTAGTCCCGTTAGTGTAGTGCATGCTTTTTTCGGGAGATGGCGGCGATCTTCCCCCGCTGGATGGTGAGATCCGGCGGCGACCTACAGTCGGCTAGTGGGGTTTCCCCTTAACCAGGACTCTCCCACCAGCGGGTCACCGTCCCAGTCGGGACAAGCTCTAAGCTCCCGACCGGTCTCCTGGAATGTGCGGTAGTGTAGTGCATGTTAGTGTAAATGTGTGTGTAAGGGCAGAGGATAGGACAAGGAAGAGGAAGGACAGATCGCCCGCGGTCCGTTGCCCGTTTTGTGGGGTACTGCTCCGGGATTCGCCTGGTGTTGATCGGAGAAACCACGGAAAACTACCGACCAGAGCAGCCGCCCGCTAGCATTCTCCTCCAGACAGTGACTGAATTTGACATAGCTGAAAAGCTAGTGTCGAAAATCCTGCCGCCGTCGGAACTCAAACCTAGGACCTCCCGGTGAGAGGCACTGCGGTGGCATCAATTGATGTACTGAGCCACCCCCGATTTATTGTTCGAATGATGTGTTCATTGTTCAGTAGTTTTGCTTTTTTCAAATGTATTTGGAAAGGCTTATAGCTAACCTAATTTAAAACTAATTCTAATCTAACTAAAACATGGTTTAGGCTGCCCACTGAGCACGTACGCTTAGTTTACATTAGAAAATATTTGTAGAAGGCATGTAGCGGATGTCTATTTCGGATTCGGGTCGGAAAATCATGGAGTGTGGCTAGGTTGAAGTGGACTATTTGATTTATCGAGGATACATTTGTGTAGAAATTGTTTGAGGGATGAGCGATGTGATGATTGATGGAAGGGTAATGTTATTCTCTATGGTGTTGATCATTAGAAATGAATCAAGGGGTATGAGTGGCTAATATTAAGTATTTGTTTTGTATTATTTCCATTCTTTTAATGTTTGTCTGTGAAGCGTTCGTCCAAATGCGGCAAGCATACAGCATTAGAGGTCCGATTATTGTCTTGTACAGAGTTACAGCAATTTTGTAAAGAGAGACTGTTTTGTGATTTATTATTGGTTTTAGCTGTATGTTTGTTGCTATGTGAGATTTTCAGGCTAATCTTGTATCAAAGTTAAGTCCCAAATATTTAGGTTTGATTGCATGGGTCCAGGGGATTATGTTGTTATTCATTTGGAAAGGGGAGGGGGTAGCGGATGTTCTGTGGGAGAATATTTTGGCTGTTGATTTTGACGGATTGAGCTTGATTTTCCATTTTAAGAACTAATCCTCTATTTTTTTCAAATGCAGTTGAATTTTATTGCAAGTGTGATTTAATGAATGGAGGGACATGAATATGGCAGTATCGCCAGCAAATTGTGCGATATGTGTGAAGGGAAAGGTAGGTACATCTGATGTGTAAAGGTTGAAAAGGGTGGGTGAAAGGGGGAGGGGATCCTTGGGGAAGTCCTGCTTTTGTTTTGCGGAGGTTGGAAACGTTCATCTCTGCTGTTACTATAAATGTTCTGTCTGTTATGAAACTTTCAATGATTTGTATTAGGTAATTTGGAGTTCCTATGGTTTTTAGCTTATATATTAGGCGTGGGTGCCAAACTCTGTCGAACGCCTGTGAAATATATAGGAAGGTGGCTATTGTGTATTGCTTGTTCTGGAAGGCAGTATGGATGTGTTCGGATATTTGAAGTAGCTGGTGTGAGATGGATAATTTATTGATCAAGACAAATTACTGTTTCGGTATGGTCTGGGTTATGTTTAGATGGGTATTAAATCTTTTCAGTATTATTTTTTCTAGAATCTTTGATAGAGACAGGAGGAGACTGATTGATCTGTAGCTTTTGGTATGGTTATGATTTTTATGGGGGGAAGTAGTGGTACTGTAGAGGCTCGCAAATATAAACTTCGGCTATAACCAGGACAATCAATTTTTAAGAGTTATTTTGCTTGTTTGGATAAAATATGCGCTCAGTAACTACTGCATTATTTATGCATTTATTTGTAATAACAAAATAATTCCCCTTAATCCAGATAATTAATCTCTCAGGGATCTAGTCCCAATTAATTCGGATCAGCTATAGAACTGATTGGTGATTACTGATGTATATTCTACAAGAATAACCCAGTTTGGTTGTTGACATCAGATTCATCATCATTTTAAAGGTCTTCTAAAATAATTCTCAGAATTCTCAACAAACCGTTTCCAATACCATCAAAATACTTCTATAATGACTACTGTTCTTCAAGATACTCTATCCCTTCGTTCGTACATCTCTTCAACATGTGTTCCCATCTTCCTTCCTCTATTCCACAAACTCTATAAAACAATCTTCTGAGTACATTGGTATATTCTTAGTACGTGTATGATTTGATGCCACTATAAATACTCTGGTAATGGACTTTTGCGATAAGGCTGACATCGTTTGAAACTAGTTTCTGCGTTCTTGTTTTCCTCTAATTTCACTGTTGGTATTTACTTCAGGCATTACATTGTTACTGTCTTGAAATCGTTTACGAATATAAATATGATGTTCTCTTTTTAAACTGGATTGTTTAATGTTTTTGTTAGAGATTTCGGACAAATAAATAGATTACAGGGCAATTTGTTTCACACAAACTTTAAACAATATTGTTACACGTCACTTTTAAAAAGAATTTCCTCGGTTTCAAGAGTTAAGCTGAATAACACAAACTTCTTTAAAGAAGACAGTTCAGTTGATAGATGCTTCAGAGTTGAAAATGATGAGGATGTTCCGCCCCTTTCTTTCATTCTTTCATTCTTTCTTTCTTTAATTCTTCCCCTTCAATTTCTTAAGATGTTTTTAAATTATGTAACTACGTTAATTCTAATTTTATTTATATTTTTCTTGTATCAGAAAACTGATGATGATGGCTAAGCCATCGAAAGCTGCTGTCATTGAAATAGTATTGTTGACAACGACAACGCCTTCAATCGTTTCAATTATTGAAAGAAAGTCAATTTTGAAAACCTCTACTTTTAACTCAGTCATTAAAGTTCAGAATACCTCCTTAAAAAGTCTGAAGAAAATTGTGAATATGTTGTTAAGGTTCACAAAATCAATTATATTAAAGCTAAAGCCAAATTAGAGAAAAGTGGGCAAATTATGATTAAAACAATGACATAGCATAGCAAACATTTTTAAGTACCTACGAGAACGAAAACGATATAAAATTGAAAATTTGGGAGCCAGTAATCCTTCTTAACACAGTATATTATTTGATATATTTTTAATTAAAAAATTATTATAAATAATACCCCGTTTAATAAGCTAGTATTATTTATCTACAATCTTCCTCAACAACCTCAGTACATGGGAATTTTTATTCAAATTTTATTAATTATTATTTTCGCAACTTTCGGATTATTTGCAAAATATACCATAATGAATTATCTGTTTTGCGAGTTATTACATATTTTTTAGTTATAAATTAAATAGTAATGATATACTTCATAAAATGTATCTTCATTTCTATCCACGTTTAGAGGCTATGTATTTCCATATTAAGCTGCTGCTGTTAATATTGAAAATAAAATGAGCTGTAGACATACGTGAATTTGTGTTTGACAGATTCATTTAGGTCACGAAATAAGGATTCCCTCTGAAGATGATGGAGAGAAATTAACATTGAGGAAAGCGAACTCAGCTAACGAACAAATAATTCAAGAGGACAGAAGCACGTGAAGAAGTTTGCTTCTTACGGATCAGTCGTAAAATTATAATCATTGCTACACTAATTGTGCAATTCGGAATTAATGACTCAAAAAAATTAGCGGTTTCTATAGAAGTCTTCTCCGTTGAGTAACTTTTTTCAAGGAAGCGGTAAGAGTGTTAATGTTTCACTGATGCATTAATTTTCTTTCAGGATGTATTTAAGGCGACATATGATTACATGAGGTATTTTTTACATGTTAATTAAAGAAACTACATTAGGAAAGATGATCGGTACTTGCCATGATCATGTATCTTCTCAAGAATCATTATTATTATAGTTGTTATTAAGCATAGTAGGAAATGTAGGATATTGTGTGAAATAATGTCACACGCCGCTTTTAAATTTCCACAAAAATGGATTACATAAAGTCACTTATGTTAACCAAAAGATTATGTACTCACGAAATAGAGCATTATTTACAAAATATCAGTTAAGAAAGTAAGAAACTATGTGAAGCAAGTTATTTTTATTTATAAATAATTTCTTAATTAAAATAAATAAATTGTAAGAAATATGGTTTGAAAATAAATTTTAATAATTAATTAATATATAAATGTAATTTTTTATTTTAATTTATTATCTTTAAATTTTTTAAAATTTCAATATAGTAAATAAAACAATCAAGAAGATTTCCATAAAATATGTGTATTATCTTCTCGTGCATTCAATAATTGTTACAGAGAGTTCCACCTGCACTTCTAATACAGCATGTTGACAGCAAACATATTAAAACCAGATATCACAAACAATTTAATAAATAATTGCCGTGACATGTACATTTTCATAAAGAAGAGCCTTAAGAACAGAGCGAAACCTGGAATGGTCATTTACAGCTTTTTATTGTGACTAATTATTTTTTGTTTGTACATCTGTGATTCGTGTAATAATTAAAGTGTTTAATAACGCAATAATACAGAATTATATTTTGCTGTTATTAGAAAATATGATCTAATCACGAAAATTACGATGAATGAACACAAACCAATTCTTCATTAATATAATGTGATTAAATTGGGAGCGTTCATATGAAATATTTTATATTTTACTTTTTATTGCAGAGACTAACTTTGAGTATGTAAATGTGCTTGCAAAATCGTATTATTATAACATGTAAAAATAACTTTATCTGTCGTTCATTAGTATTCTTTCTGACGCACCACCAAACACAGCACGTCTGGAATATGACCCATCTGAGCAAATCCATATAAGCAGACGGACCTTGCCCGTTCTCCAGCCTTTTCAGCTTCTTAGGGTGGATTCACAGGTTCGACGCCCGGTGCCGGAAGAATCGCCGATGGCCCCAGCGTCCCCACCTGCTCCCGTGCACCGGGGCCCGGGGGGGAGAGGAAGGGGGGGGCGGAGCGGGGCGGAGCGGGGCGGAGCGGGGCGGAGCGGGCGGGCGGAGCGGGGCGGAGCGGGGGGAGCGAGGCGGAGCGAGGCGGAGCGGGGCGGAGCGGGGCGGAGCGGGGCGGAGCGGCGGAGCGGGGAGGAGCGGGGAGGAGCGAGGCGGAGCGGAGCGGGGCGGGGAGGAGCGGGACGAAGTGGAGAGGGGCAGGGAGGAGGCCTCGGGAGGATTGACGCAACTTTACTCACTGCTCCCTAACCCGGTAAGTACACAGCCGCCCCACGCGGAGTTTGCCTATGTCATCAGAAGACGTCCGTCCGCCCCCTTGTTTCTTCCCTTTTCCCCCTTTTTTTAGAAATAAAAAGAAGCCGGAGACCCTTCGGTCGTTTTACAAAAGCTCCCCGCCCCTCGCGCTGCTTGCCTACTAAATGGATGACTCCTCAGAAATACAACGGACAATGGCTGCCGCACAGGAGCGGGCAGCGGCTATAACAATAGTTGTATACACCTGTTCCCCTATCATCAATAGGCTTGTATGGAAACAAGGCGTGGAGATGGCGGAAAGGGAGACGGAAGGAGCAAGTGGGGGTGGGGCGGGGCGGGAGGGAGAAGAACGCCCACAGACGCAGCCCGGAGCGGTCCGGGAGGCCACCGCCCCGCCCCCCGCCCGCACCCCGTCCCGCCCCGCGCCGCCAGCGCTCCGCAAACAGAAGCGCTGTTCGAAGTAGCAGTAGCAGGGAGGTTGAGTAGTTTGGCAAACGTTGCCCGCGAGCACACATCCACACGCAGGAGGCACGCACGCACGGCCGCGCGCAAACAGCACCAAGCATTCCTGCGGCGGCCGCGGCCCGCGCCGCCCCGCCCCCTCCCATCCCGTGCCTAGCCCCGCTCCGCCCCACGCCCAGCCCTGTCCCTGCCCCAACTTGCCCGCCTCGCCCGCCCCTGCCTGCCCCGCACCACCCTGCCCCGCGCCGTCCGCCCCGTGCTCCCCCCCCCGTTCCCCCCCCCCCCCCATGCCCTTCATCCTGCCCCGTACCGTCCGCGTCACCTCCCTACTCCCCGCGTCCTCCTGCTTCCAGACAAACGCCCCGCACAACCGCCCGGCCAGACGCCCTGGACCGCTCCGAGCCACCTCTCGCCACTCCCAACTCCACTCCCCTGTGCGCAGCCCCGCGCTCAGCCTCGCGACCTGCCGAGCACTCAAGTGCAGAGGTATCGGGGGCACGTGAGTTTGGCACTTCATGGGCTTCGGGCGTGGGATCAGAAGCGCTGGAGCACCCATACCTACAAGACAGTGTCCGTAATACACACTACCGAAGTGATAATTTGAACGATAAGCAACGGTAAACTGCGACTTGGATGGTGCACACATTCTTGAATGCTCGGTATTTTTAAACATTTTTTTAGTTCTACAAATCTTGATGAAAGTTATGAAAAAAACTACGCAAAGGCTTAAAGAACATTAAAGTTCAAGATCGCAAAGTTTAACTTTTTAAACAGCTTAACATTTACTGTTCTAAGGATGTTTGTTGAATTTTAAGCATAACTTTATTTATTTCATAATATTCTAATTTAACAGTTGATACGTTTTCTCGTTAGGTGAAAGTAGGGAAACGAAATGATAGACTCAATTTTAATCAGATTATTTATGGAAATTAAAGAAAGGGCAAAACCTTGATCAACATTATAATCTAAAAAGTTAAAATGGAAACAAAAAAGGGGAAAGTGTTTGTAAATACGCGTAAAAAATGAAAACTTTCAAATGGAGACTGAAAAGAAATAAGAAGATAAACGGTACAAAAATGTAGCTAGCACTTCGAATATCTGGTACCTGCTTGACGCAACCCGCTTCACTTTTAAACGTTACACGCTCCATGTTGCAGAGACACCTGTCATGATGGTCCCGTTAATATTGAGACACCGAGGAAAAAAAGAAAAGAGAAAAAGAAAAGAAAATAAAAAAAGAAGGAAAGAAAAAGGAAAAAGAGAAGACAAAAAAGGGAAAAGAAAGGAAAGAGAAGAAGAAATAGAAATTAAAAAATACAAGGTAAAAAAAACAGAAATTACAGAAAAGAGGAAGAAAGAGAATTAGCAGACCAATTCATTTACGGAGAAATAGTACTTTCTCGATTATGTGAATGAGTGGTGATTGAAGAAACTTCGAAGAACTTCCCATTAATAAGTGTAATTACTAGTAAATACGAAACTTATGATATAACAATAGTTAGGACTGTCATAATTATAAACAATGTTTATTAGTTTCCTCTAAAAAAACTTCTTCTTTAGATAATATTTATGTGCCTGAATTTGATATCGTTATCCATTTCTCTAAGGGCGGTTGCGATACCACACCTGGTATTAATCCACACGCCATCAAAACCGTTGCCTTCAAAACCGTCTCAAGAGCCATCTCAACGGTTAATTGCTGATTAGTGATTCCGGTCAACTGCTAGGTGTGAACTAATAGTGAAGTAAGTTCATAAGTGTAGTGCATGACCTTTTTTTCCTCGGAAGATGCAGGTGACATTTACCCCCGTTGGATAGTGAGATGTGGTGCCAACCTGCCGACGGCTTGCGGGGTTTTCCCCAAGGTATCTGCCAACAGCGGGTCCGTGGCCCGTTTGCTAGGGTACTGCTATGGTATTTACCTGAAATTGATCGGAGAAATAACGGAAATTTATCTCTAGAATTCTCCCCCGGACCGAATTCGACCTAGCAATCTAGCTAGTGTTCAAAATACTGCCACCGACGCGTCAGGTCTCGAATCAAGGACCTCCCGGTCGGAGGCAGTTCTGTGACGTCAGTTGCTTTGAGCCACCTCTCCCGGTTCGTCTCAACGGTCTGACCTGGAGGCATCCTTCCAAACCCTGTGCCACACGCATTCCAACCTTCCGACCAAAACGGCCTTCTCCGACATCCACTCCTCTCTTGTTCCTGTCTCACACACTTCTGTCTCCACCAAAGCGTCCTTTCTCCACGCCGCCCCCTCCCTTTGTGCAGGTGGCCCTTCCTCTGCCCGCTGCCGCCGTCCCCGCTACCATCCCCGCTGCCGCCCCGCTGCCATCCCCGCTGCCGTTCCCACTGCCGTCCCCGCTGCCGTCCCCACTGCCGCCCCGCTGCCGTCCCCGCTGCCGTCCCCGCTGCCGCCCCGCTGCCGTCCCCGCTGCCGTCCCCGCTGCCGCCCGCTGCCGTCCCGCTGCCGTCCCGCTGCCGCCCCCGCTGCCGTCCCGCTGCCATCCCCGCTGCCGCCCCCGCTACCGTCCCCGCTGCCACCGCCACCGCTACCGCTGCCACTGCCCTCACCCCCACCACCACCTCCACCACCTTCTCCTCCGCCTGTGAAATATTGTTTGCGCTGCGCCCGAGCGTGCCACTTGCGTTGTTGCTGGGCCTCCCAACACAAACTTGGCGCGGCGGCCCACGGGAGCCCCCTTTGAAACCATTCTGGATATCAAAGCCCCCGAGAGCGTTGTGTCTCCTCGGGAAGTTTGAGAGCGGCGCCCATCTACTGCGCGAAAGGAAGTTCCTGCTTTCGATATGACCCGTCTTACTCACGAGACAGTTCCCTTCGCTCTCTACTTCGCTTCTGTGATTCCTACCTTGTACTGAACAGTATTTGATAAACTGTCAATTAGAAATAAAACACTATCTTAAAAAATTCAGTGTAAGAAAAAATACCATTCTTTAAATGCAGAAAGTTGCTAACAAAAGAACATACATTTAAAAAGAGCACAAAATATTGGATTGGAAGACCTTACAAAACGTTCTAGTTACGACTACATTTTAAAGCATCGTATAATATTATACTAACCCATGACTGGACCATTTCCCAAATGCCGAACGAAAGTAAAAGTTAAGTTTATGTCGAAAATTAAATTTATCTATTTTGTGACGGATTCTGCGTTTCAGATAAAAACTTATAAAGCAACTTTCTGCACGGAATATATCGTATTAAATAAGGTGACATGAAGATCTTGTGTTTTCTCATAAAATACTGACGTAGATCGATGTACGCAATTCAATTATGATTTGTCAAACTAAAATGTTATCATTTGCGGATCATCGAATTTTAAAATCAACTCTGTTAGGTTTGTTTCTATCGTGTAGGCTTGAATATTCCTCGCTCTATGTGATCGCGGCTCATAACTTTTATATTGGGAATTTATAATTGGAAACTATTAATCTTATCACAGGAAAAACATTCAAAAATTATAAGGCACAACAATACTTTGCTGCACTGGTTTACAATACTCAGCATTTGCTTCGAATGCTATAGGTCTGTTACCTTGAAAAAAATAATACACAAAATAAACGATAAGAATTTTAATAACAGTAGTAGGTCACAACAATTAAATAAGTAACCGTCACACCAATTAACAATAATAATTATAAACATTCATTCGTCTCACGCAAAGATCTGTGCAGTTCTTACTGGGATGGTATTTAAAATAGACATAATTGGTTGTGTTGCTTTGCATCAAACTTTATCTGCTATTGAAGCTTTACATTTCTTATTCAGTCTTTTAAATTTTTTCACTTCCGTTTCGTTGTTTGATACGCTTCCGACGACAAATAACTCCTGATCTAGTACAGCTTCTTCACAAACTCTGTCCAGTAGCATCCTGTCCTTCATTTTCAAAATACGGAGACAATTTCTAACATAAACTTTAAAATTGAATTTCTAAAATGTCTCTAAGTTTCTTGAAACTACTATCATAATCCCGTTAAATTTATGGTTAAAATTGTACAAAACAAATTACATTGCCAGGAGCTCCTTACCACGCAACAACCTCCTTTGGTACATCGTCTGTTCTCTATTCTCTTCTAGTAACAATACCTCTCCTGAAAGTCTACTATTTTATGGTAGTTCAGTGCATAACTGATGTCACTGCAGCGCCTCTGACCGGGAGGTCCTAGGTTCGAGTCCTGACGGCGGCAGGCTTTTCGACACTAGCTTTTCAGCTAGGTCGAATTCAGTCGCTGTCTGGAGGAGAATTCTAGCGGTCGACTGCTCTGATCGGTAGTTTTCCGTGGTTTCTCCGATCAACACCAGGCGAATGCCGGAGCAGTACCCTTCCAAACGGGCCACGGACCGCGCGCGATCTTTCCTTCCTCTTGTCTGTCCTATCCTTTCCCCTTACACACACACTTACACTAACATGCACTACACTACCACATATTCCGGGAGACCGGTCGGAAGCTAGAGCTTGTCCCGACTGGGGCGGTGCCCCGCTGGTGGGAGAGTCCTGGTTAGGGGGAAACCCCACTAGCCGACGGTAGGTCGGCGCCGGATCTCGCCATCCAGCGGGGGAAGACCACCGCTATCTCACGAGAAAAAACATGTACTACACTAACGGGACTAATGACCGAAGCAGTTGACGCGCCCGGAAACACGAAAAAATCAATCAATCTACTATTTTATGTTGTGACGCTAATCATTTTTCTATTCTTACCCGTTGATCAGTTTGTTACACACTCCCAGCGCTTCCATTCGCTAATCTCTTCCGCCATTACTTTCTTACAATGTTCGTGTTTTTATACATTTTCTTACTTTCGATTAATACACATTAAATTGCATATTTTACATCATTATCTCGTCCTCACGTTTCACAAATTCGCTTAAGTCTTCTTTCTTTATTAATTCCTAATGTTTTCCTACATCGCCCTGATCATGACTTTCTGTTATTTTTCATTTTAATAGTCCTATTACTATCACGGATCCCTTGCTTTTGGAATTCGTAATATTTTTTTCTTGTATTCACGATGAGATGAAAAAGACTCATCTCAGTGAATTCAGGGTTGACGTGCTCAACATCAAAAATGTTTGATACTATCAAAGTATTAACACACAGTATTGACACAAATAATAATACGTTTGGAAGATTTCAAAAAATATTTGACCCATTTGTCGCAGTTTCCACCGACAGCTAAATAAATGTCTTTGTTTCGCTCATTATTATTAACAAAAATATTTTCATGTAAATACACATTATTATAGGAACAAAATATCGGCATTGAATAATATTTTTTAGAGTTTAAACGATATTCTGAATTAATTAGAGTAATTTTTATTTTGCATATATTGGAAGTCACACATATTTTCACAAATGTTATTCATCGTTACATATTTATACATATTTCGTTACATTGTAATGTATTTATACGTGAAAACGGAATATTTCTCATGCGAATTTGCAATGTACTTTCCTGGAATCACCCTTTGGTTCTTAGAACCCCGTTCTCGGAACCAAGGGTAAAACAGAAGTAATTTCAACACGTGCTTGCTCATGTTTCATATGACCTATACGTAACTCGATCAAACACTAACAAATATTTTTTACTGATCGTTGGTTATCTCGATTTTAGAGGGGAAGATATGTTCCCCTCCATCCGGGATTCATTTCTGGTTAAACTACTACTGTTCATATGAGCTCTGGCTCATTGTAACTGACAACGATTTGATATTTCAGTTTCAAAACTTCACTATTTTAAAACTAATTTTTTTTTACTAAACTTAAACTCTATCTTATTATTTAAAACTTCACTCGAGACGATATATTTTTTCCAATAAATCATTAACTTTCAGAAATTAACATGAACAAAGGTTTAGTTAAAATACGGATAAAAAACTTTAGAATAATACAATTTACAGAGGTGGTGCAGATAGGGCGTGGAGAGTGCGGCAACGACATCAGGAACGCAGGCAACGTGGTCCACTTGATCCCGGCGACCTTCGACCTCAAACGCAGAAAAATCCCCACCCCCTTCCCCGCCCCCGCCACGTGCACAATAAGACACGTAACTCACGCCGACATGCGAGCGCCTCGGGGCTTATTAAAAGAAGCGCGGGAAACGGCTGACCGCTGCCGTCCCGCACCCCGCCACCCATCGAGGCTCCACGTACCCTGCCCCGCCCCGCCAGCCCCGCCCCGCCCCGCCCCGCCCGCCCCGCCCGCCCGCCCGCCCCGCCCGCCCCGCCCGTCCTGCTCCGACCCGCTTCTCCCAGCCCGCACCGCCCCCGCTCTGCAACACTCCGCCCCGCCACGCCCCGCGATGGCTCTCCCCCCGCCACTCCCCGCACCTCTTCGCCCCGCCCCGATCCCTCCTGCAGACCCCGCTCCCGCCCCGCCGCTCCCCACCTCACCACCTCCCGTTCCGCCCCATCCCGCCCCTCCTTCCTCGCCGCGCCCCGCTCCGTGGCCTGCCCCCCCGCCCCGCCCCGCCCCGCCCGCCCCACCTCACCCTCCCGTCCGCCCCACCCGCCCTCCTCCGCCGCCCCCCCCCCTCCTGCCCCGCCGCGCCCCGCTCCGAAGCGGTTTAGCCCGCCGCATTCTGCCTCGCCCCCGCTCGCCTCGCGCCTGCCGCTCCGCGGAGCCCCGACCGGCCGGCCGTCTACAAACAAGCCGGGCGACTTCTCGAGATATTTTCTTTTGTCCCGACGCACAATGCGCGGCCGTATTTCAAGACGCCGGCGCGCCGACTGCCCGCGCGAAGGAAGAGTAGACGGGTGGCGGTGATGGCGGTGGGAGGCAGGTGGGCGAGGAGCGGCGGCAGTGGGCGGTGGACGGAGAACTGCCAGCCTTGGCCCAACAAGATAGCCATAGGGAGATGTCTTGTATGTTGCACCTGACATACTACCAGCCAGCGAGAGTTCAAATACTACATTTCGGCCGCATAACTACTTCTCGATACCTCAATATTTATCTCAATATGTATCGGTACCTCAATATATATATATATATATATATATATATATATATATATATATATATATATATATATCGGTACCGCAATATGTATCCGCGTCTTCGTTCTAACGGTCTGTAAGTTGACTGTACAGCTTTGTGGACTCATTAGCCTTAAGATGATATCGTTTACTTTGTTTGTGGTAAGTTTCAGCGTTAACACTTGATCATTGCTTGAGTTGTTGCGACGTAACCATGACCGCACCGGTCCTCATTTGCACAAAAAAAGGAACAGGCATTTCTAAACAATTTTTGTGATATGAATGTGTACTAAAAGCTGAAATACTCCTATCACTTTGATCACAATGTGGATGCAAAGCTTTATCTTGGCGAAGAGTTTACCAATGTAATGAACTATTCAAAGGCAGCCAAATTGGCTACACAATGAGAAAAGTGCGAGATGTTCAGCCTCATCCTATATTTGAGTCATGCCCCAATACTGAGCAAGTCCGCGCCTTGATTATGAATAATCGATGAGAGAGTATTGTTGAAGTGGCAAACTAGTCCGCGCCTTGATTATGAATAATCGATGAGAGAGTGTTGTTGAAGTGGCAAACCAGTAGCGCGTTAGGTTCTGCATACTAGAAAAATCGCTGGGTCGAAGCCGACCACTGCTTGAGTGAGAATTCTAGAGAGCTTCTAATTTGATCGGTAATTTTCATGGTTTCCTCTAAGCAGTTACAGATGGACGCCACAGCAATACCCTAGTGTATTGTACTGAGGAATATCCTACCACTTTATTTTAGTATAGAGCTGTGCATTAATAGTGAATATAAAGTTACGTTGCTGGAGTTGAAACCGGAACATTCACGAATAAATTCCTGACTCAATTGTGAAAATCTATTACAAGGTCCACAAGAAGGGACACATCTCAAACGTTTTCATTTTGAAGCAAACGGTTTTGACAGTTTGAAGCGAAGAGTTTGAATCGTTTGTTACAAGATAAAATGCTTGTTTTGCTATACATATCCGATGTAAATTCTTTTTAGGAAATTTTTAAAATATTTTTTTACATTTAAGATAACAATTACCTTTTTAGATATGTCACTTTTCTCATGCACGCGATGTACGTTTTCAATTTAACGCAGATTGAATGAAAGTTTGCTTATTTCAAATTCTTGAAAACATTAGTTTGCTTGACTGGAAAATGACTGGACTGGAAAACCTGGTTCTTTTGGAAGTGACATTTGAGAGCTTCCAAATCATTACTGACGACCTGACAATACATTGCCAAATCATAATTGCCTACATGACACAGATCACCCTCACTAGTACTGAAATTATTTCACTAGTCGGATTTCAGAGAAGCAGTTTACGTTCAGAAATAACAAATACAAAATGTTTATTTGTTAACGTTTTACAGTTGCTAAAATCCAATTTGTACAAGATACAAGCTAGACTACCATTTACATAGAAGGAAATACCAAATCCGTGGCATTGTCGTCGTATACGATATATGTCCCAATTCGCAGCACTGTTCACCAACACTCCGAAAGGTATATATAATCAGGCATCGTTCGGCGTAGGCAATACACAGTTCAACACCAATAACCACTCTCTCGTCACTATCTTGCTGAATGACTGCCGTGTTGTTCCCTCGTCCTATGTATTCCCCTAGCCGAAGATTCATCTTTTTAGCTACCGGCTCGCCCGCCTGAAGTAACTTCGCTGAAGGCGCTCTGGATTCTTGCTGGCTGCTTGCCGCAGAAGGCAGGTCGCTACTTCCCCGTACGCCAGCTATTTAAGTTCCCACATGCCCGTAAGTTTCATTCGTTGGTTGGTTTGTTGGTTGGTTGGTTGGTTGGTTAGTAATTCCGGGCGCGTCAACAGCTTAGATCATTAGTCCCGTAAGTGTAGTGTATGTTTTTTTCTTGGGGGATATGGTCGGAGATCCGGCGCCGACCTACCGTTGGTTAGCGTGGTTTCCCCCAAACCAGGACTCTCCCACCAGTGAGCACCGCCCCAGCCGGGACAAGCTCTAAGCTCCCGACCGGTCTCCCGGAATATGTGGTAGTGCAGTGCATGTTAGTGAAAGTGTGTGTGTAAGGGGAGATGATAGGACAAGGAAGAGGAAGGAAAGATCGCACGCGGACAGTGGCCCGTTTGGTAGGGTACTGCTTTATTTATCAACTGGTACTCGAGAGTCTGTGAAGCGGAAGTCCAAGGTTTCGAGACCCGTTGGTGGCAGAATATTCGACGCTAGCTACCTTACTATTCGACTTACCTTACCTATAGGTAAGTCAAATTCAGCTGCACTCGGAAAAAAATTCTAGCGGCCTGCTGCTCTGACCAGTAGTTTTCCGTAGTGTCTCCGGCGGATGACGGAGCATAACTCTAAAAAACGATCCATGACAGAGCGCGATCATCCCTTCCTCATCCTAGTCCTATCCAAACCCCTATTACGCTTATTTAACTGTACTCCTACACATGCCGGGAGCTCGGAGCATGTCCCCTCTGCAGCAGAGCTCCGCTCCTGGAAGACAGTTAGGGAACCCCGCCAACCGACATGTAGGTCGGTGCCGAATTTCACCATCCAGCGGAAGAATAGCACCGCCACATTCCGATGAAAACCTATACTACACATATGGGACAAATGATGTTATCCTTTGACGCGCCCGGTACCACTAATCTATCAATCAATCAAACAGAAATAGGACGTTAAAAGGAAGCGCGTGACAGCATTCTAGCAATGTGACTGGAAACACGATATTTTTTTTCGCAGATCAGGCGACAATTTGCCCACGCGTTCTATTTGATTTGATTGTTTTGTTTTTCCAGGCGCATCAACTGCTTTGGTAATGAGTCCCGTTCGTGTAGTGCATGCATTTTCTCGGGAGATGTGCGGGGATGTTTCCCCGCTGGATGGCGAGATCCGGTGCCGACTTAACGTCCGCTAGTGGGGTTTCCCCCTAACCAGGATTCTCCCACCAGCGGGGCATCGCCCCAGCCGGACAAGCTCTAAGTTCCCGACCGGTCTCCCGGAATATGTGGTAGTGTACTGCATGTTAGTGTAAGTGTGTGTGTAAGGGGAGAGGATAGGACAAGGAAGAGGAAGGAAAGATCGCACGCGGACCGTGGCCCGTTTGGTAGGGTACTGCTCCGGCATTCGCCTAGTGTTGATCGGAGAAACCACGTAAAATTACCGATCAGAGCAGCCGGACGCTAGAATTCTCCTCCAGACAGCGACTGAATTCGACCTAGCTGGAAAGCTAGTGTCGAAAATCCTGCCGCCGCGGGGAGTGGGAACCTAGGACCTCCCGGTCAGAGGTGCTGCAGCGACATCAGTTGATGCACTGAGCTACCGCTCCCGGTACCACGCGTTCTAAAGTGAGCTTCGTGGCTCCGTGTGTTCTCCAAGCACCCGCCCGCACCTCCGCCATCCCCAGCGCCCATTAATCCCGGGAGTTATGCGGCTGGGAAGAGGGGGGAGGAGCGTGCCCAGTATTTTCGCATAGGGCGGCCGCGGCGGCGGCGGCGGCGGCGGCGGCGGCAGCGGTGGGGCGGCGGCGGTGGGGGGCGGTGGCGGCGGCGGGGTGGCGGCGGCGGGGTGGCGGCGTGGTGGTGGCGGCGGCGGCGGTGGTGGCGGTGGCGGCGGTGGCGGCGGCGGCGGTGGCGGCGGTGGCGGTGGCGGGGCGGCGGCGGCGGTGATGGCGGTGGCGGTGGCGGCGGCGGCGGCGGCGGCGGCGGCGGCGGTGGCGGTGGTGGTGGCGGCGGCTGTGGCGGCGGCGGTGGCGGTGGTGGCGGCGGTGGCGGTGGTGGTGGCGGCGGCGGCGGCGGCGGTGGTGGCGGCGGCGGCGGGGTGGGTGGGAGGGCCGCGCGGGGGCGGGGCGCGCTCTGCTCTGCTCTGCGCGCGTGATGCATTGCGGAAGAGCACGCGAGCGGCCGCGACGCGCAGCAGCGCAGGAAACACGCGCTCCGTGATGCACGCGCTCGTTTCAGCCTCCATGACCCCGCGCACTACTTCACTCCGCTTCAGCCACCTCTGCCATGGACGAGATCGTAAGACCTCGCATCATTTTGTAGTCGATGTTTAGTATTATTTTCAGTTTTATCATGGTTGCTTCCGACCCGGATGGCCGAGGTGGCTATGAGCGACTACCGACTCAGAGCTTTGGTCCGAAAGGACGCGGGTTCGAGTCCAGTCTTGCTCATGGTTAAGTGAAGTCGTAGGCTTCCGCGGCCAGAGTCATGTAAATGATCTTGGCTGTCCAGGTGACGCCGCGTCGAAGGCTGTGTTGCTGACGTTTCGACCATCTTCATCTTCATCATTTACTTGCTCATGGTTGTTTGTCCCTTGGCTGTGTATGTGTTGTTGCGGAGGGCCTCGCGTTTTGCAGACCCCCAAATCAGAGGAACCCACAAGTGTGTTGGTCTAGTGTATGGTCGAATATGCGTCCCATCGGGACATAAAGGGTAACCGACTATTGGCTGGATAAAAGTCCTAGAAAAAAAATCATCGTTGGTTGGTTGTTAGTGAACCGCTTAGGTCATTAGTCCCGTAAGTGTAGTGCATGTTTTTTTTCCTCGGGAGGAGGCGGTGATCCTTCGATGGATGGCGAGATCCGGCCCCGACCTATCGTCGGCTAGCAGGGTTTTCTTCCTCAACCATGCATATCCCACCAGCGAGGCACCGCCCAAGCTAGGACAAATTCTAAACTCCCGACCGGTCTCTCGGCATGTATGGTGTAGTGCATGTTAGTGTTAGTGTGTAAGTGTGTGTGTGTGTGAGTGTAAGGGGTGAGTATAAGAGAAGGAAGTGGTAGGGATGATCGCGCGCGGTCCGTTTGTTAGGATACTGCTCCGGCATTCGCCTGGTGTTGATCGGAGAAACCACGGACAACTACCGATCAGAGCAGTCGGCCGCTAGAATTCTCCTCCAGACAGTGACTGAATTCGACCTAGCTGGCAAGCTACTGTCAAAAATCCTGCCTCCGTTGGAACTCGAACATTGAACCTCCCGATCAGAGGGACTGCTGTGACATCAACTGATGCTCTAAGCCATCTCTTCCGGTAGTTTTATCATCTTTGATTTTTTTTGCGATGTATATTCGAAAGTGCAAACGGTCCACTTCGGTCTAGAGACACGTGCCTTTTGAAACAGTTTCCATATGACAAATGTACCTAGATCAACAAAAAATTATATTCTATGTACTTTTTATCATCTATATATTGGATAATAATTACATTTTTTCTAACAGCATGAAATGGCTAATATGATGCATCTTTTCAACTATGGACGTGAATTAACAGTAAGATAATTGTCGAGCAAACTTCAGAAAATGAAGGAATTTTATGCCCCTCCATCTATCCATTCATCAAACTTTTTATTTGGTCATTTTATTTTTATTTTCACTAATCTCCTTTGCTGAATGACTGTAATACTGTTTTTTATTAAATATGTAGTATTCTCATCTTTTTAACTTTCAGCTCTCAGATGGAGGGCTGCATTTCTGGATTTGGGTCAATTTGTTTTGCTCATAGGAACCTCTACATCATATATGATAGAAAACTCTTAGATCATATATGACAGAAAACTTATGCAGGTAGTAAGCGATATTGTGACGCAAACTGGCGCCGAATCTCATTGGTTGAAGTTGGATACGATGCCCAAGAGCCTCCTGAGTCTACAGTTGGCACTCCTGACTCGCATTAAGTCAAGATGTTTCGACAGATCTCTGGGCTTGGTCCTAGTAGTTCTACTTACTCTTAGGGCAGCCATATCTTCAGTTTTCAGAGTGTAACTCATATTTACTCATCCTTCTCCTGCTATTGTTACCGTTCTGTTCTAACACTATTTTCTTAGAGAATACACAATTTTTTACTTCGTGTTTTAAATACAGCTACTCCATAGTAAGGGCTGTAAAAGTTCAAGATGGTATGTTATGCGTTGATAAATTATTGAGTTTTTCTCATCACCCTTCTTATCTTTCAATAATATTGCCTTCATATCTTCTAGTCGAACCACCATCATATGTTTTAAAGCGATGAGTCTTCCACCACAGTCGATTGGATCGGTAAACGAATCATTAATCAAAGAGAAGTGTATCGATACATTTAGCAGAATGAAAATTAAAAGACAGCTGCAGGTGTCTTTGGTGGTTTCACTTTCGTAGATGTCTGATTGACATCAGGTGGAATATATTGTAATACTGGCTACTGATTGGTTCAAATAGACCATCACATCAAAACTTGCTACCTGCCATTCTGCCAGAATGTGAATCATTTCGTTCGGAGTTTTGGTCATGTGAGCATCATTTGAGGATCATATGCGTATAATCGGTCTGGGTCTTAAGCAGGGGTCGAAGGTAGAAAATAATGGCAACAATGAGAAATATTTCACAGAGTTCGTGAGTGATGTGTGTGGACGTGCAAAAAATATCACCGAATGGAACAATGATAGCGCCAAACTTCTTTCACGTTTGCTGTAGTATTCCATTTCAGAAAATCCCTCCTTCTTTACGATGACATTTCCTTATATGTGTATCTAACTTCGAGTCCCGACGGCGGCAAGATTTTCGACACTAGCTTTTCAGCTAGGCCAAGTTCAGTTGCTGTCAGGAGGAGAATTCTCGTGGACTGTTCTGATCGGTAGTTTTCCGTGGTTTCTCCGATCAACACCAGGCGAATGCCGAAGCAGTACCCTGCCAAACGGGCCATGGACCGTGCGCGATCTTTTTTTCCTCTTCCTTGTCCTATCTTCTCCCCTTACACACACACACGAACATGCACTACACTACATTCCCGGAGAAAGGTCGGGAGCATAGAGCTTGTTCTGGCTGGGACGGTGCCCCGCTGGTGGGAGTGTCCTGGTTAGAGGGAAGATCCCCGCTAGCCGACGGTAGGTTGGCGTCGGATCTCGCCAACCAGCGGGGGAAGATCAGCGCTATCACTCAAGGAAAACATGCACTACACTTACGGAACTAATGACCTAAGCTGTTGACGCGCCCGGAATCACTAACCAACCAACAACCATATCTAACTCTGAAGAAAAATTACAGTTGTTGTGATGGGGATATATTAGAAAAACTACTTATCATTTTCAGGCTGTCGTCCAAACGTTTTGCGACTGCGAGTTGTTTGTAATGAAACAAATATAGCTATCAATTTAGTTTTGTTGCAGTGTTCTTATAAGAAATTCCTATTGTCAGTGACGAAACCAAAAAGAATCTGTGGGGAAGGAAGAGGGCTACAAATGTGGTGTTCAGCCAACTCGATGTTTTCTGAAAAACAATTTTACTTTTTCAGTGAATTTAAAAATAGTTTTGTTTATTTATAAAATATGCAAGTAAGACGTTATGTTTTCGTTACTACTGAATATTAGTTAAAACTATAATGTGAATGTCATAAGTATCATACCCCATCACCGGTCATCACTGCGACACTACCTGTTGATTATCTGAAATTTTAATATTCGTACTTTTATATTAAAATAAATTTGAATAAATGCAAATAAATTTGAATCCGCATTTAGCTTCTGAAAGTAGGAAGTTCTCGATGACAACAGCAGGAGAGCATACCTAGCGAATGTGCCATCAGAAATTAAATTCGATAAAATTAATAAAAAAAAACCCTAATTCCAAATAAACGCAGCATCAACTTTATAAAGGAGCACGCACTCCATGCAAATGAAGGAGAAAAAGCTGCCCGAGAAGGTTACGAATTTCAACGAGGCGGCGACGTGCGGCCGCCAACCGGTACCAAATTGATTAGCGCGTTCCCTGCACCCGTTCCCTTCCTTCCCTTCTCACCTTTCCTCCCTCCTCCAACCTCTCTCCATCTTCCTCCCTTTCCTATCAAAGGCGCTATCGATCATCTGATAACTTTCGAAAAATTGCTCTCCCCGTCGCAGGATATTGAACGGCAAGTCGGGTTAATGAACAAGAGCAATAAATCAATATCCAAATGAAGGAGTACAGCAACGAAGCCTACGACGCAATAATAACACGATGAAATTGCACGACGGAATTGTTATGCTGGTCATTCATCTCGCGAAATTGCTATCTGGTTTACAATTGCATATTTACATGTCATTTATTACCTACTGGATGCGCGTATGATATAAATGTAGATAGGAATATAAAAGGAGTATGTATTGTAAATTGGACACGTAAGAGTTTTCGTTAGCATAACGTGTCGCAATGACGGAATTCGGGATGCGTCTGTTATAAGAACACACACATTAAACCAGATTCGAAAATTAACAGTCTGACCAAGGCCTGAAAGGAGTCTTCAACCTGTCCTTTACCGGTCCTTGAACACCAAAACATGTAGTTCTGCGACCTTATGACATGCATATTTAATTTCTTGTAGTAGGAAGGCAATGCCTACAAGATATTGCTTGCTTTGCTTGATTTTATTCCCAGCCCCTTTGATATTCTTCTCAGCCAGCCGCGATACTCGAAGATGTTTTCCATCGCATGTAGTATTGACTTTCCAATCAGCCCGCGTCGAGGGCTCTCGGAGGCGCTCCATGTACAAGCGGCTCTTGTGTCGAAACTCGCGAAAAACAAAATCCCTGGCGTCTTCAGCCGAGCCCAACGATGCTCCAGGCGCGCGTTGTTTCACGGAGCTCCCGGAGGCGGGAGGGGGCGGGGGTGGGGGTGGGGGGGGGGTGTTCGCGTGGCGCCAGCTGCGCCCAGCGGCGGGGACCACCGCACGATGCGGATCCGCAAATACAAAAATGGCGGCGGCTTCTGTTCGGGCTTTGAGCGCGCCGATGCAAACAAAACCGAACGAAGAAAGAAAAGTGCCGATGGTTTGGCAGTCTCGGTGGAGATCAGTACACCGGAGGAGTATCGGCTAATTCGCTCACGAAACCTCGAGCTCGTCAGTAATCTCCGAAGTAGAAAGGAATGTCTTAAGGGATTTTCATATTTTTTCTACATTTAGTATTAAGTACATAAGTATTCTTCTACATTTGCTTATTGGCATAATACTTCACTGTATTATTATTTTTCTGAAGCGAAATATATGAAATTACAAATTCGGAACAGTACCCTACCAAACGGGCCACGGACCGCGCGTGATCTGTCCTTCCTCTTCCTTGTCCTATCCTGTCCCCTTACACACACACTTACACTAACATGCACTACACTACCACATATTCCGGGAGACCGGTCTGGAGCTTAGAGCTAGTCTCGGCTGGGGCGGTATCTCGCTGGTGGGAGAGTCCTGGTTAGGGGGAGACCCCACTAGCCGACGGTAGGTCGGCGCCGGATCTCGCCATCCGGCGGGGGGAAGATCACAGCCATATCCAGAGAAAAAACATGTACTACACTAACGGGACTAATGACCGAAGCAGTCGACGCGCCCGGAAACACGAAAAAATCAATCAATCAATCAATCACAAATACGGGATATCAGAGGAATCACCCACAACTAGTAGACAATATGAATTTAATATGCAAAAAGTCAGCCATACACATGTTTGGGGAATTTTTCCCCTATGATTAGTGACTCCCAGGAACACAGATTAAACACCACATGACGTCGACACACAAAATGGCGCCATTCTAGGACCTACTACTATGTTTGCTTAATGTGGTGTTTAATCTATATTACTTGGAGCCACTGATGATGAGAAGAAATTTTCGAAACAGGTGTACGAGTAAATTCTCTGCACATTAAATTCATATTATCTACTGATTCATGTTTTATTATTTCAAGGCAGATGAGTCAAATACACTAACTTCACCATCTACCTCTTCATTTCCCATTTTTCCCTTTCTCTCGATCTTTCTCCTCTTCCTTTCTGTCTTCTTCCCTCACTTTTTAATTTCTCTTTACATCTCTCGTTCCCTCCTGTTAACACAAACATATATTGACCTATATAATTTCAGAAAATTGGCACCGTTTATCCAGTTAATATCATACATGGAAACGACCCCTATGGTGATATTTAACCCTTAGCTGACGAAGTGGGAATTTAGTCACACCGGTACTGACGTGGAGTCTTCAATTGTATTTCAAGTAAAGAACATTGAAACTTACGATAAATAATTACTAAAGATAATATTAAGAAGAAATAAAAGAGGTCATCTTCGTCAACATATTAATATGTTGACGAAGATGACCTTTTTTATTTCTTCTTATAAGAACGTCAACAACACCAAATCAGAATTCCCACAATTTAAAGATAATATTAATCAGAATATATTTATTAATAAGTTATCTAATGAAGGAATATCATGTAATTAGGAATGGTTGAGTAAAATTCATCTTCAATTTAATGAATTTATCTTTATCGAAAAATAATATTGAACATTAAAAGATATTGTAATGCACACTCCTACACCTCTACAACTGAAAATCAAGTACAAAAATTATACTTCCGCAAACACTAAAATTTTGACATTAGTTGCTTTAGGAATCTTTTCTGCACAAATCTTGCAGACTTTAGGCCTTTTCGTTATAGTTTTTTTGCATTCACAGTTATTTCTTCTTCGCGTTCATCATTTTCAAGAAATTCCTCTCCATTATCTTTCTTCCCCTGATTCTAGACACGATTGTCTGCTTGATGAATCAGTCACATTCAATTTAATGATTTATGATACACTCTCACATTACTGCTTTTTTGCGCCGCCCTCATTGCGCAATATTTTCTTCAAAATCATCGTAATTAATATTCACACACTCTCTTTACGGCCTAGTCATGTTTTCTGTACTCTGCAATTCCTTTAGAGGCGCCACACAACAAACAGTACTAACTGGCAAAGTGCGACACCCACTCAGTGAAAGCTACATTGCTACTGATGTGGAGTCCCTAGGTCTCCTGCGCGTCAACAAAGGCTGATAATTTCCCTGAAAAGCGTTCCACAACAGTAAGCTCGCGAACAGTTTCATAACATTGTAGAAGCAAAAGGTACAAGAAGAATCGACATTTTAAGTAAAGCGTAAATGTAGATTTCAGAAATTTCACGAAGTCCAAGTAGTCCCACGGACTCCACGTCGTTGCTGAGGGTTAAACCAGCAATTCCTAAAAGAACATGCACCAGTATTTTTTTACTTATTTAAAGTCGCATTTGAACTACTAATGTTATTTAGCGACCACTGTAAGTAACATTCGGGTAATGGTAACGGTATATGGACACACACAAACATCTATGTCCCGGGCGGGATTCGAACCCACGACCTTTCAGACACGAGGCAGCTACAGGTCTTCAGCTTTATCGATCTCGACTATCGATGCCAGCGCACCACTAAATTGTCTGTCGAAATTTCCGCGTTTTCCGAAACCGCGTCGACTACAACTAAAATTCCAGGAAAGTAAGGCACATCGGAAGCTCGTTCCCCTCGCCGCCGCCAGGAGCGCTCCCGGACAGGAGGTTAGCCAAACACGCTGCGTAATGGGCAGCGTTTACAACCGATCGAGCAGAGCAGGAGCGCTGCATCGGAGAGCAAACAGCGCGGTTCCCCGCCGCGGCACAAAGCGCGCCTTGTGGCCGCGCGCTCGAGGCCCTCGGCGCCGCCGCCGCGGCCGCGGCCGCCGCCCCCGCGCCGCCCGGAGCGGCGGCGAGCATTGAACCGAGGCGGACGCCGCGCGGATTTCGCCTGTCAAGGCTCCCGCAAATCGGTGCGGTAGATTCGCAGCGGATGCGGCGCGGAAAGTTCCGCGCTGGATTTGGTTGGTTGGTTGGTGATTCCGGGCGCGTCAACAGCTTTGGTCACTAGTCCCGTAAGTGTAGTGGATGTTTCTTTCCTCCGGAGATGGCAGTGACCTTCCCCCACTAGATGGCAAGAACCAGCGCCGACCTGCCGTCGGCTAGTGGGGTTTCTCCCTAACCAGGACTCTCCCACCAGCGGGGCATCGCCCCAGCCAGGACAAGCTCTAAGCTCCCGACCGGTCTCCCGGAATATTTGGGAGTGTAGTTCATGTTAGTGTAAGTTTGTGTATAAGGGATGAGGATAGGACAAGGAAGAGGGAGGAAAAATCGCGCGCGGTCCGTGACCCGTTTGGTAGGGTACGGCTCCGGCATTCGCCTAGTGTTAATCGGAGAAACCACGGAAAACTATCGATCAGAACAGCCGGCCGCTGGAATTCTCCTTCAGACAGCGCAGCGACTGGACTCGATCTACCTATGTAGTTAGTGTCGAAAATCCTGCCATCGTCGGGACTCGAACTCTACAACCTCCCAGTCATAGACACTGCAGTAATATCAATGTATTTTATGAATAACACATGCTAGTGTTAAGCTCTGACAGCCTAATTACTGCATCTATGTTGTTAACACGGCATACGTTCGATATACATTAAAACTCTTGGATTTTCAAAAATTGCACAAGTTTGTCTTCGTTTCATATCTTCTAGTAGCGAAGATGGTCACCACACTCATCATTAGATTAATTATGTCCAATAATATCTTGTTACTGTCTGATAATGGAATTCTTTTTCATAGATTTTTTGCTCGATATTGCGGTGCCGGTTTTGACTTGATATCACCTGAAAACTTTACCGCTGAGATTAATCTAGTAGACTAGTGTCTGAAAATTGGCTAGGTATGACATCAGTTGCAATCAACTTCAGAACATTGCCAACCGCAATTGCGTGAATTTTGATCCGACTCGTTGAAAAACTCTATTTTTCTTCAAAAAGTCTTCATATTAGAGATTTCATAACTTTTCCCAAGAATATCAATAGCAGATTGAAGAGAATTTTGCAAGAGATGAAAATATATTAATAGTATATCAATGGCAAAATAGTAACCATTATTTTATTAGGGTCATTAATAATGCGAGGAAGCTGTTCAATGGAGAATTACTAATTTTTAATGCCAAATTGGTACAACACAAAATGAATTTGAGCTTTAAGTTGCAGTTAATTAAGAAACTTTTCTCTCTTCCAAACCAATAGACCAGACAGGCCATTTTTGGGAAATCCAAAGATAACTCAATTGTTTAAATAAAAGCTGTTGGGAACTTCAATGCACTATTCTAACACGAACTGACAAGAACTATCGCTAATGCGAAATGACGACTGACGAGAACGGGGCTGTCTGCGAATACACGGTGGTAGAGAAAGAAAGAAAATGACAAAAGCAGAGACTGACACTACCTGCTCAACCAGAAAAGACCGGCTTTTTGGCGTGAACACTCAGAGAGCAGGTGGACGTGTTGACGCCAAGAGTCATTCACGCTCCTAAAACCTGCAAGTTCTCTCGACCGCCTCTGGAGGAGATGTGGTTGAGGAAGCCGGTTAGGTCAGTAAATCTTTCATGACATTCATTCGATATTTATCCGGTGAGGATGAACATAATTTCAAAATACTTTTAAAAGAATAAAAAATCAGGAACATTCGAAGGTTTGGAAACAATATTAGAATCGCATTGTTACAAGCTTCATATTTACTAAATATGAAAAGAAAGTCATAATTACGTATGTTGAGTTATGACGCAAGATTGGGGAGACTCACACATCGACAGATGAACAAAGTGTGAAACGTGTGGCAGATGTTAGTGAACAAGATCGTAGAGCGATATGTGAAGAGATTTCTGAAGCCACGGGAATTTCAATAACGTCCGTATTTCGAATATTGTCAATTGACTGATCTTGATAATGACCATAACTCGACCTCACTTGCTCGAGTCTGGATCATTCATTCACCACAACAACGCTTATACACACACGGGCATAGTCGGAAGAGAACAGTTCCATGGATACGGTTGGGAAGAGTTATAATATGCGCTCTACAGTCCTGACATGAGTTCAACAGACTTTGGCTTATTCTAAAAATTGAAACGACCTCTGAGAGGACGTTTTTCATCCCTCGATGATTTTTTTTCAGCCTTCACTCGTAGCGTTCGTTGAAAAACAAACAATATTTGATGGAATTCTAAAGCTTTCCAGTCGTTGGGAATCTGACAAGAATGGAGAATACATTAAAGAATTGGAAAGAGATTGTCTCAAAAAAAAAAATCAAGTACTGACATTATTTATGAAATGAACTTCTATTATTATTATTATTATTATTATTATTATTATTATTATTATTATTTTATTATTATTATAGTAGAAAGATGGATCAACAGGAATAATTCAACCATTATTATTATTATATTATATTATATTATATTATATTATATTATTATTATTATATTTCTGGTCGATATATTGCACAATTAAAACTCACGAATATTTTTCATAGTTTACTACTCTAAGTCGTTTGTTATTACATTTAAGTTATTTCGATCCTATGGAATGATAAGTTTCCAACAGACAAAATTGTAGAGAATGAGTGGTTAGTATGAAGTTCCATCTGGCTTCTAGTATAAGTAGAGCATACTTATGCTGCAATCTCTGAACAAATCCACAAACATCACTACTGTAGCTGGAGTATAAAGAGTTAGAAGAATATCGACATCAATTTACCCGAAACAACTGAAATAATAGTTTGAGAACTTGCCATTCCAAAGGGTCGATTCGCAGATTAGGAGAAAAATAAACGTGAGGAGATGGTTGAGAAGTTGCAACCTAGAAATAAGCATCCGCATTAAGACATCCATTGGTTGGTTGGTTGGTTGGTTAGTGTTTCCGGGATCCTCAACAGCTTAGGTCATTAGTCCCATAAGTGACGTGCATGTTTTCTTCCTCGGAAGATGGCCGTGATCTTCCCCCGCTGAATGGCGAGATCCGGCGTCGACCTATCATCGGCTAGCGGGGTTTCCCCCTAACCAGGACTCATCCACCAGTGAGAAACCGCTCCAGCCGGGACAAGCTCTAAGCTCCTGGCCAGTCTCCCGGAATATGTGCTAGTGTAGTGCATGTTAGTGTAAGTGTGTGTGTAAGGGGATAGGAAAAGAAAGAGGAAGGACAGATCGCGCGCGGTCCGTGGCCCGTTTGGTAGGGTACTGCTCCGGCATACACCTGGTGTTGATCAGAGAAACCACGGAAAACTACCGATCAGAGCATCAGGCCGCTGGAATTCTTCTCCAGACAGCGACTGAATTCGACGTAGCTGGAAAGCTAGTGACGAAATTCGTGCCGTCAGGACTCGAACCTAGGACATCCAGGTCAGAGGCGCTGCAGTGACAGTTGATGCACTAAGCCACTGCTCCCGGTTTAAGACATCGATCGCGCGCATTACGTCTTCGCGGCGACGCGACGTGCGCGTTCGCCCAGCGCGAGGGCCGATTGCGGCGCCAGCGCACGTCACGCGGTGCGACCGGCGCACACGTGCGCGAGGCGTCATGAGCGCGAGCAGGTCTCGGCGCTCGCTCGACCAGCATCCAGAGGAGGCGGAACAATGGGGCCGAGCACGTGCTGGCGGGTTCTCGGCCTGTTGACCGACCGCGGAGACCGGTCGGTCGCCAATTCGATGTCGACCGCGGTGGAGCGCCTGGGGCGGTGGCGGCGGCGGTGGTGGCGGTGGCGGTGGCGGTGGCGGTGGCGGTGGCGGTGGCGGTGGCGGTGGCGGTGGCGGTGGCGGTGGCGGTGGCGGTGGCGGTGGCGGTGGCGGTGGCGGTGGCGGTGGCGGTGGCGGTGGCGGTGGCGGTGGCGGTGGCGGTGGCGGGGCGGTGGCGGTGGCGGGGCGGTGGCGGTGGCGGTGGCGGTGGCGGCGGGGCGGCGGCGGCGGCGGCGGGGCGGTGGCGGGGGGGGGGGGGTGGCGGCGGTGGCGGTAGCACTGGCGGCGGTGGCGATAGCACTGGCGGTGGCGGCGGTTGCGGCGGTGACGGCGGTCGCGGCGCGGCGGAGGCATGGACGTGATGGCGGTGTGATGGAGAATCAAGAGTAGCTCAACCTGAGAAGGAATGGAGACGGTGCCATGCTGTCTGGGAATGAAGACGTGAGAGGGACATAAAGCAAGGGAAGTGATAATTAACGCAGCAGAAATTGTAATTGCACTACTCATGCTAGCTTTAAGGTATTGCAATAATAATTAAGTCTCAAGAACTTATACACACACAAATATGCACGTAAAGAGCAGCGCTGGCCGTGCCATATTCTCCCACTTACAAAAAAGCATCTAAGATCTTCTATAACCTCTTAATTTACAGAGGGCCGTGGAAGTGAGGAAACAAATGCCAGAAAGAGTCCTAACACTAAGCAGGTGATTATGCAGTACGTAATTGAACAAAGGGTACTAAAAAAAGATATGATATTGAACTAGGCCAATGGCCAACAATGCGATATTAGAAATACGGTACATTAGTCACTATAGTCATAAATGGTTAGAGTTGGGTTTTGTCTACAACGGATAGTGATGTCAATCTGAGACTTCTCAAGTGGATCAGTGGTAGCCTCAGTGATGTTGGTGAAGTGCGCAGTGGTTGTGGCAACGGATGTGGTGGCGTTTGCAGCGATGGAAATGAAATGGAGGAAGAAAAGCTAATCGTAAAACCACAGGCAAGCGCGGGAAAGACAGTGACACGAAAGGTGGAAGTGGAGGTGGAATTGGAGGTGGAATGAGGTGGAATGGAGGTGGAATTGGAGGTGGAAGTGGAGGTGGAATTGTAGGTGGAAGTGGAGGTGGAATTGGAGGTGGAAGTGGAGGTAGAAGTGGAGGTGGAATTGTAGGTGGAAGTGGAGGTGGAATTGGAGGTGGAAATAGAGGTGGAAGTGGAGGTGGAAGTGGAGGTGGAAATGGAGGTGGAAGTGGAGGTGGAATTGGAGGTGGAAATGGAGGTGGAAATGGAGGTGGAATTGGAGGTGGAAGTGGAGGTGGAATTGGAGGTGGAAATAGAGGTGGAAGTGGAGGTGGAAGTGGAGGTGAAATTGTAGGTGGAAGTGGAGGTGGAATTGGAGGTGGAATTGGAGGTGGAAGTGGAGGTGGAAGTGGAGGTGGAAATGGAGGTGGAATTGTCGGTAGAAGTGGAGGTGGAATTGTAGGTGGAAGTGGAGGTGAAATTGGAGGTGGAAGTGGAGGTGGAAATGGAGGTGGAAATGGAGGTGGAAATGGAGGTGGAAATGGAGGTGGAAGTGGAGGTGGAAGTGGAGGTGGAAATGGGGTGGAAGTGGAGGTGGAAATGGAGGTGGAATTGTAGGTAGAAGTGGAGGTGGAATTGTAGGTGGAAATGGGGTGGAAGTGGAGGTTGAATTGGAGGTTGAATTGGAGGTTGAATTGGAGGTGGACGCTGAGACGAGCGCGGTTGAAGCAGTGCCAGAAGGGGGGGGAAGGGGAAGGTAGAGGTTGGGCGGAGGCGGAATCGGAGTCGGAGATGCAGGTGGGGCGGAGGTGGACGCCAAAGAAGCGCAGGTGGAAACGGAAGAAAGACAAATGAGGAGGCGGATGTGGACATGGAGGAGATGAAGACGTACGCGGTGGAGGAGGAGGTGATGATGAATGCGGAGGCAGAGACGGAGGTGGGAGAAGGCGGAGGCAGAAGTGGAGGTGGAAAGGAGATCGACGGAGTCGGTGGAAGACGAAGAAGACGCAAAGCTGGAGACGGAGGCGCTGGCAGAAGATGAGGCGGAGGTCACGCAAGCGAGCATCGATGGGCAGTGAGCGATTATATGCTAAGAGACGTTCGGGAGCGAATGTTTACAAGGCGTCGCCTGCGGCTGCGGCGGCGAGCAGGGGCCCCGCCCAAGCGCGACCTGCCGGCAGCCGGCGCCCGACAGAACCTTGCTCCCAGAGGCATCTTCACATCTGAGAAGCTCCAAGTACAACGAAGATCCACGTCAAACTTGCATAGGCATATAGCGGTACTTATTACACGATCTTTGTATTGTTCTTCTTATTTTTTATGTATTAATATATTGATTGATTTTTTCGTGCTTCAGGGCGCGTCAACGGCGGTGGTCACTAGTTCCGTTACTGTAGTGCATGTTTTTGTCGGGAGATGGCGATGGTCTTCCCTTGCTAGATGGCGAGATACAGCGCCGACCTACCGTCGGCTAGTGGGGTTTCCCCCTAACCAGAACCCCCCCCACCAGCGGGGCACCGCACCAGCCGGGACATGCTCTACGCTCCCGAATGATCTCCTGGAATAGGTGGTAGTGTAGTGCATGTTAGTGTGTGTGAGTAAGGGGAGATGATAGGACAAGGAAGAGGAAGGAAAGAGCGCGCGCGGTCCGTGGCCCGTTTTGTAGGGTACTGCTCTGGCATTCGCCTGGTGTTGATCGGAGAAACCACAGAAAACTACCGATTAGAGCAGCCGGCCGCTAGAATTCTCCTCCAGACAGCGACTGAATTCGACTAAGCTGAAAAGCTAGTGCATATACATATATATTGTTAGGAATGAATGACAATTGAATCCATGTCCAATTTGTAAATTTTGGATTAATAAGAAGATAATAATGCATGTGACGGCTCTCTTTAATATCAACAAACGACTAATCAATTATTAATATTGCAAGATACTTACTTCTTTCCATTCATAAGAACATATTTTCGAATGTACTACTTAGCAGAAAAATAATAATCACAAATATTCAAACAATTGTGAAACGATTTGTAAATGACAATATAATTTGCACAACGAGAAATAAAATAGCTAGTGCAATATAATTGCACTAAAAATAAATTCAAGTCTGTAGATACGCTTATTGTTGCGACTGATAATGTATATAATGTTCCACTATTTGCACATCTACATTATCAGAGACATTTGGACTGTCCATATAGTGAAAGAAAAGTCAGCTGTTTTCTGGTGCGCCTAGATTACGTTCCTTTCATGGAAGAATTCAGAAAAAATACATTGTAGGAGCAGCCGATCAGCCGTATCTAATACAAGAAGACGTAGATAGTTCAGTCTTATAAGCGGGCACAAGAAAAATGGAAAATGTTAAAGTAATTTCATGTATTTTCACTTACGGTTTTCATAGATTTTTTTCTACTGTTCTGAACTTGACGTGTGATGTCAAGTTTTTCTTTCATTGGTAATATGGTATCTCTTTCGAAGACATCTTATGAAATTTCTAAAACAATCTAAATCGAGACTTACAAACGAAAATCAGAAAATCATCACAAATATACCTACGATAGTGAAAAGTACGATACGAGAACACAAGGTATTTAGATGCCTTATACGCTTGTCAAACACTAGTCAACAGTTTAGCATAAAGTGCTTCCTCCAGCCTAAATACGATCGCTTCTTGATGCAGATCGCAAGCCTATACCCTTTCCACGCAAGAAATGTGAAGCAGATTTTCACCTTACACATGTGGACTGTTTGCTTTCTGGAAGGATATCCCAACAGAAGAGGATTACTTCTTTTTCAGCTTATGCCAAGTGTGGTTGAAAATAAAACCAATGAGTCAGGCGGTTCACGTTCTTGGAAAATATATTTTTTCGACTTTCTAATTTACTAATGAGAAAACATTCGTTTGAAACCAATATTCTGTCTACAATATGCGGGAAACTTATAAGCGGGACTCTTTACTCTAGAAGAGAAAATACACGTAACAGTTGAATATTGTGTTTTATATGCGTATTCATACATCTCTTATAACGGAGATTTACCAAATTTTTGAAACGTTTTCCAAATGCATTTGAATGAACTGATTGGTAGAATTGATACCTCAAATGAATTGCTAGACTTTTAAGATATTTTTTTTCTAATGGAGGACTATCTTTTAAAATAACAGAACAAATAATTAAACATAAAATAAATAAATGATTAATTAAAACCTACCTTCTAGACACAACAATCTTCATTGTATTACTATCTTTTATTTAAAAAAATATAGACCTCGCTATCCCCTAGTATGATATTGCTTAGGAAAATTATTAAAACCTGTGTGCAAACAAGCAAGAAAATTTTGAAAGAGATAGTCCTTGACAAATGATCTTTGTTGTGAGAATACACTTGCACAATAAATTACTTCTGTTGAGAAAATGCTGATATTTTCATACAGAAGGTAGTAATATGCATTGAGTGATAAAAGACTTCATTTGTTTTTCTGACAAGACTAAATGGGAACTTGTTTTTTAGTTATTTTTCTTTAATGGTTTTGAAATTAAAACTAATCCGAAGAAATAATTTATCAAACAAGCGGTTTCTTCTTTTTTATAGGTTTCCACGTCTCCTATCTATGAAGAAAAAAGAGGTGAATGCAACAAAAAATTACATACTCTTTCAGGAAAAGTGTAATATTTATTGTTGATGTATCACTTAATGTTACTGATGTATTACTTGAATGTTACAGGAGTATTTGTGTAGTTATGAAAAACTGCAATAAAAATATGTAAATAAAATGTAATAAAAATGTAATAAAAATATGCTTGGCTAAATAAGTATATGAGACAACCAATTTTATGATCCTCGATGCCCAGTAGGTTGTCCATACTTGAGAGGAATGGTTTTGATGAAAGAGCGATCAAAACAATTGTAGCATTATCATGGAGAAAGAATGGAATGAGGCACAAAGGGAAACGGAAGAACTCCGAGAAAACTTGCCGCAAACCCATTTTGCATGCTTCACCCAAGATTTGAACACGGATACCCCAACGTGTAAGGTAAGCGATCTCTAATAAGCGATCACTGGATACTGTGGTTTGTAGATATTGATGAATGCAATTTCTCCGTTCAATATCAGGCGAATGCCCGAGTAGTACCCTCACAAAAGGGTATCGGATCGCACGCGATCTTTTCTTCCCATTCCTTGCCCTATCCTACCCCTTACTTACACACACTTGCACATACACGCACCACAATTGTTTGAAGACCGGTCGGGAGGGACAGTGCCCCGCTAGTGGGAGATACCTGATAGGAAAAACCCGACGGTAGGTCGGCTCACTCTATCGAGTGAGGAATTATTACTGCCAGCTCTCCCGATAAAACATGCACTACACTAACGGGACTAATAATCTTAACAGTTGACGCGTACGGAATCACTAAACAGCCAACCATGCAATGAATTCATTATACAGATTCTATTGAGTCAATTTTACGACCGTAAATAACAGTTAGAAATATGGGTTTCCGCCGGAAACCAATCGCCGCTCACAGGCCGCTTGCACAGCGAGTGGCTTGTCGCCCGACCACCAGGACGAGGACGCGGGAAAGACAAAGAGTAACAGGACTCGGAGAGGTCAGTGCAGCGTGAAGAGGCTGGCCCGCTGTCCATACAGCGGCGTGAGTTACGGTAAGTGCTAATGAAAAATGCCGCGAAACGGGCCCGAGAATTATCACTAAGCCATATAAAGCGCCATGCCTGTTAGCCCGTCATGGCTCATTTGAATCCGTTCACAAGCGACAGCCGGGACGAATCGTAGTCATGGTCAGATCGCACGGGAACCGGTCGCGAGAATCGATTGAATATTGAATGCGAACGAGGCCAATGACTTTGCCTTCGTAAGTGCAGTCTGGGGAAGTTACAATCAGAACGCGCAATCTCATAATGTAAATAAAGAGTTTGGCAATTAGTAAGACGTTAAAAGTTTCTTCAATTCAGACGTGCTGACTTTCATTTAACGTTCATAAACTTGGCATATGAACTTCAAAATACTAAGCGTTCTATAAAATCAATATTTTCCATCGTGTACAATCATTTGTCTATCTTTTAATGAGTAGAATGAGTGGGCCATGACGGTACTTGCAACTGCTGCAAAATTCTCACACAGAAACAGTAAACCATCCATTAGAAGATTTTAGTTGATAAAGCAACGTTAATCGCTGTCAAAGACAACATTTTAAAAATTGCTTCTACCAGTATAATTAGATTATTATTCGCGAAATACAAACGCTGATTCTTTTTGCAGTCACAAATTAATTTACATAATGATGTACAATAGGATTTAAATATCATCCCTTCAAACACGAACTCAATTATATGATGCAGTATGTAATATTAAACAATAAATGATGAGCAACTAATAAAAACGCTTATTGTTCACTGGTGGAAAAAATTAAGTTTATTATGAAATTGTGTAGTTTTTAATGAGATTTACTCGCTCCTACTTTCAGATTTATTTAAAACGCATTTAAAAAGGTTAAAATGCGTTTTGAAGAAATCTGAAAGTACCAACAAAGTATAAAAAACTACACGATTTCATATCAAACTCACTTTTTCCCACCAGTTCAGAATATGAGTTTTGATTAGTTGCTTTTCAATTGTTCACCAAATTACAACACTGAATGAAAGGGGCAAGTGTGTGTGTGTGTGTGTGTGTGTGTGTGTGTGTGTGTGTAAGCACTATCCTCAGAACTATATAATTCAATTTTAGTGGTTTATTCCTTGTACCGACTCAGCGCTTATAGCGTGTGCCGACTCAACGTTTCGATCCGAAAGGTCACGGGTTCGAGTCCCGCCTTGGGCATAGTTATTTGTTCCTTATCGCCCATGAACAAGTGTCGTCGCGGAGGGCCTGATATTCTGCTGAGCCCAAAATCAGAGGAGCCCGCAAGTGTGTTGGTATCTTGTGAATGGTTAAATATGCGTCCCATTGAGACGAATGAGTAACCGGCAGTCGGATGGAAAAAGGTTCTCGAAAAAAAAAATTCAAGAGTGATCCTTATAAATATTTGTAAAGTTCGAAAATTTTGTGATTTCTTTCTTAGAAATGTTTAAAATGTCTATTTATTTCTTAGAAATGTTTAAAATGTCTATTTATTTCAATACACAGAAAACGTAACTAATATATACTTCTTGAATAGAGCAGAATTCAATAAACTGCAATGATAAATTAATACTATTTAACATTTATTGACATTTATTTTAAATTTTTAAGGACATTAAAATGAACTTTTTAGAATGCGTGAGCTACTAGATTTTAAACTGTGGCTGGCTACTGCACAAGCTTTACTATAACTAGTGGTGTTGAAACAGCACATACTTTCTCACAATTTTTATAACGAATCTGCAATTTTATTATGCAAAAGTATTTTCAGCTAGCTCAGCTTCATTGAGTAAACTCGCCGAGCGGTTAACCGTTAAACCTCACAGCCACTCTTCCGTACTCTCCCCTGTCAGCGTTTAAACATCTAATTGTCTATACCATTATTTACACAAGCAATTTTCGAAAATCCAGGGTGTTTAACGAAGACGAGATTTGCGCCAATCTTTTACACGTCCCTTGTATTATTCGTGAAAAAATTAAGAAAAAAATTGGACCAATTTTTAAGAAAGCTTTTTATAAAATCCATTAATTACATGCAGATATATCGCAAAAACTGCCTCTTTTTGAGAAAATTGTACATTCACAAAGAGCTGAAGTTTTAGAACAGATATTTTTCAAGACAGTCTCTTTATATTCCATTTTCTATTTTTGAAATGTGAACATTTTGCAGTTTTCAAAAATACAGAGTGTTGTCCAGAAATGAGACTAGCGCCAGTTTTTTATCGTTCTTTGAGAATACGAGAAGTAAATTTAAAGAAAAAATTTGGAACCGTTTTCGAGAAAATAACTGTTTTAAAATTGCTTATATTTAATTGAAAATTACATGAAAATTACTCACACTTCCAAAACATTGTACACAATCTTACTTAAAGATCGTGTACAATTGAAAGAAGAATTATTTATTTTTTGGAAGGAAAAACATTTTAATTAATTTTAATTAAAAAAGGGCCTTTTACGCTATTCGAGGACAAAGTTTAATTAAAAGATTTGAAACCATTTTGAGATTTTGACAATGTTACATATAAAGCTTCATATAAAGTTACATCAAAAATGTAAATTATCCGTTTCAATCTCAAAGGGCTTCAAGTTCCTTTATGTCGATCGAGGAATATCAGTTTTTGAGAAAATAGTTTATATTATAAATTGCCGCAAAATGATTTGAATCTTCCGTACACGTTTCGGATTGGCACGGAAACTAGATGACTCGATGAAAGGCATAAACGTTTATCTTTTATGAGTACTTAATACACTCGTATATAATCAAAATCTATTTTTGCTTCCCCGGGTCTTTGTGCGGGAAGGTGTTTAACCGTGAGTTTGGAGAAGGATGCACAGACGGACGCAAGCTACTCGAATACTATACACTGATAACTAGATTTTAGTGAAATGTCATTTTTTTCTTTTCGGTTTAGAACAACGCCGTTTAGTATAGAAATCCATTTTATGTTGTGACAAAAGGAAATTACCCATTTTATTAGTTTTTTTTTGCATTTTTATCGATTTCTGCTAATAAGTCACTTTTAACTTTTTACGTTATTTTAATGCATTTTTCGCTGATTTAATCGACTTAAATGTCATTTTAATGGTGCTTGCTTCAAATAATATTTACGAGATGCAACAAATGTTCTCCACAGAATTCCTGAGTAGCAATTTCTGGTAGCCTACTCGATTTCTTCCCTCAGATGTCGTAATGTCAGCCTTTGTCAGTATGTAATCCAATGTTGTTGTGACGCCTGTCACGTAAAGAACAGTTCAAACCAAAAGTTTGAAAGCTGAGTTCAGTGTAACGAATAGATGCAGTCTCGATTACATCAGTAGCGTATCCAACAGCTTAAATTGTTCATCTGAACTGATTTTGATCACATTTTTACGTCACTTTTCTTTGTTTTTAGGGCATTTTTAAAACATTTTAAGAGCATTTTATTCTTCATTTTTGGCGATGTTTTAGGTCATTAAAATGCGCCCCCTAACATAAGAATGCAAATTTAATGAAGAAATTTCGATTAGTTTCTTCGAACGTATAAAAATTAATTCGGGGCATATTTTTACATGTGGATCTTTTTGTAATGCTCTAAAACAAATCCCTATGAAATGGTTATTTACGTTTTTGGTAAAGAAAATTTGAAAGTGGCATGCGAATGAAATATTTGATTGACGAGGCGACTAAAGTAGAAGTCCGACATTTTGAAATGAAGACAACGGCCAAAATTTACTTTTATTCAAGTTACGAACATTATTTTACATTACGAATTTATGGAAACTTAGAAGTGCATTCATAAGGTCATGACTTCTTTGGTGTACGTGCGCTCGATGGACTGCGCACGAGTTAACTCGCCTGAAGTTCATCTCCACGCATTTCACCCTGAGGAAGGCTGCAGAATGGCGGCCGAAACGTCGCTACCTATTTTCACAACGCGGCGTCACTCGGACAGCCAAGTAGTTACAAGCTACATCCAAGTACTTATATTATAACGTACGCGTAACCCAAATAACAAAAACTAGTAAACGAAAGTACTGCTTTTCACGTGTGAATACTGAAAATATTCATACCCAACGTCAATTAGTTCTTTTATTTGTTTTCGTCTTAACCTTAAACTCTGACCGGGAGCGGTAGCTCAGTGCATCAACTGATGTGACTACAGTGCCTCTGACTGGGAGGTCCTAGGTTCGAGTCCTGACGGCGGCAGGATTTTCGACACTAGCTTTTCAGCTAGGTCGAATTCACTCGCTGCTTGGAGGAGAATTCTAGCGGCCGGCTGCTCTGATCGGTAGTTTTCCGTGATTTCTCCGATCAACACCAGGCGAATGCCGGAGCAGTACCCCACCAAACGGGCCACGGACCGCGCGCGATCTTTCCTTCCTCTTCCTTGTCCTATCCTCTCCCCTTACACACACCCTTACCTAACATGCACTACACTAACACATATTCCGGGAGACCGGTCGGGAGCCTAGAGCTTGTCCCGGCTGGGGCGGTGCCCCGTTGGTGGGAGAGACCTGGTTAGGGGGAAACCGCAGTAGCCGACGGTAGGTTGGCGTCGGATCTCGTCATCCAGCAGGGGAAGATCACCGCCATGTCCCGAAAAAAAGCGTACACTATACTAACGGGACTAATGACCAAAGCAGTTGACGCGCCCGGAAACACGAAAAAACCAAACCAAACCAAACCAACCTTAAACTCTGCAACGCTTCACAATTAGTAATCTGTCAATGAACACCATCTCGTAAGTCGTGAGCACACTTTCGTTCGCTTGCTGATTGATTAACGGCATGAAAGCCAGAAAAATATTCGGAACGGTGTGAAGTACACGCAGTTGTAACGCGTGTGATGGAACGAACGTATAATGGTCTGTAAAGCTGACAGCTCTTAACGGGACTAGTCAGTTAAGAGGTGAGAGCAGTCCCTGCGAAAAGAGCATTGCGATTTACGACTGGCGCCACTTCTCATCGTCAAGCACTCGATGCTGCAGACAGCCTCTGGCGCGCAGGCGAGCGTTCAGGCTATTTAGAAAACTTCCTTTCTTTCAGGTCAAGAGGTCACCCCTCAGCATCCATTTCTTCAGTCGAGTTCACTAGACTTCAGGCTTTCTGATTGTACCACAAAAAAGGTTAGGTGATCTTTTTGTCTTGAAGCAAATGCACCATCACAGCTATTTGACTCTCATCTTATTTATTTGCTAATGGATATTGAAGGGAAAACTGTAAAATATGAGAGCGCGAAGTTTTTTCGTCATCTCAAGTTATTCTGAGAACTCTGTCGTACGTGACAGGCGAGATTTGGTTTATTTACTACAACTGTTATATTTGAAATGTCTTAAATATTTTAAGTGTTTGTGAGTATGAATAGTAAAAAATTAACGCACCTCAAAATATGGGAAACGGAAGAGATAAAATTAAGTCTCCTATCAATCAAGAGCGGATCAACCACAAGCCCCAGAGAAGTCTCTTTACTCCATCTTTCTTTAGGCAAAGTTTAAGTGTTTCACCGCTTGTGAGTTTTATTTTCGGTCTCTTTTCTAACCCTGATTGATACTTTCCTCTTTCAATGCTAGTCAAATGTTTACAAAACTTATTGGAAACCGTCGCAATGCATAACGCTTCACGGAAACTACAGTGTTTTCATCCAGCCAGACTTACACAAAAATATCCTACAATCGTATTAAGTACCTGCAGATAACAGTTGTGCTATTGGTGCAAGGTAGTGAACGTTGAACTAGTTATTTTAAAAAATATTACGTAGCCAAGTTTTCCCATGGAAATCATCGGAAGTACAAATAAGGATCAAAATGGATATGACCTTGCTGTACGCCCAAAAACTAAAAATATTTGAACAGAAACTTTCACAAAATGATTGTAATACATTGATGAACAAATGTAGGATTTTTTTCTTAAATATGTAAAATTTCCCTTCCATTATATTGCAATTTTCTATGGGATCTGCCATTGAGCGGTATTCCACAGGTACTGAAAACGCAATGGCTCGACGCTGCGTTCTAAGTACAGGCATGGGTTTCAACCGCCATTCTGCGACCTTCCTGAGGGCTTTTCGCTCTAAGGAAAATCGCAAAATATCCTAGAACGTGGCTTCTCCGAGACAGCCAAGTAGTTAAGAAAGAAATCCGTCCCAGCTGAAGAAAGAAATCCGTTCGCAAATAAAAAAATAGTGGAGCTATAACTCCACAATCAGTCTGGTATTTTTGTAACAGTTATGTAATATTACAATACTGCATCTTTTATCTAACTAATTCTTCAAACAGCTCTTGAAAATCCGTAAATATAAATTAAGACTAGGAGATTCGAATTTTAATTTTCAAGAATTGATACCTTTGGTAATTTTGCTTTTTAACGGAATTCGAAGTTATATAAAATTTGTAAAAGAACTTCGATAAATATGAGAAAATACATTTCCGGAAAAAGCGTTTGTCCATCAGAACCACCGTCCTTTGCATTTATAGGGAACTCGTCTTCAGCATTGTAGTTGAAGAAAGTCGCCAGAAATACGTTCATATATTAGCATCGCATTTATAAGTTGCAGTTCTCTGAAGAAAAACAATCTAGTAATTTTTAAGAATATTTTGAAAATGTTCTAAACACTTCACATGGAGTACTTTTAAACATTTTCATATCAGATTCAAATTGGTGCGGTCGACTTCAATCATAACAATCTGGGAATATCTGTTTTATAGAAAACGCTGTGTTTTGGGTGCTAGTGTCCAAGGACAAATAAAGAGATGAACAAACACATTTGAAACAAAGACACTTTTCAGTATCAGGAATCGTCAAAACGTCTAAGTCCACCTTGACCTCTTTTCATTTTTTTTGTTTCAGCGAGGGCAATAACCAAGAGATCAATGAAAGTTCTGGAGTATACCAAGATTCGTAAGTACTGAGCCCAATCCGTGCGTTCACGAAGACGAGCCCCAATATAAGCAATTCATAAACTAAGCTCGTGTCTTTGGCTTAGCTGAGGAGACTTTTGCACTGTGAGTCAGAGGCGCAGGCGACAGCAATTTTCTCACCAATCGAACGGTTGGTCGTGCACAAGCTGTGAATGGTGGCCGTGCCCGACACAGAGAAGGCGACCATCCAACGCTGCAAGAAGGGCGCGCGAGACAGATGGCGCGCGGAGCAGCCGAAGGAAGGGGGGCGCGGGAGAGAGCAGCGTCGAGAAGCCAGACGAGGACGAGGACGAGGAGGCGGCGCGGAGGCCAAGAAGACGGAGCGGCTGCTGGTATTTTCTTTACCGTGACAATAAAAATTATAGGCTGAGTGAACTGGAAAACAACAACAGGTCGAACGGCTGGCGGCGTCGTGCTTAGCATTCATTAGGCCTGACACGCGAGGCGCGGCGGCCACGGTGGTGGAGGTGGTGGCGGCGGCGGGGTGGGGATGGAAGCGGAGGTGGAGGCGCGGCGATGGCGGCAGTGGTGGCAGAAGCGGCGGACGCGGAGATGGAAGCGTTGGCGGTGGCGGTGACGGTGACGGTGACGGAGGCGGAGGCGGAGGCGGAGGCGGAGGCGGAGGCGGTGGCGGTGGCGATGGTGGTGGTGGTGGCGATGGCGGCGGAGGCGGTGGTGGCGGAGACGTTGGTGGTGGAGGTGTTGGTGGAGCTGGTGGTGGTGGTGGTGGTGGTGGTGGTGGAGGTGGAGGTGGAGGTGGAGGGGGAGGTGGAGGTGGGGTGGTGGTAGTGGTGGTGGAGGTGGAGGTGGAGGTGGAGGTGGAGGTGGAGGTGGAGGTGGAGGTGGAGGTGGAGGTGGAGGTGGAGGTGGAGGTGTGAGGTGAGGTGGAGGTGGTTGTGGAGGTGGAGGTGGAGGTGGAGGTGGAGGTGGAGGTGGAGGTGGAGGTGGAGGTGGAGGTGGAGGTGGAGGTGGAGGTGGAGGTGGAGGTGGAGGTGGAGGTGGAGGTGGAGGTGGAGGTGGAGGTGGAGGTGGAGGTGGAGGTGGAGGGGGGGGAGTTGGAGGGGGAGGTGGAGGTGGAGGGGAGGTGGTGGAGGTGGTGGGGTGGTGGTGGTGGTGGTGGTGGTGGTGGTGGTGGTGGAGGCGGAGGTGGCGGTGGCGGTGGCCGTAGCGGTAGCGGAGGCGGAGGCGGAGGCGGTGGTGGTGGTGGCGACAGAAATCTCGTTGGAGGCGGCGAGGCGGCGCCTGGGCACCGGATGCCACCGCCAGCTCCGCCGCCGAAGCCGCGGGCGCAAAGCCTGGCACTTGGCCGCTAGCCTTCTCGGGGCCAGTTCTGACGGCGAGAGGAACATCGGGCTGGATTCCGATTCGCCAGTAGCCAGATGTAGTTTGCGCCTCGACTCCTTAAGCGCAAGGAAGTTCATTTTGTTTTATTTGCTCCAATAAATACTGTCAATTTTCTTAATTCTACGTTAGTTCGCGTCTTACGCTCTTACGTACAACATGATTAATGATCTTGAAATGGCAAAACAGTTGCGAATAACTATGTAGATGATATAGTCGTTTTTCGTTACTTACACAATTTTTATCAAATTTCTTGTTCGTGCAGACGAATGAAGCTTCTTGTTTACTAACAAATTTATTGGAACACTGCTTCATTTTTCACATCCATATCCTCTGTCCTCTGCGATTGTATCTTACATTTCATAAAGGAATGGAATGCTAATTGTGGAAGGGGTTTCGGGTAAATCTCTGTGTATTACTGAAATGTCTTCCAATCATTTATATTCGATGTTACTATACATGACAGACATTCATTGTTTCTATAATTCAAGTCATTTACATTTTTACGTCATACTTCTATATTAAAAATAATTACATCAGATACTTCAAGTTTTTTTTTCTTTTTCGTTATGTTTTCTCTATTTCAGACTTTATGGTATCATTATGGTGATTTACATTCTTTAGACCGTACCGTAGGAACGTCTTCTATTTGCTATTTTGAATAGATACTCGCTGTCTCATTTTCTGTACATTCCTAATATTCCATCTCGTATAATCTATTTTTATTTTCCGTATTTACCCATCTCTGTGATCACATTCTTCATCACTTCCACACGTTGTTCAGATCTCTTGGAAGCAAAAGGAAATTTTTTCAGACAAAACGTCTAGGAATAACTTCATATGCACCTTGGTTCATAACCAATGTTGAGTACACCAGATCTCAATACAGAAACAGTTAAGGAAATAAGCTCAAAATATTCCCAACGTCTGGAAACGCATTCCGAGCATCTAGCTCCAAACCTACTTGACAGGAGCCAAGAAATTTCTCGACTCAATAGAATTTCCACTCTTCATCTCCCCTCCACTTTAATATTTCTCATTTATTTAACCATGTTCTGGTTTTGATCTGGTATGCTCATATATCCTTAATCCTCGCAATCCCATAACAATGCAATAATATTTTAATAATTTTTGTTACATAATTATAAAATCCAAGTACAAATGGGTGACTTTCTTCATTTCATTTCATTTCATTTGTTTTTCTTATACATATTTATAGCATTTACTTATTATTTCACATTTTAAATAGTTCTTAAATATTCCTTGAAAAAAACGACTGTCGAACTGCGATCTTCTCCCGAGGGAAGGTCTCCCGCCCTCGTCCAGCAGCAAAGCGACGCTCCCAGGCAATGCATCGCCTCTATCGACAGGCTGCATCGCCGGGCTTCGAAGCCGCGTCCGCGACACGCTCTGGCGCTTCCTTCTCCTCCGATCGCCTTAATCGCCTTAATTACGAAGCTCTGGGTCGTGAGGCAGCCGCGAGAGGAAGAGAGAGAGAGAGAGAGAGGGGGGGGGAGACAGAGAGGAAACGGCGCGGCCTGATCGCGAACCAGCGAGTGATGTCTGTATTACGCGCCGTCGCGACTGCAGAACGCAGAGTTCCCCTCACTCCACACTACCCAACCCCCACCACCGTAGGAAGATATCCTCACATGCGGATGTGGGCTGGATGGCTCGAATTCCATTTAGAACGTTTGCTTTATCAATTGATTGATTGATTGATTTTTTCGTCAACTGCTTTGGTCATTAGTCCAGTTAGTGTAGTGCATGCTTTTTCGGGAGATGGCGGTGATCTTCCCCCGCTGGATGGCGAGATCCGGCGCCGACCTACCGTCGGCTAGTGGATTATTCCCCTAACCAAGACTCTCCCACCAGCGGGGCACCGCCCCAGTCGAGACAAGCTCTAGGCTCCCGACCGGTCTCCCGGAATATGTGGTGGTGTAGTGCATGTTAGTGTAAATGTGTGTGTAAGGGGAGAGGATAGGACAAGGAAGAGGAAGGAAAAATCGCGCGCGGTCCGTGGCCCGTTTGTTAGGGCACTACTCCGGCATTCGCCTGGTGTTGATGTGAGAAACCAACCGGGGGTGGAAAACTTCCGATCAGAGCAGCTAGCCGCTAGAATTCTCCTCCAGACAGCGACTGAACTCGACCTAGCTGAAAAGCTAGTGTCGAAAATTGTATATTGGTTTAGGGGTGAGTTATAGTTGACATTTACATAATTGAAATGATTGAAGGCGTTGTCATTGTCAACAATATTATTTGTTTCAATAAGAGCAACTTTCGATGGCTTAGCCATCATCGGATAATAGATCTATAAAAAAATCTGTAAGAATGAGGTGGTATGTTCCAAAACAGGCGCTTCCGAATATTTTTTAAAATGTCCCCTGATAATACTCCGAAAGACTGTCAGTCTACAGAACAACTCTTCTGGCAGTGGTCGGATTAGGTTCTTGAACCTCGTAATCAGAAATGGGTAGTGTCCGAAGTTCGAAAGAACATCTGACAAGAACAGCTGCGATTCCACCAATTTCATATTCAAATTTAATCCTTATTAGATATTTTTCTCGTACTACGCTTGAGGATGAAAACCAGACAACTATATTGTTACATATGTTTTACTTACAACTGTTTTACTCACAACTGTGTTACTTACAACTGTACATATGTTTTACTTACGTTGTACTATATGTTTTACTTACAACTTACAAAGAAAACATTTCAGACATATGATAATATTTTAAGAACTGTTTAATGCGTTGCTACTAAGAACGATGTTTCACTTATATGTATACAGAAAATACTTTCAAACCCAGCGTTTTTTGAATACTCCATCATACATCGGCAATATTTGTTGTTAGCTCCTTCTCCACAACATGCTTACATTAAAAAAAAAAAGCATACCCTTGGGTTACGAGAACATAATGAACGGATAATTTTATATCATTTCGTAAGATTCCCATAATTTTCATTGGTGGTGTTTTATTGGTGTTCTAAATAATCTTTGGGTTAGAAGAGACGTTTCTCGGAGTAACAGGAACGAATGCAATTGAAAACTTTACATTTCCTTCCGTTTCTCCTTCTTCTGTTCGTGTTCCTTCTTGCAACCAAATGTGCCCCACCGCCTCCATTGCCACGAGTCGTCTTCGCGTCGCGTCGCTCGTCCCCGGCGCAATTAATCTTCCGCGGCGCAACTTAAAATCACCTGTCAACGCGCGCACATACGTCTGTCGGCCGACTTAAGTGAATTCCTTAATGTTTCTATTAAAGCAGAAAACGCTATCTGTCAACGTTCTCAAACCCAAGACCCGCGTCATAACTCGATTTTTTTTCTGCCCCAACAGGACGATTGCCCAGTAGCTGTGGAGAAGGTAGAAATGGGTTTAGTGCAAATGTGACATTCTGTTAACTCAAGTGCTGTTAAGAAGGCAACTACGGAAGACACACAGGTAGACAAATAGAAAACAGAATAGAAGACAGATAGTAGACAGACACAGAAAGACAGACAGACAGATAGACAGGCAGATAGATAGATAAGACAGACAGGTAGACTGACAAGTAGGTAGGTAGACGGACCGACAGACAGGTAGGTAGACAGACAGACAGGTAGACAGACAGACAGGTAGACAGACACACATGTAGACAGACAGATAGGTAGACAGAAAGACAGGTAGACAGACAGGCAGACGGACAGACAGGTAGACGGACAGACAGGTAGACGGACAGGCAGGTAGACGATCAGGCAGGTAGACGGACAGGCAGGTAGACGGACAGGTAGGTAGACGGACAGACAGGTAGACGGACAGACAGGTAGAGAGACAGTCCTTTTTCGGCGCATCATTTTTCGAAATAAATGACCTACAAAACGTAGAATCTGATTCGCTATAAGCTGGAAAAAGGAATTTACTGCTTAAGAAGGAGAATTATCCAGTTTTCGGTATTAGATATTTACAATTATTCTGCCGTAAAATTCCTGTTTGTCTCTGCAGCAGTACATAACTGTTTCTATGCTTCCTAAGTAGTGTGCGATAAAATACAAATGCATGCAGCCGAGTGGCAACCCAATATGATGAGTGAGAATATTAAAACAAATACAAGAAATTTGATTGGTGTTAATGTTATCTAAAGCCGCTTTCCGGAAGACGAGAAGGTTTTAATTTATTTTGGTTTCAATGCTCGATGCCGTAAAAACTCCAGGAGTAGCTGTCCGTAGAATTGCCTATTTCGATGATAAAAGACATCTATACACGTCCAAAGGAAAATTGTTCTGTGTTTTATTCGACGATTTTCAGGAAGTAAAATGTTTGGAAACATTTTGAACAGTATTATGTAAAAAACCTTTTCTTTGCTATTCAATCCTATCCTTCTCCCTCCTTCTTTTCTTTGCTATTCAATCCTATGTACAGCACATTAAATACGTTGTGAATTCCTGTGAACACATGCTTGTATCTTCGTAGTTGCTCTTATCAGCTTGCTAAATAGGATTACTTTTAGTTATTTGAAATGTGGAAAGAAGGTTGACAACACAATATTTGACCCAAATATTGCTATATATTTTATATACTCTCACTCACTTTATATGCTCAATTGGAACAAATGATTCGGCCACGCCAATAGCCCGACACGAATTCCATTGAAATTGATAGGACGAGAGGTCAGTTCGTCAGTTATATATATTTAAAAAGGTGCTTCCTGCCTTAATGCAATTTTTGAAAGAAGGAGACGAATCCTAATTTAACTTGGTCTGATTAGGTTGCATGATGTTTTTGCTGAATATTCGAAAAGTTACATAGCTTTACTTTACAGCTTTTAGTTAAGCGTAAAGGTATTGGATAAATATAAAAAACAATTTCAGATATTGTTTGATTTTCAAAGAAGCTGGAAGCTTGGGAAAAATATTTCATCCATGGCGAATACAGATATTTTTTCTATTTGAAGCAAACCCATACAGGCTCTTATAACAAGATACAATATTTTGAAATTGTTTCTGATTTGAGAAGCCAATTAAAGAATCACTTCCACGGTGTGCTTTGGTTTCATTAATTCTGTATCCCCGTAAGGGTGAGGAGTAAACATTTCTTATGATGCAAAATACTCTGCTAGATGCTTGGATTCCTCGGTATGAAAGGAGGTGAGGGGAGGATTTTTGACAGGAGGGTATATGGTTTGTTTTTTCAGCAAACGGCGTGTAAGATTCTGTAGAGAGGAGTCACTTGAATGTGCAGCTTGGATTAGTGTGAGAAAATATTTTGTTTCAACTATGGAAAGGAGTCTATATACTATTTTGCTTATAAGGTTGAAGTGGACTTCAGAAATGGAATATAATGGCACGATACTGATTTCGAATGTAATAATAGAGAACGGGGGGGGGTTTTAATTGGAGGTGAGAGTGAAGTTATATCTAAGACATGGAGAATCATGTGGGCTTGTGAACATATGTTTCTACTAATTTCGTTTCGAGGGTAGGATTTTTATTGATGGAAGCAATTGAGTTAAGAGAGATTGAAAGTAGGGCAAGTTGATTTCGTTTAGAATGAATGAATGAATGAATGAATGAATGAATGAATGTAATGAAGGTTTTAATTGCTAAAACTGAAGTTGCTAGACTGACAATCACTGAACCTTCGGTCGGGGCAACGTCTTGTCGCTAATGTCGAAAAACGACAAAGAACATCAGGGCGGCATTCCTGGCAAGACTTTCAAACGGGGGTAGTTACAAGTAAAGTGTTAAGTTGATTAGTTAGCGATCCAAGTTTTAGTGACATGACTCTAGAAATACCAGTTATAATTTCGGTTTGCTTCAGCGACAATTCACTACCACGACACTCCTACAAGTTGTGGCTAAGCGATCCCAGAATGTTTGATGGTCTCCTACCGGAAGGTATCCATTTATGTCTCAATGGATGCTGCATTAATTTGCGTGAGTGTCACCCTTGGCGTCACACTGTAAGTGCTGTATATATTTACTTCATGGTTCTGAAGATTTCTTTTTTGACGTTTGTGCGTGCAATGACTAAGTTTGATACAATGTGGTCTGTGTGAATCGTTACACTAATGATTGTAAAAATTGTGTAATTGCAATTATGTTCGAAAATAAATATTATTTGTGTTTGACGTGGAAAAAAGGTATAAACTGTAAAGAAATTTCAATTTTTCTTTGAAATAAATTTAGATAAGTATTGTAGACATTTCAACATTTTAGAAAAATTTGGCTGGATCTTAAATCGAAAACTACATGTTCGTAAATTGGACATTTAATACTTTTCCATTAATAATTTTTTTACAGTAATTTGTTATGTTCTAAAATGAGTGAGAGAAAATGTATGTGGTATGTATGAGTGGATGTGAGTAAAAACAGCAGAAAAGAACAAGAACAAAAAACATTAAGAATTTTTCTAAACTAAAACGAATTTACATAAAACTTTAATAGACTCAAAGACACCGCTGTTAAATAGTTGTAAGTTTGATATAGATAGTTCATAAGTAGTTTTTTTAAGATACAGCTCTCATCAAAATTACACAAGTCAAATTGGCTTATACAAATTTAAGAAATATTGTATTGTGACATACCGATATGTCACGTTAAAATAAATTAACATTTATTTGTAGACAATATGGTGGAACATGCATTACGAAATATCACGAGAGCTAGAGCTTAGCAACGACCGTGAATAAACAATGTAGTTTTTGTTTTTCTAAATGCATTAAGAGTTTTCTGGATGCCGAAAGTAGAAAATTTGGGATTGGGCGAAGAAGTTAACACGATCAAAATGTCAGCTACACCAAAATATAACGAACGTATGGATTGGCTGGGTGAGAGAAGGACGGTCAAGTGTTTTGAAAAAAATGAAGGGAGTTTAATACGAAGTCTTCGAGGGATGAATCATGCAGGAAGATTTCATTCTGCTCTGAAACGCGCTTCTGAACTGTTCGTAGATATTTTCATGTGGAAGCAATATTGAAGTATAAATTGGAACTTTGTCGGGAGTGGTAATCAAGTTCGGGACTATGTCATAGGACGTAATCGGGACGGTAATTTTGATAGTTTGAGAAGAAGAGGATTTCGTTGGAACTTTGGACTACGGCAAGATCGCAAGATATTTCGACTGAGAAGTCTACGAGGGACATCAACGAAGAAAAGATAAGTTAACCGCGGTGTAAAATTGTAAATTGAAAGAGATCATGATCAAAGGCCTAACTTAAATTCATTAAATTGTTTGACAAAAAAGTAAAAATAAACTTTGTTAAATTTTGTTCTATAGAAAAGAAAGTGATTTTTCATTTAGTCAATCCGAACAGAAATGAACTAGGAATAGAATAATTCTATTTCAGATTCCCAGCTGCGCTGTATAGTCGGCGGATCCTATAATCCATTATAGAGAGGTAATAAGGATTATAATTATATCGTGACCCATTGACCCAGCAAGCCGGACGTTAAGATCTTTGGCAGATATAAATGTAGAGAGAGAGGAAAATTTTGGTATATCTCAGTATTCTGTATACAAAAACTATGAATAAATCCTCGCCACTCCAGGGTTACTGGAAAAGAGAAATATGAATATTTATAGGCGTTGTTATTGTCACCAACATCGTTTATTGGAAGAGCACCTTTCAATGACAGCCATTATCGTCAATTTTCTGATACCGGAAATATAAATAGATTATGGTTAACATAAGAATTATAATAAATTGAGAGTTTATAACATAATTTTAAATATAGAATGAATATCTTAAGAAATGAAAGGAAGAAAAAGGGGCAGAGTATTCTTTCCTTTTTTATTTATAAAGTTTTAGTTTTATTTTTAATACGTCATGTTCGCCTCATGTCACTTTTACCCCCTAGCATGGGAATTTTACTAGGACCAGAGGGACACCGGTAGCTAGCCGGCGAAGTCGGACTACCGACCCAAAACGCCAAAAACTAAGATTCTATTTTTAAAATTACATTATAAACTATTAATTAACCATTCATTAGTTATCTATTAATCCCAATGTTTTGAATTGTTTATATTTCTTGTATCAGAAACTAATGATGATGACTAGGCAACGAAAGTCTTTTAATAAATGATACTGTTTGCAATGACGGCAATAATTAATTCATTTTAAATTAATTCATTTAAACGACAACTCACAACTAAACCAATACGTAAATCTTCATCCACCTACCGGGAGCGGTAGCTCAGTGCATCAACTGATGTCGCTGCAGCGCCTCTGACCAGGAGGTCCTAGGTTCGAGTCCTGAGCGCGGCAAGATTTTCGACACTAGCTTTTCAGCTACGTCGATTTCAGTCGCTGTCTGGAGGAGAATTCTAGCGGCCGGCTGCTCTGATCGGTAGTTTTCCGTGGTTTCTCCGATCAACACCAGGCGAATGCCGGAGCAGTACCCCACCAAATGGGCAACGGACCGCGCGCGATCTGTCCTTCCTCTTCCTTGTCCTATCCTCTCCCCTTACACACTCACTTACACTAACATGCATATTCCGGGAGTCCGGTCGGGAGCTTAGTCCCGGCTGGGGCGGTGCCCCGCTGGTGGGAGAGTCCTGGTTAGGGGGAAACCCCACTAGCCGACGGTAGGTCGACGCCGGATCTCGCCATCCAGCGGGGGAAGATCACCGCCATCTCCCGAAAAAAAACATGCACTACATTAACTGGACTAATGACCAAAGCAGTTGACGCGCCCGGAAACACGATAAAATCAAACAATCAATAAATTCATCCACCTTATTCTTCGTAAATCAAAGTCCAAACCGAGGCGATTCACGCGCCGGGTGTGGGTGCTGCGGTGAGTGGTGTGGGGGGGGAGAGGTGGTGAGCGACGCCCTCAGCAGCCGAGCGCCGGGCGACTCAACGCGTCGTCGGCGCCGCCACCGCCTCCGCCGCCGAGCGGGTTTTTTCGACGCGTCTCCCTCGGGTGATGTATTGTCCTTGTCGGCGCGTACACCTGCGGTCGCTGCGGCCCGCCGGCCGGCCCGCCCGCCGCGCCGTCGCCTCGCCGCGAGGAGGTTTCAGTTACCCGCGCGAGGGCAGTCGGGGGAGGCTACTAAATAACCATTGTTTTCTCTGGAGGAATACTAACGCACGCGGATCCCTTTTCCCGCCGGCGCTCGCGGGGTCCGGCCGCCCCCACCACGCCCCCTGCCCGCGCCCACGCCGCGGACTTAGGGCGAGCGGGGAGTGCGGAGGCCAGTGGTTCATATGCACAGAGCGAAGGGCGAAAGATTGTGGACTAGTCACGTGAAAAACAGAGTTGTCATTCATTCATCTTTTCAGGAAAAATCATGTCATCAATTCGTCCTGCACCACTGCGACTACCTACTTTAGGAGCATTGTGAAGGAATGATGAAAATTATTATATTTTATTATTATTTTTATATTTTATTATTATTATATTTTATTATTATTATTACTATTATTATTATTATTATTTTATTATTATTACTATTATTATTATTATTATTATTATTATTATTATTATTTAATTGGTACCTCCACCGACTCTCTAGGTACAAGTCCAGTTGGCTGACTTGCACCATCCTGATAGGCCTTGTCCTAGCATTACCTTCTACTAGCCATGCCAGGACCTTCTCTCATTACTTCGTCGACTGTCTCGCCGAAGGGGCTGGATATCACAACCTTGAGACAAGTACGAGTGAACAGGGCTCTCGGCGTGAAGGGGGAGAGTGGAGTTGGGTGTGAGAGGTTATAGTCTTCATTGATGTCCACGTATTATTATTATTATTATTATTATTATTATTATTATTATTATTATTATTATTATTATTATTGTCTCATATTATTTCAATAGTGAATATATATTTTGCGGCTGTCACACGCAACCAATCTTTATAAATGAGGTCTCTAAAGAAAGAGAATTTCACGGAGACGGGACGAATTGCACTTTGACTTTAAAAATATGAAGTATTTGTTGAAAAAACCTATCGCAACATTCATGTGAAATGCAACCCGTAACATTAGGTTAGTTATATCGCTACATAATTCCTAATAACGAAGCGTTCTAGGGCCTTAAAAACTAAAATTTTGAGTCAAAGACCTTAAAGAAACGTTTTACACGCCTTAATCTACAGAATGAGATATTCTTAGACATTCTATTACATTTTTGTTGGTTCGTTGCTTATCGGTTCTATCAATACCACCTATACTCAGAAGAATACAGAATATATTCCTGCATGACCTACATTTCAGCCCTTGGTGCTGATGGCCATCTTTGTGACGACGTCACGCTTACAAGCCTTGAATTCCTCTATCTTATACTATTTTCGCTTTGTGTGGTTTGTACAGACTAACTAGGTTTATTTGCATAATTATTAATTCAAGATCCGCTCTCGCGCCAACAACTAGAAGTATTATTAATAGTTGCTTGATACCGATAAAGATTATTCGTTATGCGTGTAGTGCCATCACTCATGTAACGTTTTGCCGTGGTCAACAATTGCTGTGTACCTAATTGATGAAGGAACTACGATGGAAACGGGATACATATTCCCATGTCTCAGTTTCACGATACCCTGAGGAAAACTTAGGGTGGGGTTTAACATGCGAAAGTTCTCGCACGAGTACGCTAGTTAATTATTACTAGTATTATCAAATGATTATTTTTGACAACGCATATCTTTCTCAATTAATAAAGTCTTCACAAATGAAAGAATAATTAAAAAATAGGATTTTTCATTGACTTCAATGATCTGTAGCACGTTAACTTCGCATTCAAACGCATTGTTTTGTAAAATATTGAAAAAAAATACGGTAAGTATACTCATGAGGTTAGTACGATCCACGGAAGCCCGCTAGGCACCTGATAAAGACAGTGCTGTTTTAACACGTTCACTGTTCTGTGAGTCAGACGTGGTTCCGAAAACGTAACACTAAGTACTTTTAATACGTCCATGAACCACAGGACACAAACATTTACAATTTCGTTGGCAAATATTTCCAAGGGACTCGCCGTAGCTGCACAGATTTTGGTTTGGCCTTGTTAGGACGGTCAGAGAATTTAGAAGTGCACCGAGATCTGCAGAAAATTTTTGTTGAAACTTTTAAAACAAAAATTATTATTATTATTATTATTATTATTATTATTAAGTATATATATATACATGTATATTTAATTGTATATTATATTTATTCTTTGTTTTTTACTACTTAAAAATGTAATGTTTATTGTCAACCGCTTGTAAAATACTTTTGAAAAGGAACATGTCAAATGTGCGAAACGTTAAGCACCAATAAATTTATATGAATTATACGTCTTAATTCCTGGTATCATCGTGGATTGATCCTATTTGGTCCAATAAATTTAAAAAGAATCATCTTTCTACAATATAAAAAACGGGATCAACAGGAATATATTCAACCATTCTAATATTATTATTATTATTATTATTATTATTATTATTATTATTATTATTATAAAGTCGTTTGGACGGTCGTAAAGTCGTTTGGACGGGGTGTCGTTATTATAAAGTCGTGCGGATATATTTTAAGGTTCTCATAGGGACAGGAAACGTGTTAACAATGACCATAACCATAACATACCAATGACCATAACATTAACCACACAAGTCTTTTTTATAATGCTTAAACTTGTTCTTACCGAAACCTTCAGAGAGAAAAAAAAAAGAAAGAAAGAAAGAAAAAGAATACGCCTAATATGGCGCTAGCAAGAATGTGGAAGAGTGCAGCTCATGTGTGCGAGCGCCTAGTTGGTTGTTAATGATTACGGGCGCGTTAACTTCCATTGTCATTAGTCCCGTAACTGTAATGCATGTTTTACCTCGGGAGATGGCGGTGATCCCTCTGGAGATGGCAGGGGATAGCTACATCCGGCGCCGACCTAACGTCGGGTAGTGGGGTTTCCCCCTAACCAGGACTCTCCCACTAGCAGGGCACCGCCCCAGCCGGGACAAGCTCTAAGCTCCCGACCGGTCTCCCGGGATATGTGGTAGTGTCGTGCATGTTAGTGTAAGTGTGTGTGTAAGGGGAAAGGAAAGGACAAGGGAGAGGAAGGACAGATCGCGCGCGATCCGTGGCCCGTTTGGTAGGGTACTGCTCCTGCATTCGCCTGGCGTTGATCGGAGAAAGCAAGGCAAACTACGGATCAGAGCAGCCGGCCACTAGAATTCTCCTCCAGACAGCGACTGAATTCGACCTAGCTGAAAAGCTTGTGTCGAAAATCCTGCCGCCATGGGGAGTGGGAACCTAGGACCTCCCGGTCAAAGGCGCTGCAGTGACATCAGTTGATGCACTGAGCTACCGCTCCCGGAGAACTTGTTAACAATGATACCACACAAGTCGTTTTTATTATCTCCAAAATTGTTCATACCGGAAGACCCCAGACATCTTCAGCGCAAAAGGAAACACAACAAAACGCAAAACCGAATAGAAATAAAACGGTGGTAGCGTGTGCAGGCGGGAAAGAATGCTGGAAGTGTGAAACCCGCTCCTGCCGCGCAGGGGCCGAGCGGGCGGCGGGTAACGCGAGATTGAAAGAAAGCGCGGAGGAGAGTCACGCGGCGGCGTCTGAAATATTGAAAAACGATGTTTACACGATCGGAGACGCGCGTGCCTGAATTACAACAGGTAAGAATTCGGCTACACGGCGGCCGCGCCGGCTAATTATTTACGAGCGCCCGCCGCGGGGGAGGCAGCGACCAGGGGAGGGGGAAGGGGAAGAGGGGTGCCGCAGGGACAAATTATGCGCGCGACAGCGGAGGCGGTGGCGGCGGCAGATAGTAGGAAACGGAGATGATAGTTTGCAGTGGCAGTGGCAGGGATGCCAGCGAGAGAAAGGGAGGAAGTTCTGAAAAATGTGAACAGTAGATTGGGAAAACCGCACAAATTTTGCCGGTGATGAATGATTGAGAGAGTGTTATGGGTGTTGGTGAGAGTCAGGGGTACGAAGATTCATCTTTGCGGTGAGAGTTTATATTAGATGATAACACAAGTAGCGTTTGTAGTTTTTAGAGAGCGGATTTTGATGACCGAAAACATCCCCAAAAATGGTCTTAATGTGTTTTAGATATCCCCCTAAAAGAAAGAAAAACGTAAAACAAAATTGAAAAAAAACAGTTCACATAAACAACTGGAGCTGTTGAATATGTTACTGACGTATTAGAAGCTTCTTCCTTACGTAGAAGTGAACTCAGTTTGCAAGCTTTTGGTTTGGACTGTTCTTTGCCAGGAAATCACCGTCTTTAATTATCGCGAAACCAGAAGAATCGACAATGGCGCTGATGTGCGAGGAGACTTTACATTTCAAACACCGGCTGACACTACAATTTCTAAGCAAAAAATTCTAATAAGCAACTGTGGAAAACATTTGTTGAATTTTGTAAAATTTATTTGAATCAAGTACTGTTAAAACTATGTTAAAATTAATGACATCAGCAAACAATCCTTTAAAATGACGAGAAATGGTAAAAAAGTGACTTAGAAGTGAAATGGAAGAAAAATGCAAAACAATTATAAAAAAATAGTCATTTTCTCTTGCCATTACATTAAATTAATGACTACACTAAAATACATTGTTCTAAAGTGAAAAGAAAAGGATGATATTTTATTAAAATCATTATAGCCCCCCAGCAATCATTATAGGTGGCAATGAATTGTATTGAAGGTTATTGCATCACAAATAAATCTGGCGGGAGTTTATTTAATATTCGGGATACAGAATTTCCTTCAGTCGATTGAAATTTTGTAAGCGTAAGGAAGGCTATATTTTAAATTAACTATCTTGTATTAATTGTGGAAATTCTGATTTGGTGTTGACGTTCTTATAAGAAGAAATAAAAGAGGTCATCTTCGTCAACATATTAGCTTTATTAAGATAGCCGGCTTTCGACCGCTTTGCTGTCATCGTCAGTCTCGCTGCTGTCGGCAAAAGTCGAACGACTGTGCCGGGCAGCACAGTCGTGTCAGGCACACTCGTCCGACTTTTGCTGACAGCAGCGAGACTGACGATGACAGCAAAGCGGTCGAAAGCCGGCTATCTTAATAAAGCTACTATGTTGACGAAGATGACCTCTTTTATTTCTTCTTATCTTGTATTAACTTACAACTAATTTCACGTGCTTCTAGGGGCTTTATTCAGTTCATATTAGTACTTTTAATTTGGCTAAAAGTTCTTGTAAATATTACAGGTACTCCAGCGAGAGTACTTCTTGTAGTGGTGGTTTTCGTAGGGGCGGGTGGCAAGGCGCTGACGGGACTTCTTCTGGTGGAGTCAGTGACGGATGAAACGCAGGTTCCGGAGCCTGACACCACGCGGCCGAGCAGATGGAGGAGGAGATGGAGGAGGAGACGGAGGCGCCAGGCAAGAGGAGTCGCCGGCGCCGACGACAGGCGGAAGAGAAACCGCGGGACGGCCGAGATATGGCGGCGAAAATTTGTCAGCGGAAATAAGTTATACGAAACGAGAAAGGAGGCGGCGGGGAAGAGGCCCCTGGGAACATCCTGAGCGGAGGCGAAACAAATCACAGTGGAAGTTCTGGAAGTTCCACGCAGAAAGCCAGATGGTTTCCACTACCGGCGCTGCGAGTGTAACATTAAAACTTTGTCTAAGAAATGTCTCATGGAATAGGGGTGAAATAAAATTTTGGTGAAGAAGGTGATACTTAGTTTTGAAAACGGCATGTGTAATATAAAACTTGATATTTGTTTAGGTGATAAATTCCTTTCGTTACGGAGTACGATGAGACGTGTAAATGGGCTAATATTTTTCTTAGAAATATGGAGCATTGGAAGTAGTATGTATTATTTTATATAAAATAATTATAAGATAGAGAACACATAGTTTGACGAGCAAGTATGTAATTTAAAAATTGCGATGTTGTAACATTTCCCTTTTTGTTATTCACAATATTTGATAATGAATCACTAAAAAAATAATATAAATTATCAATAAAAGAAATAACTAAAAACAAATATAAATATCAACATCGTTATAGTAAATATATTCCCAATAATTCAAATAATTAACGAAGTGGTTCTATTTTCAATCCATGTTCAATTCATTGTTACAATTTTCGAAAATAGAGATAGTTTGGCAAAAATTGGACCAGCATCAGTCTTTTACTGACCTTCACTACATTCTAAGAAAAAAATAAGGAAAAATTGGAGCCGTTTTGCAGAAAGTAGATTAAAAATTGCAAAACTTTCACGCAAAATTAGGTGAAAACCACTCACATTTTCGAGAAATTGTACATGACTTTCCAAGAGATATTCTTAAACAAAAAAAATTATTCAATAAAATTTTCTATATTGCTGTTGTAGGAAGCATCGAAAACTTTTTGAACTTTTGCAATTTTCGAAAAGTCAGGGATTTAAAAAAAGAGACCAGCAGTTTGTTTAGATACATAGAAGAATATCAATTTTGGAGAAAATTGTCCTAAAAGTTTAAATACTAGCGTTGACTACACCAACAGAAAGGACGGACAGACAGATGTATGATGTAGGTACACGACAATATTTCGAAAATTTCTTATCCTAGAAATATGCGATAGAACCAGAAACAAGAGATCGATTCTTCATACTAGTAATTTTTGACTGAATGCTATTTCTGCGTCTTTTGTCGCGCACGATATGACGCCTAAGTGTCTTGGGATTCAAGATCTAAATGAATGCAGAAGAAAGAACACTTCTTTTTTAAAAAAATACTGTTCTAAAAGGCAAACATTATCCAAGTCATAGAAATATACTCAAAATATTCCTAGATTCCCTCATCAAATACTTTGCTTTATATTTGTATAATTAGACGCATGGCTAAAGGAAGCATCTCTAAATGGTGTTGATCGGAGAAACCACGGAAAACTACCGATCAAAGCAACCGGCCGCTCGAATTCTCCTCCAGATAGCGACTGAATTCGACCTAGCTGAAAAGCTAGAGTCGAAAATCCTGCCGCCGTCAGGACTCGAACCTAGCACCTCCCGGTCAGAAGCGCTGCCGGCGTTGCAGAGAGAGAAAGAGAGAAACCTCGTGTGGCCTACTACTACACACTAAATTCACTTCATCAGGGGGGCAAGTAATCGGAGTAGACAACTATGCCTCATGGGCTTTTATCCGCATCCGCCGCCGACGCGTTAATGCCGACAGGCTGATGGCCGGATCCAGCGGGAACCCAGTTCGTCTTCGCGGCAACCTCCCCATACAATACCTGGGTGGGGGCCGCCCTGCTAGCTCGGAGCTCCTACTATCCAGGCTAAATCCGGAGTCTCGACAATGCACTACTCCCATGCGCCGGGCCCTTTTTGCCCAGAGTATCGGGCCTCTGCTACGACGAATCCGAGAGCCCAACTGGGGGCTACCTGGATTAAGGCTCAGGCAACTCGGAGCTCCGAATCCCGTCTCTCCAATGCGTACCGCCAGCTCACGACGTGAGTAACGCCGGTACCGGAGCAACCGGACAGGGGGTAACTACTTTCCCTCCGGACTTTAAAGTGCAATCCGGAGTACTCCAAAAATCATCTTTCGCCCAATCCTGCTCCAAGGTCGACACGCCAGGGGCCAACTAGTGGGAGGCCGGTTACCCGGCCACCAGGAGCTTAGCATCGCCTACTCACTGCCTCCATTTTGAAGTAACGACGTGAGTGGGGCCGCGAGAATGAGGGTCCGGGTGGTCGTCTACAACTCTCCACCAGAAACCAGCTACAGGGCATGCCCGGCAGCCAGGAGTTTAGCATCGCCTTTGCACAGCCAGCACCTTCAAGCTAACGACGTGAGCACCGCCGCCAGACTCAGGGCCCGGGTGGTCGTCTTCGACACTCCACCAGAGACCGCGACAACCTACGCCATCGCGATTCCCCCCCCCCAGCGGGGGGGCCTTGCAGCTGCCAGGGCGTGGCGTGGCGTAGCGTGGCGTGGCGTGGCGTGGCGTGGCGTGGCGTGGCGTGGCGTGGCGCGGCGTGGCGCGACGGGGAGTGGCGTGGCACTGCACAAAGGGCTGATCACGATGGGGGCGCCACCGCCGCCTCCACCGCTGCGCAAGCGTCCTGCGTCCACGCCCCCAGGCGCTGCACAGGTGCAGCTGCGCCGCCCCGGCATCTCCGCGCTCGTGCGCTAATTGTATCCCAAGACGGATGGCTGCGCCGCGTTGCACCGCAGCCGGCGCCAGGTGGGGCTCGCGTTCGCGTCGCGCGCGCGGAAACGTCGGGGATGCACTTCGCGCAATTCCACGAAGATATAGTCGTAGCTGCTCGAACACGGGCCGTTGTTTGCCTCCGAAGGTCTACAACGACAACGTGAAGAAACGTTTTCCCAGCAGAACATTTCTTTTCAATGTAAATAATTACCTCAATTTAAAATGATACGGAAATGCACGTGGTGTGTTATTCGAAATGTAGTACCGACATTCGAAGGTTTTATTTCCATTACATTTCTGATTACACATGTATGTAGGACAATACTTATTTAAAAAAGCACCTGTTATTAATAACACCTGCATACAAAGACGTCTGTAATGTTGTCCCAATCTTGTTAGGGAATGCTACAAAATTATATAAAATCAGCCTCAATGGGATCGCATCGACGTCATTAAGTGTTGCAAAGGAAACAGAGGAAGGAAATGCATCTATATATTTCTTCACAATGACAACAAAAGTGTCGTACTAAGTATTCTGCCACTTAGATTTTATTAAGTATTTTAAATAAGTATTCGGCCATCAATTAGATTTTATAAAGTAAAATTTTGTGAAACGTTGTGAAGAAACATTGTCCAATCCTGCGGCTTGCCAGTTCGTTCGCAATGTTTAGCAATCCCTATATTAAGATGAAAATCAGAAATGAAGTACAGAACTTGTTATAAGAATGTATATAAAATTAGGGAGTTTATTGTCCGAATAGATTTTTTTTAGAATGTAGTCGCTTGGCCATAATAAATTGGAAGAAAAATGCAGTTTGTGATGTCGATGATGGAATCTTTCATCATCTATTCTCCAGAAATGATTTAGTGGTCGTGCATATAGCAAAACATAGCTGACTCATGTGGCTCAAAATTGTGATTTCATGGCATGTGGCTCCCCGTACGTATTCAAGGCATTCAGGAACTTAGATTGAAATTATTTGGATGTATCTAATAATGAAAAAAACTGTATATTATATTTATAGTGTTATGTGTGCAGAAATATATTATCATTGCAAACATTCAATAATCAAACACTTTTTTTCAACGAAGAACTCAGATAATAATCCGAATGGCATCTCCAACGCGTGTTCGCTCGCAATAAAAATGTAATACTTCATATCTAACCACCTGTCATACCATCATAGCTTACAGCCCACCAAGCGTAATACACGGATCAACAGTTGCAATCATCAGCGCTCTCTGCCGGTCGATTTGGCTGCTTCCTCCTTGGGACCACCGCACGGCAGCTAGCGTGCACGAAGCAGGCTGGTCGCTCCCACCGTCTCCGCAGGCACCTCCCTCCCTCTCCCACTCCACCCCCAACGCCACTACCACTGCCACCGTCAACCGCCCAACGCCGCCAATCGCCCCGTTGCCACAGCCGAAACCAGTAGCACTGCCGCTGCCAACAGCACCACCATCACCATCACAAGGTTGGCTGGTTAGTGATTCCGGGTCAACGGCATAGGTCTTTAGTCCCGTAAGTGTAGTGAGTGTTTTCCATCGGGAGATGGCGGTGATCTCCCCTCAATGGATGGCCACATCCGGCGCCGACCTACTAGCTAGTGAGGTTTTCCCCTAACCAGGAGTCTCCCACCATCGGGGCACCGCCCCAGTCGGGACAAGCTCTTAACTCCCGACCGGTCTCCCGGAATATGTGGTAGTGTAGTGCATATTAGTGTAAGTGTGTGTGTAAGGGGAGAGGATAGGACAAGGAAGAGGAAGGACAGATCGCGCCCGTTTATTAGAGTACTGCTCTGGTATTCGCCTGGTGTTCGGAAAATCCACGGAAACCTATCGATCATAGCAGCCGGCCGCTAGAATTCTCCTCCAGGCAGTGACTGAATTCGACCTAGCTGAAAAGTCACCACAACGGACGGATCCAGTCATTCACGTTTTTTGGGGTGTAGATATCATAGTTTATTCTTAAATAATCAACATACTTGTTATTATATTGTATATAATTTTAGTAGTGTATAGACGATACTATACAATATTATTTTTTAAATAATTTCATAAAACAAACATAAATTTTTAAATAAATTTTGCCAAATCATGAGAGTCAACAAATGAAAAATCTAGGCTTTTTTTGGGAAGGGAGGCCATTGTCCCCATTGCACTCCCCCTGGTTCCGACACTGACCACCACCGCCACCCCCCACCGCCATCGTCACTCCGTACATCGCAATCGAAACCCGAACCGCCTTTACTACTAGATCTCCCGCATCTCCCTTCTTCCCTGCCACCGCCACCACAAGTATCATCACCCAGCCTCCCATCTCCTCCCCACCAACTCCATCCCCCTAATCCCGCCTCAATCCTCCCAATCCCCCAATCCCGCCCAATCCCGCCCAATCCCCCTCAATCCCCCCTCAATCCCCGCCCAATCCCGCCCAACCCGCCTCAAACCCCCCCCAAACCCGCCCCAACCCGCCACAAACCCTCAAACCCTCACCCACCTCAACTCCCTCACTCCCTCAACCCACCTCAAATCCCTCCCACCTCAAACTCCACTCCCTCAACTCCACCCTCCAACTCCACCTCAACTCCACCTCAAACTCCACCTCAAACTCCACCTCAAACTCCACCTCAAACCCCACCTCAAACTCCACCTCAAACTCCACCTCAAACTCCACCTCAAACTCCACCTCAAACTCCACCTCAAACTCCACCTCAAACTCCCAACCCCTCAAACTCCACCTCAAACTCCACCTCAAACTCCACCTCAAACTCCACCTCAAACTCCACCTCAAACTCCACCTCAACTCCACTCAACCACTAACTCCACCTCAAACTCCACCTCAAACTCCACCTCACCACCTCAAACTCCACCTCAAACTCCACCTCAAACTCCACCTCAAACTCCACCTCAAACTCCACCTCAAACTCCACCTCAAACTCCACCTCAAACTCCACCTCAAACTCCACCTCAAACTCCACCTCAAACTCCACCTCAAACTCCACCTCAAACTCCACCTCAAACTCCACCTCAAACTCCACCTCAAACTCCACCTCAAACTCCACCTCAAACTCCTCAAACTCCACCTCAAACTCCACCTCAAACTCCACCTCAAACTCCACCTCAAACTCCACCTCAAACTCCACCTCAAACTCCACCTCAAACCCCACCACAAACTCCACCTCAAACTCCACCTCAAACTCCACCTCAAACCCTCAAACTCCACCTCAAACTCCACCTCAAACTCCACCTCAAACTCCACCTCAAACTCCACCTCAAACTCCACCTCAAACTCCACCTCAAACTCCACACTCCATCAACTCCACCTCAAACTCCACCTCAAACTCCACCTCAAACTCCACCTCAAACTCCACCTCAAACTCCACCTCAAACTCCACCTCAAACTCCACCTCAAACTCCACCTCAAACTCCACCTCAACTCCCACCTCAAACTCCACCTCAAACTCCACCTCAAACTCCACCTCAAACTCCACCTCAAACTCCACCTCAAACTCCACCTCAAACTCCACCTCAAACTCCACCTCAAACTCCACCTCAAACTCCACCTCAAACTCCACCTCAAACTCCACCTACCCACCAACTCCACCTCAAACTCCACCTCAAACTCCACCTCAAACTCCACCTCAAACTCCACCTCAAACTCCACCTCAAACTCCACCTCAACTCCACCTCAAACTCCACCTCAAACTCCACCCAACTCCATCAAACTCCACCTCAACACCCACCCCTCAAACTCCACCTACCACTCAACTCCACCTCAAACTCCACCTCAAACTCCACCTCAAACTCCACCTCAAACTCCACCTCAAACTCCACCTCAAACTCCACCTCAAACTCCACCTCAAACTCCACCTCAAACTCCACCTCAAACTCCACCTCAAACTCCACCTCAAACTCCACCTCAAACTCCACCTCAAACTCCACCTCAAACTCCACCTCAAACTCCACCTCAAACTCCACCTCAAACTCCACCTCAAACTCCACCTCAAACTCCACCTCAAACCCACCTCAAACTCCACCTCAAACTCCACCTCAAACTCCACCTCAAACTCCACCTCAACTCCACCTCAAACTCCACCTCAACTCCACCTCAAACTCCACCTCAAACTCCACCTCAAACTCCACCTCAAACTCCACCTCAAACTCCACCTCAAACTCCACCTCAAACTCCCACCTCAAACTCCACCTCAACTCCACCTCAAACTCCACCTCAAACTCCACCTCAAACTCCACCTCAAACTCCACCTCAAACTCCACCTCAAACTCCACCTCAAACTCCACCTCAAACTCCACCTCAAACTCACCTCAAACTCCACCTCAAACTCCACCTCAACTCCCTCAAACTCCACCTCAAACTCCACCTCAAACTCCACCTCAAACTCCACCTCAAACTCCACCTCAAACTCCACCTCAAACTCCACCTCAAACTCCACCTCAAACTCCACCTCAAACTCCACCTCAAACTCCACCTCAAACTCCACCTCAAACTCCACCTCAAACTCCACCTCAAACTCCACCTCAAACTCCACCTCAAACTCCACCTCAAACTCCACCTCAAACTCCACCTCAAACTCCACCTCAAACTCCACCTCAAACTCCACCTCAAACTCCACCTCAAACTCCACCTCAAACTCCACCTCAAACTCCACCTCAAACTCCACCTCAAACTCCACCTCAAACTCCACCTCAAACTCCTTCTCAAACTCCTTCTCAAACTCCTTCTCAAACTCCTTCTCAAACTCCTTCAACTCCACCCAATCCTCTCAACCACCAAACCCCTCAACATCCATCTCAACATCCATTTCAACATCCACTCATCTCAACCCCAACATCCCCTCAACCTCCGTCTCAACGTCCATCTCCACCGGCGCCGCCACAAGTACCAACACCGCCGCCGCCGTTGCCATCGCCTCCTCGCCCATCGCGCAACCGAACCCTGGGCCGCCTGTGCGTGCGCGCGCCGGCGCGGACGGGACGCGAACCGCCCGCGCGCCGGGGTCGCCGCGAGCGCTAACTGGACCTAATTGTTCTGCACGGAGAGCGCGACCCGTACCGGCCCCACGCACCGCCCTCGGCCGCTCCTCCCCCGGCGCGAGTGCACTCGGCCTCTTTCTTGCTACCTGAAACGCCTGCCTGCCTGGCGTGATGAGAACCCCGATAATTACGCTCGATCATGCGAATTCCCTGGTGAAATATCCGTATACGATTTAAGTGGGAGGTGAACCAGAAAGATGGTTAAATTCAATTTTACAAGATTGAAGCAAGAGAGTAACAGTACGATTTCATTCAGTCTTCAGGAATAAAACTACTCATATCAATTAGTCGGCTCGTATGTGGCGATTGTATGAAGAGTATTTAGTTTGGCAGTAGTACGCACGTCAAATTTACAAGAATTTGCACTTAACCAAATAGTAGCTAAACAAAATTCAATTTTAAGTTTAACAATGTAAACTAAGATTTTCAACGAGTAAACTATCATAAAATATATTTATTTGTCTCTTTTTATGAGAATTTGACGTACATAAGGCTCAGTTCAAATTGTTTAATTTATATTTTAGATACGTCTTGTTTTTTGTAAATTTAATTTTAGCATTTTTGCAATGTCGCCGGACTATTTCGAAATTTTTACTAGTATAAACGAAAGTGTTAAGACTACAAAATTGAACAAATTAACTATTAATTATATTCCATGAATTTTTGCGACGATTTGTAATACTGAAGCATTTGGACGCAACGGTACGACTTCATTTTTCTGCAAGAATCAATTGAGAATTATGCTCAATAGAATTTGAAAGTACTTCTTGCATTTCCAGAAAAAAATGACCAACGTATGTTACAAATATATTATTATTATTATTATTATTATTATTATTATTATTATTATTATTATTATTATTGTTATTATTATTAAAATGTTATTTAATTTCATTGCTGATATAATTTAATCTGCCATTGGTTCAAACTGCCAGATAGATCAACTTGACACTCCTTCCCCCGTATTTAATGAGTAATTCCAAAACTGAAATAATAGCTTTTCTAGAAAAGAAAAATTAAACTTCTTGGCCAGGTCACCATCTTGAGATCTTTTCTGATTGTCTGAAGTAAGTGGTGTTTGCAGCCTCGCGCTGTAGTCCCTAGTTTCAATCTCTAGCTGACCGTCTCGCCAGGGAACGCGTCAGTATGAGAGTGTGTATGTGTGTGTATCCATTCTCCTCGGATAATCCGTGAAACAGCGCGCGTGATTTATCGCGGTAACATTCCAGACAAAGCGACTTCTGCCTCTGCCCCTCTCCATCCCCGCACCGATCCGCCTGCCTCGCCCCGCACCGCCCCGCACCGCGCCGCGCCGCACCGCCCCGCACTGCCCAGCACTGCCCCGCACCTCCCCGCACCTCCCCGCACTGCCCCGCACTGCTTCCCCGCACTGCCCCCCGCCCCGCCACGCCCCTCCCGCTCCGCCCTTCACCGCCCCGCACTGCCCAGCACAGCCCCGCACCTCCCTGTACTACCTCCCCGCACTGCCCCCCGCCCCGCACCGCCCCGCACCGCCCCGCACCACCCCGGACCGCCCCGCACCACCCCGGACCGCCCCGCCCCGCCCCGCCCCGCCGCGCCCCGCACCGCCCCGCCCCGCCCCGCACCACCCTCCCCGCCTCTCCCGCCCCGCACCCCAACTCCCCGCCCCGCACCGCCCCAGCCCGCCCCGCACCACATGGCTTCGACTAGGCGCACAGTCGAGCGGATATAGGTGCGAGGCGGTCGCGCCGGTTCACACGTGAACGCGACGCATCCTACAGCAAACCGGACTCCCAATCCAACAGAGAGGAATTGAATCATGGCGGGGCGTATAGCGAAAATGGAGAAGGAACGTAATTAAAATGAAATAATTAAAAGAAGAAGATTCGAACAATTGATGATAGTAATATGTCGTGTACTGAAACACGCGACATCCATTGAACATTAATGATTCCAGGCGCGACAACTGCAAGGTCATTAGTTGATGTGTAGATTATTTCCATCCGCGGAGGGGGCCTTCCTCCACTGATGGCGATATCCAGCGCCGTCCTTGGCAGATGAGATAATTGATGTGTGGCAGTGTAGATAATTTCAGTGTAAGTGAGTGTAAGAGGTGAAGATAGAACAAGGAAGAGGAAGGAAAGATCGCGCACGGTATGTGGCCCGTTTGTTAGGGTACTGCTCCGGCATTCGCGTGGTGTCGATCGGAGAAACCACGGAAAACTACAGATCAGAGCAGCCGGCCGCTAGAATTCTCCTCCGGACAGTGACTGAATTCGACCTAGCTATCTAGCTAGAGTCGAAAATCCTACTACTGTCCGGACTTCAACCTAGGACCTCGTGGTCAGAGGCACTGAGTGACATCAGTAGATGCCTGAGCCACACATGCCCTGAACTCTCGGTACGCGCTCGAGAAGCTCATTGAGAATTTGCGTGTCAAGATATAGAATCAGGTTAGATACATGACAGATGTTATCAAACGAGAACATCCTCTAACAAGAGTTGAACAGGATGAAAGGCAATTTAAACGGGAAAATGCCTAGTAAGACTGTGATAAGAAATGACTCTGCCAGTATGGCAGTTAATGAACGACGGTTGAAATCAATGTTGTATACGTGTAACGGGAGAAAATTAGAGAAAGTTGTCGAGAAATATTGACGAACGATGATGCTTCTGTGACGAATATTTCTTAGAAAGGAAAGAGAAATCAATGAAGGAAGGACAGAATTGAAATGTTAAATACATTTTCAGTTTTCAGAAATGGTAAACCATTTCACATTTAACTTTGTAAGCGTTGCATCTTTTGTGAAAGCGGTTTAAACTCGTTTTACCATGCTTTAAGTAGCGATCAACTGTAATTATTATGCATATTTACTTGCATGACATTTATTTAATAAATGAAAGTTATACTTCACAAATTCATGGCTTTCAATTAAAAAAGATTTGTAACTTAGCAAAATATCTTTACACATTCACAACGATCACCGAAAAATGAGTGTTTAAAGTCTGTGATGATTTTTATGCCATGTCTTTGGACTGTCAATCAATGCACATTTTATATTGTATCAAAATATTTTGCACAAACATTTTGTACACAATATGTTTGTGCATAACAAATGCATGCATAATGTTTATATCGTGCATGCACCAGTTTTAAACACATTTGAGTTCTGGCAATCCATTACGAAGCATGGGTTTTTGTATATAAAATTATCTGAGAACTCGATAATTAGAAAGGCTAATACAGGATTCCGTTTACAGAACAGTTAGTACAGGCAGATAAATGAAACATTACATTTGTTGCATCAAATTTGAAACTTTCACAACCTTTGCCAGCATGGAAGAAGAGAAATACAACACCAGGCGAATGCCGGAGCAGTACCCTACCACACGGGCCACGGACGGCACAAGATCTTTCCTTCTTCTTCCTTGCCCTATTCTCTCCCCTTAGACACACACACACACTTACACTAAGATGCACTACACTACCACATATTCCGGGAGACCTGTCGGGAGCATAGATCTTGTCCCAGCTGGGGCGGTGCCCCGCTGGTGGGAGAGTCCTGGTTAGGGGGAAACCCCACTAGCCAACGGTAGGTCGGCGTCGGATCTCGCCATCCAGCGGGGGAACATCACCGCCATCTCCCAAGAAAAAAACTCACTACACTAACGGGACAAATGACCAAGGCAGTTGACGCGCCCGGAAACACAAAAAATCAATCAAACGAGAATACTATACACGCTGGATCGACGTGTGTCCAGATGCATCGAATCTGCGCCGGAGGGTGGGGAACGGGCGACGGCGGTTTATGGGGGGAGGGGAGGGGAGGGAGGGGTCAATATTTGGCGTCAGCGTGGCAGCCCGCGGCCGTCGGTCAACAGCGGCTCCCGTGGGGGAAGCACCCCCGCCGCCATCGTGCACACGTCTCGCCCCGCGAGAGCGCAGGTGGCCGGCGGACACGGCAAACAACACGCCGACCAATCGAACGCGCCTCCCGCCGGATCAACACTACCGCCTCGTCCGTAAAGCGCCGCCCACCTCTCAGATTTGGAAGCGCTTCTAGCTGCAGTTGGAAAATGCAAACTAATGCAACAACGTAACAGACACCTCGCATCGTTCTCATCAGTAACGTAAAAATACATTATATTAACCCGCCGTTACTCGCTCTGTGAGGAAAATTCTAACAATGCTCGAATATTTTTTTCAATAGCAGTTACATTTTTCAGCGCATGAAGTTAATGCTCGAGCAATGCCTTCCCGCAAGATTCAGCTCAGCATCCGTTCGTTAGATTGTTTGATTTTTTCGTGTTTTCGGGCGCGTCAACTGCTTTGGTCATTAGTCCCGTTAGTGTAGTGCAGTTTTTTTTCAAGAGATGGCGGTGATCTTCCCCGGCTTGATGGCGAGATCCGGCGCCGACCTACCGTCGGCTAGTGGGGTTTCCCCCTAACCAGGACTCTCCCATCAGCGGGGCACCGCCCCAGCCGGGACAAGCTCTAAGCTCCCGAGCGGTCTCCCAGAATATGTGGTAGTGTAGTGCATGCTAGTGTAAGAGCGTGTATGTAAGGGGAGACGCTAGGACAAGGAAGAAGAGGGAAAGATTGCGCGCGGAAAATCACGGAAAACTACCCATCAGAGCAGCCTCCCGCTGGAATTCATCTCCAGACAGCGACTGAATTCGACCTAACTGAAAAGCTAGTGTCAAAAAGTTTGCCGCCGTCAGGGCTCTAACGTAGATCAGAGGCACTGCAGTGACGTCAGTTTATGCACTGAGCTACCGCTCCCGGTCATCCGTTCGTCCTTATTACCTCTATAGATGCTATAGAACTCAATAACAAATAATTTCGGAATATTAATACACGAGTTTTATTATTAATAAAACAATAAACACAACATAAACAGTTGTCAGTTAAAATCTAACACGCGAGTAACCGCGTAACAAAAATATGCGCGAGTAATGGCGGGTTAAAACCTTTAAAATATTATTTCATGTATGTTTTATAAAATTCCCTTCACTAAACGTGTTGAAACGCAGCCTTTTATAGTAATGGAGTAATCTCCGCCCGTCCGTAAACCATGGTCACACGCCTTCTGGCTACCAATCGAGACAAATGAGATTCGACCCGACTGAGACCCTGGGGTGAAGGAATGGCATTTTTAAGAATCCTTCCTGGAGATTTCAAGATGTTTATCAAAGGTAATTCCACGAGTGGTTTGGAAATTGTCGATAAATCCCCGACTCGGAAGCGAGGAGGGGATTTATTACAATTTCCAAACCACGAGTGAAATTTACTAAGACTATTTCACGAATGAAATTTCAAAAATACAATGTATTATTAATAATTGATATTGTGTTATTCAAATATTTTTACATCGAACAGAAATATATACATAAGGGCAATTATAAACAACAAAATAAACATAAGACAAACTAAGAGCGAAATTACTTGAAAACACAGTTATTGAATACACAATCTTTAAAGTTTAAATTTAAAAGAAACGTGTTTTGTTCGCTTATTTTTAAGGAAGATGTTGAATTTGAAGCGCTACTATGTCTTAATTTATTAATAATTGAAGAATGGTGTTCCTCATTCATTTGGAGGTATGTCTTGAGTGACGATTACATAACCTCTATCTGTAGACAAAACAAAGCGTAAAATTTATTACCTCCTAGGAGGTGGTAATCAATAACATAAATATGCATGGTAAAGTCGTCTCTAATTGGCTGGTAGGGTCCCAGTTCTTGCACGCAATTGGCTGAAATTTCATGAGTGGAATAGTCTAAAAAAACTGTTTCTTTGTTTCTTAAGCAATTAAACCATTTTTTGGATGGCGCACGATACCTACAGTGGAGATTAACAGCTCATTTGACACGACAAAACGATTGGCACAAATCTTAGCCATTTCCCTCTAGGATATTTTGTAATAATTCTAGAAATTCATGAAGAATCAGGCCCTTCCGAAACGAGTATTTCCGTCAAAGTATCCAAATCGACAGTTTGCAGTATTACATAAATCTTATATCTGCTACAAATGCGAACAAATAAATAAGGCAACTGCATTCGTAATATTGAATTATAATAATAAGCAGCATAGGTTCGTTAGATTGGCTTTTTCGTGTTTTCGGGAGCGTCAACTGCTTTGATCATTAGTCCCGTTATTGTAGTGCATGTTTTTTTATGAGAGATGTCGGTGATCTTCCTCGGCTGAAGGCGAGATCCGGCGCCGACCTACCGTCGGCTAGTGGGGTCTTATACGTGAATCTGTATTTTAAACAACCTGTAAAACCTATCTGAAGAGTATTTAGAGAACATTTTCACATTATTGGGAAACCAATGTGTTTTGTTAAATACCCGTTAAAATAGAAAAAGGTAGAAATATTTGGCTGCTTCCCAAAAGATTGAGACACTTAATGACATACGATGACGCAAGAGTCTCGATGAAATCGCATTCGAGGATCTACGTTTCGGGGGGTTTATCAAATGACAGCCACTGAAGAAGACTGAACGGTTTGAAGCGTGACATGAAAATTGGCACGATAACTAGCTGGCTGACGACTGAGTGTTGTTGAGAGGAGAAGTGAATAGTATTTAAAGTGCGGAGAGAATAGAGGGCCACACTTACCATGAAATATTGTGATTCGTGGACGGAGCCTACGATGACTCAAGAGAAAGTACTTCTTGATTCCTTTTTAAATGGTAGTAGGTTCTTCTAGAGTAAACTATGAAAATAAAAAGATAATTTCTATTAAGTAATTAATTTTATCTAAACATAACTATTTGCAAAATGTTTTAGGATAGGTATTAGAATAGTTATAAAAATGGATCGTATTAAATGTACTAATAAATAATTTGCAGTGTTAACCAATTGACATATTGTAGAATTTTTAGATGGAATTTTAGAGAAAATATTTTCACCAATAACATTTGTTAGTATTTTTTCATTTAATGTTATTTGCAGAAATATTGTTTCTAAAAATTTTATACTACAGTAATATTCATACTACAATATATGGAAAAATGATGATTCAAATAGAATATCAAATACTCCTAGTGTAATAGAAGGAGCCTAACGCCTAATATAATAACATAAAGTCCATTAATAACACAATTAATGTAGTACTTAATTAGAAAAAAATCAAGTAGATCAAAATCTATGAAATCAAATAGAATGAAACGTCTGAAGTCACTGGCGAGATGAAATCATCTTTACTTTCGTCAGTGGTAATACATCTAGCGAATGGCATGGTACGAATAATTTCGATTACCAAGATTTACACAGAGACTTGTCAAAGGGTTAACATTTACTAGTTCAAATCAATAATGAGTCACTCATTGAAACTAATCGAGTCACCACTAAAAGCACGTCTAGTATTTTGTATTATGGTCAACACGACTCAGAACATCTGCACGTGTAGCGAGACTTCCAGGAACAGGAAGGATTCTTTCCTTTCCTGCGGGAAGAAAGGAAGAACAAAGTGAAATATTCAGGAGAGAGAAGTGGAAAAATAAGATTCGCAGAAAATAAAGCGAGAAACAAAACCAAACAAGACAACCCTGATGTAGAAATGCAGGTACGGCAGGTAATGAGGTAGATTGTTGAAGTACAAATAGGGATAGGAGGCACAGATTCGGAGAAGAATGAGGCGTTTCGTGATGGATGGAGAAACTCAACTAATTTCAAGATCTGTGAAAATCACGTAGTAATATTTTTCCGCCCAGGACGAATTCAAAAAATACATTTCTCCCACAAAAGTTTTGATACGAGACAGAGATTTCCAGCCAGCCCCTCTTAATGTACAGAGCTTGCGTGTCACAACTGTATTTCACAATGGTGAAACACTGAGTTCGTCTTTCCTACCCAAATTTTAAAATATACAGATAGAATTCGTTTGTGATCCTGTCCCCATATGTAACTCGTTTCGTTGTAGGGGGAAAATTAGTCTCTATAAAGTAGGGATTTAGCTCTTTTCCGCTCTCCCTTCGGATGTTATTAAGGTACGCCCGCGTCGTCAGGCTGGTATCTGGAACGCAAATCCCTTGCAAAGTGTCTGCTCCGTTGAGCCTGCATGTGACCGCCCTGCTAGCAAGAGCTACCAACTTCTGGGTACCGGACAATTACACTCGCATTGTACCGGGATGCAACCTTAGTGTATATACTATTCCCAATAAACAAACCGGTAGCGGTAGTTCAGTGCATCAACTGATGTCACTGCAGCGCTTCTGTCCGGGAGGTCCTAGGTTCGAGTCCTGATGACGCAGATTTCCGACACTAGCTTTTCAGCTAGGTCGAATTCAGTCGCTGTCTGGAGAGAATTCTATCGGCCGGATGCTCTGATCGGTAGTTTTCCGTGGTTTCTCCGATCAACGCCAGGCGAATGCCAGGGCAGTACCCTACCAAACGGGCCACGGACCGCGCGCGATCTGTCCTTCCTCTTCCTTGTCCTATCCTCTCCTCTTACACACACACTTACACTAACATGCACCACACTACCATATATTCCGGGAGACCGGTCGGGAGCTTAGAGCTTGTCCCGACTGGGGCAGTGCCCCGCTGGTGGGAGTGTCCTGGTTAGGGGGAAATCCCACTAGCCGACGGTAGATCGGTGCTGGATCTCGCCATCCAGCGAGGGAAGATCACCGCCATCTCCCGAGAAAAAAAAACATGCACTACACTAACGCGACTAATGACCGAAGCAGTTGACGTGCCCGGAAACACGAAAAAATCAATCAATCAATCAACCCAATAAACAATGAGCATCGAGCTCCTACCGCGACTGAAGCGTGTGTCCCTCTGCGAGCCACCGACTCTTAACCCGTGCTGCACGCAACCCCCAACCTACGTATACGAGGGACGTTCAATAAGTTATCTACCTCAGCATCTTACGCCGTTGTCGGAGAGCTGAGCATGCAGAGGCAAGTTGGGACATGTCTTGATACGCTTCTGCCGTAGTTACGAATCAGTCTGCCGTAAGCTCTTGATGTGGGAAGATGGCAAGTGAGTGCCGTGCGGGTCATAAAATTTGCATATAAAATTTCATATTCATGCTCTGGTAACTTACTCAATTCACCTTAACAGAAAAAATGAGAGATTTCGAACAACGTGAGAAAATGAGAGATTCTGAACACTCTGGCTTCGTACAATACGCACATTGCTTAGTCATCCTCTATAGAGTCCAGATATGGTATCCAGTGACTACTTTCTGTTTCGAGACATGAAAAAATTATGCGCAGGCGACGCTTTCCTGAATATAAAGCAGTTGTGGGAAGCTGTAATGGGGTATGTGAACAGCCAACATGTTTCCTTCTTTTCTGAAGATATTCAATCATTGGAGGAAAAATAGACCAAAATAAGTTGAAGTCAATGGGGACAGCATTGGAAAGTAATAAGGTGAGTTTTAATATAAAATTTCATATTCATGCTCGGGTAACTTATTGAATTCACCTTAATCCAATTCAGGCAACTTATTGAACGCCCTCCGCACACTCCCTGCACTCACATTACGCTAACGACGTGAGTGATGCCAGAAACCGGAGCACCCTGCAAGAGATACCAATCCCCACCAAGAGTTTTATAGTAACTACCACTCCGACACAAGACCGCAGCCTCAATCTCGCCCACTGGAGTGCGGGTGGCATACTAAGTCCGCGAAGAGAGAGAGAGAGAGAGAGACAGACAGACAGAGACACACACAGAGATAGAGAGAGAAACAGAGAGAGACAGACAAACAGAGACACACACAGAGATAGAGAGAGAAACAGAGAGAGACAGACAGAGAGACAGACAGACAGAGACAGACAGAGAGAGAGAGAGAGAGAGACAGAAGAGAGAGACAGAGACAGACAGAGAGCGACAGAGAGGACAGACAGAGAGCGACAGACGGAGAGCGACAGACAGAAGAGACAGACAAGAGAGACAGACATAGAGAGACAGACAGAGATGAGAGAGAGGCCAGACAGAGAGGGAGAGAGAGCCAGAGCGAGAGCACGCGTTGGGAAGGAAAGATGACGGGGTGGACGTGTGGTTCAGTGGCTTCGCTATCTGATGCGCTGCCGCCGATCCGTCATCAGAGCGCCCGAGCCAGGCACCTCGTACGCGCACGCGGCAGTCTCACTGCCAGAGTCGCACTCGGACTGGCCACGATGTGGCCCCCACCGTCAGTCAACCATATGGACTTACAGAGCTGGATCAAATTCACGGACAGTGTTCTCACAAAGGTTACATGGTTCGCGCGCGATCATTCCTTCCTTATTCTTATACCCTCCTCTCACACACTTTCATGCACTACAGTATTACTCATATCAGGAGACCAATCAGGGGCTTTCTATGAGAGCACGTTGGGCTGAATTGGATACAGCGAGGGGGAAATACCTGGAGGTTCCTAAGCCTGCAAGACGTTTAGTTCGACACCGTGTCAGTTATGAGGGACAATTCCACCTCTCTGGATGTATCATTTACAAAATTTATAGGACAAGTGATTAAGTAGCTGAAAGCAGAAAGATATGTATTCAACAATAGATTAATAGTGATCGTGGTGGTGAGACTTCTCAGGTACTAGATCTACTAGGTAAATATTATACTATTATTATTATTATTATTATTGTAATCGTTATTATTATTATTATTATTGTTATTATTATTGTTATTGTTATTATTCTTTTCTCGCCTTATTGGCACATTTGAATAAATTGCACAGATATACAAAATCAAAGCATAATACATATATTTTTTAAAAAGAATTTATAATATATTACTTTCCATGAATTTCCGTACTATCCTTGTTGAAATAACAATTGCCTTCTGCGTGAGTCTGTACAGGTCTTCAGTCAAACCCAGTTGCTTAAGGCTCCAAATCAGTCTCCTAGAGATGACTCCGGCGCTTGAAACAATTATTATTATATTATTATTATTATTATTATTATTATTATTATTATTATTATACGAGTGGTAAGTTTTGTGCATGGACTTCACTTTTCTGACTCCCCATAAATTAGCTTATTACATTCGACGCTTATTTCAATACATTTAAAAATACGAGCATATACCACTAGAAGATACGCAAAACTCTGCGTTAAAATTATTTGAGGTAGGGACGGGGTACTCCTAAACACGACCTTGTAGATTACACATTGTCGAAACCTACTTAACGTCACTGTACATAATTATGCAATCATTAGCAAAACCTGTTTGTTTTCATATTGAAATTGAGGGGATAGTACAAAGATTAATATTGAGTAGGAAACTGAAGATAAACGTGAACGCGAAAGAAATAATTTTACGGGGTGTTAATTAATACTTCAGCGTTTTTCTAAGGAACTTGCATTTATAAACACATTTGTGTTTGAAAGATAACTCCGTAGTCATATTAATGGTTGGAGTCAAAAACACCTCATCCACTTCATTAATATTCCAGTACCTGCCAAGCTGCATCCCCAGAACGTTAACAAGCCCTCTTTTCGAACAGGGAACTCATCGCGAAGAAGAAGAGTGCGTGCGAGGACGTGAGCAAGGGAGGAAGGGGGAGGACGGAGGTTTCGGCGCGCGTGGGTCGACGCCCTCACCCCGCCCCCGCATCTGCCCAGGGGGGGAACGAATTACGCGTGCGCAGGGCACCATGCCGTCCCCGCCTCCGTCGTCGCTCGCGCGCTTAGTAGAAATATGCCGGAGAAGAGCCAGACGAGAAACCTGGAGGAAGAGCCGAGGCAAAAGTCAAATGAAGACGGGAGGAAATCACGAAAACATCAAAATATCAGTTGTAAAAAGTGCACGTGACATGCGTAATGAAATGATAGGATATGATATTATATATATATATATATATATATATATATATATATATATATATATATATATATATAATATCATATCTGACTGGGAGGTCCTAGGTTCCCACTCCCCACGGCGGCAGGACGATCCCACTCCCCACGGCGGCAGGACCTTTTCGACACTACCTTTTCAGCTAGGTGGAAGTCAGGCGGTGTCTGGAGGAGAATTCTAGCGGCCGGCTGCTCTGATCGGTAGTTTTCCGTGGTTTCTCCGATCAACACCGGGCGAATGCCGGAGCAGTACCCTACAAAACGGGCCACGGACCGCGCGCGATCTGTCCTTCCTCTTCCTTGTCCTGTCATCTCCACTTACATTAACATGCACTACACTATCACATTCCGGGAGACCGGTCGGGAGCTTAGAGCTACATATACATATATAATATATATATATATATATATATATATATATATATATATATGGGGAGAGAGAGATAAACCATTAAATACAAGAAGAGGATGGGAATTCGAAAAAAAGGTAAAATCTATAGAGAACTTTCACAAGTTTAACTTTTACTTGAACGGTTCATGCAGGCACCTCACCGCAAAGAAGAGTGCGTGCGAGGACGGTGACAAGGGAGGAAGGGGGAGGACAGAGGTTTCGGCGTGCGTGGGTCGACGCCCTCACCCCGCCCCCGCACTTGCCCCGGGGGGGAGCGAATTACGCGTGCGCAGGGCACCGCGCCGTCCCAGCCTCCTTCGTCGCTCGCGCGTTTAGTAGAAATATGCCGGAGAAGAGCCCGCGCGGAGGGGGCTGGGCGGGGCGGGGCGGGGAGGGTGAAATGGAGCTCCTGAACAGGGAGTTCGCGCGGGGGCCACAAGGCGATGGGTGATCGGCGCGCGCCGTCGACGTGGGAACGCCGTGAACTCGACCGAGACGCCTCGCTTCGCTCCGTGCGGCCTCCACACTCGGAGTGCTCCCGCCGGGCGACGAGCATGCAAGCCCTGACAGACGCCAACCAGAGGTGTGGAGGTGGAAAGATGGTCAAAAAGAGTGATGTGTAAAAGGCAGAAGACGGGAGACTCGGTTTGGTTTGGTTTGGTTTGTTTTTTCGTGTTTCCGGGCGCGTCAACTGCTTTGGTCATTAGTCCCGTTAGTGTGGTGCATGTTTTTTCTCGGGAGATGGCGGTGGTCTTTCCCCGCTGGATGGCGAGATCCGGCGCCGACCTACCGTCGGCTAGTGGGGTTTCCCCCTAACCAGGACTCTCCCACCAGCGGGGCACCGCCCCAGCACGGGAGACTCGGAGAGAGGGCCGTGACAGAGCTCGAATCTCGAAAACATGAAAATATCAGTTGGAAAAAAAATGCAGGTGGGATGGATGATATGAGATGATAAATATAGCAGTTAAGAGAAAAAAACAATAAGCACGAGAAGACAATAAATTAGAAAAATAAAAATGGAAGAAGATGAAGAAGAGAAGAGGCTGGAAAATCGAAAATATAAAAGGTAAAAACTACAGGGAATTGTCACTGCGAATTTTCACAAATTTAACTGTGTTCATCTACTTGAAGAATGGTGATAACACTAATTATACTAACGGACGTTGAAAAGTTCAATACTTAAACTAAATTCTGACATTTCATTAATGGTAAGAATAGTGAATCAGAGAAAATACGAGAAGGGTAAATATGATGAAATTTAGCCTTTGCTGTTGAGTGGTGTAAAAAACGTACATATGATCTTCACTGCAAATTCATATGCTGTAAAAAAACGTTCATATGCTGTAAGGGGAAAAGAAAGTAGAATCCCATATATACTTGTTTTAAAAGTAAAATATCCAGAGATGAGTGCCGTAGAATGTGTCTCAAGGCTCTTATTGTTGGTAGCTGCATAAATTCTTTATTACGTGGCCAAAATCTTTCCATTTTTCCCAAATCAATTTTTCCTATTCAGTTTTCCCTAAAGGATGAACATTTTACACAATTTAATGCAGATGTTCAATTTCTGAACCCAAATACGAACATCTGTGATAATACAGAATGTGCAAATCAAGCTCATTAATTCGTCTCATTGTGATTCAGAATATTCAGAGGTTTTTATATACGAATGCAAAATATAACCGTTATCTCAACGTAGTTTAGAAGATCATTTGGCCTGCCTTCGCTCTAATGAGAACAACGGAACGAGAAGCATTCCAGTCCTAATCTCTTGAGGCCGACAAAAGAAAACAGAAAGCGACGAACCCACAAGAGAAGGGGGCAGGAGCGTTTTGCCGTTTTGTTCCCAATTATCACGCTCTTAATTTTTTTCAGCCTGCGAGGTCACAGCTCCGAGACACATCTCAAGAGTCTCCGAAACCGGTAGCGGCGCCCGGGCCACGAAGGTTTTGCCCAAATAGGCGCGAATGGGTACGCGAGGCGACGGCTGCGTCGACGCCGCTGGCTAATTGATCAGGGCATCGACAGGGGGCAGCACTTTCGTAGACACCGCACGCTGCCAATTAACGACGAGATATTTTGTCGCAGAATCAGTCTCGAGCTCAGTGGTTCCCCATCTGTTCTAATGTAGTGATAGAATTTCTTGGAGATAGTTACGCTCAATCTACAACCAAACGAAAATCTGGATTCTAGCATGAGTAGATCTATTGTTTTTAAATTTAAAAAAATATTTTATCAATTACAAATTGTCCTGCACCTATGCTGGAGCACTTTTCAGGAATTTCAATTTATGCATTATATTATTTACAAACTTTTCTGAGCAATTACAATTAAATAGAATAAAATAATTTCTTTATGACATTTTTAATAATAAAACGTAACCTACATAAAACAAGTAGTTGAAGCCACGATGAGAAATAAACTAAATAACTATATAATGGAGTAAAAGAATACACGAATAAAATGTTATTGTGCTACGCAAACAACTCATTATCCGATACGACTGTAATTTTGTGTATCACATTTTTATTCGGTATGCTGAGCGTCGTTGCATATTCACCATACAAAAATGATATTACATTTTTAAGAGCTTCACTGCCTACTAAATGTAGAACTTAATCACATTGTCTTGATTTACTCCAAAAGAAAATTGAAGAAACGAATACATCGCCTGAAATTATTTTCTTATAATTTCGAGAAATTCGGCTGTCAATCAACGACTAAATATTTTAATCATAAATTCTTCTTAAGAGAGCGAATGAAAAATGTCTTATCGCTTACTGAATATCACTTCTGTCCACTACACAAAACTTTACTTAACGATGTGACTTCAAGATTGTAGAGATAAAGCAATAGATTCTATTAGATTCACCAGATAACCACTAGTACAGTTTCTAGAAACAGGTATCTGGCGTAAATGAATGCTCATTTGCCTTGTGAGGACCACAGTTCATAACATTAATAAATATTAGTCATTCTAGTCAAGCCATTAAAGAAAAATTATTGACAAGGTTTGCATATCTCAAAATGTCTGTGTAGAAAACACAACAAAGTTACATTTTATACTTTTAAATCATTCATACAATCTGTTGTTTTAGAGATGGTGCATGTAAAAGGCATCGTTTACTAAGTTCTGTCATCCTGGATTCCCATCTGCTGGCTTAGCGAGTGCCAAGAATCGTCGTCTCTCGGAAGCATCAGAATGCAGAAGTAGAGGAAGACAACAAAAAAGCACCAACGCTCGAGGTAGAATTCTCGAAACGTGACCGGATCCTGGTAACAGTAACAAGCGACAAGGGTTCAAGGAGATATCCTAAGAACATCGCCGTTGTTGCCAGCAATTGTCATGAGGATTCTGACATGGAAGAAACGTGTACATGCCAACTTACATTTCTGATTTTCTTTTTACCGACAGGCAGTTATTTTTCTGATCTTCGTGCCTCGATATTACAAAAGTAGAGAATGCTGCTCCGGAGTGGTCTTCATCGTGATGAAAATCAGTAATCACCCTCACCTTGCGTTACGTACTTCATCTAAAAGATATAATTTGGAAACACTACAATTTTTCAAAAAAAGTTTTATTTACTTTTCAATTTCAGAAAATTAAAAGAAAAATACATTAAAATAAAAGTGCCCGAAAAGTTTCAGATTATTTGATCTTAAAAATCACAGAAAAATAGTATTTAAAAATTTAAAAATATAAAATTTTTAAAAAATACTACAATTTCCTGCATATTAATCACATATTACTTGCAAATTCTGTTGCTTAGTTCGGAATGAAGAAAGAGCTGAAGGATAACAATAGACTGATTCTTATCATTATAAGAAACTTTTTTAAAGATGATTCACAGAGATTATTTTTAGGCGACATTCAGAAAATGGACTGTTTCTAAAATATCACACTAAAATTTCACAATCGGCTGTAATTAAGAGAAAATATCCCATTGTGACTATCATTTCCTTAAATTCAATAGTTTTTATTTACAAACCAGATAAGGACCAGAAACCAGATTTCACCACTCATTATCGATTAAAGATATACTCCATTATTTTGAGAATTATTGTGTCCGCCAGGTTTCGTACCGTTAGATGCTTGGAATCGTAGATAATAATAACAGACAGCAGAAACGTAAGCGATCAGTATTAGAGAACACATAAAAATATGTTTGCCAAACGATTGAATAGTTAACGTTCCCGGACGCGTACACTCCTTCACCAGGTATCTACTCCTTCTCCAGGTATCTATTCCTTCTCCAGGTATCTATTCCTTCTCCAGGTATCTATTCCTTCTCCAGGTATCTATTCCTTCTCCAGGTATCTATTCCTTCTCCAGGTATCTATTCCTTCTCCAGGTATCTATTCCTTCTCCAGGTATCCTGCCGGACGTCGATTATCTTCTTCTCCAGTATCTTTCCTTCTCCAGGTATCTTTTCTTCTCCAGGTATCTATTTCTTCTCCAATATCGGTTTCTTCTCCAGTTATCTGTTCCTTCTCCGGGTAACTGTTCTTTACCCAGGTATCTGCTCCTGCTCTAGGTATCCTGCCGGACGTCGCCTCAACCCGAATAAGCTTTACGTTCTCGGCTGATGTTCTGACATGTATGTAGTTTGGTGCATGAAGAATGTATATGTAAGGTGGGAGGACGGAGACAAAAATAAAGAAGGGGAAGATCGCGCGCCCTCAGTGGCACGTTGTTACAGTATTGCTCTAGCATTCCAGATGATGCCCAGACATTGCGGATGCCCGGCTAGAGTACCTCTGAGCACCGATTGATGTCACTGCAGTACCTCTGACCGGGAGGTTCTAGGGTTCGCATTCCGACGGTGGAAGGATATTCGATACGAGCTAGACAGCTAAGTGTAATTCAGCCACGGTCTGAAGGAGAAATCTGCCGACCGGCTACTCTGATTGGTAGTTTTGTGGTTTCACCATCAACACCAGGCGAATGCCGGAGTAGTACCCTAATAAACAGGCCACGGATCGCGCGCGATCTTTCCTTCCACTCCCTTGTCCTCCCTCGTCCCTATTTACTTACATGCACTACAATACCAGATATGCCGAACGACAAGCCGGGAGCGTAGAGCTTTTCCCGTCTGGGTTTTTTCTCTGGTTTCTCCGATCAACACCAGGTGAATGCCGGAGCAGGACCCTAATAAACAGGCCACGGATCGCGCGCGATCTGTCCTTCCTCTTCCTATCCTCTCCCCGTACACACACACGCGTACACTAACATGCACTACACTACCACATATTCCGGGAGACCGGTCGGGAGCTAAGAGCTTGTCCTGGCTGGGGCGGCGTCCCGCTGGTGGGAGAGTCCTGGTTAGGGGGAAACCCCACAAGCCGACGGTAGGTCGGTGCCGGATCCCGCCATCCAGCAGGGGGAAGATCACCGCCATCTCCCGCGAAAAACACATGCACTACACTAACGGGTCTAATGACCAAAGCAGTTGACGCGTCCGGAAACATGAAACAATCAATCAATCAATCAAACCGTCTGGGGTGGTGCCTTGTCGGTGGACGAAACCTGATTGGGTAAAACCTGGCTAGTCGTCGTGTAGATCGGCGCCTGAGCGGGGCAAAATCACCTCCACCTCTCGCATATACTACGCACGCACTAAACGTAGGAGCCTAATGACCTTAGCAGTTTCTCATATAATTTCCTCGTATCCAAGAGGGTGATGCCGTTTTGTGCGAGTGTGTGACTCCTTTTTAGAGGGATCGGCGTTATGCTGAATCCAATTTTTATCTCCCCAGGTTGCGTCTCGTGGGGTAATGGGATATGGAATTATGATATTGAAGAATGAATGGATGACACACACATACTAAACACACCCATACGTGATGTGAAACTTGACCCGCGATTGTTCCATCGGAATACCGTCTTGGCACTAATGCTGGATCGACTGTTGTTATTATTTTTATTATTACTACTTATATAAATGTACCAAACAACTAATAATTAAGTACTAATTCATCAATCATATGAAATTTTGCAAATTCAAGGAAATAAAATAAAACTTCCACAGAATTATAATTTGTGATTTTGTTTTTGAAAATGCTTGTATATTTGTAAGTTAAAAAATAGTGATATTACAAAAATTTTAAAAGAAAAGCCCAATGACCTTAGCAGTTGACGTGCGCGGAAACACTAATCAATCCATGAAAAGCGTTGGGATGCTCTGGCTTCCAGGGTGACTCATGCACCGTCGCCGGGCGTTTCGCGAAGTGAGGAAGCGCTGTAAGGAGATGGCCGTAATGAGGGGAGGCGCCGTGGGAAGAGCGCGGGGCGGAGCCAGCCTCATTCACATCTTTCGACATCGACTCCACGCGCGCCGTTATGGCCAGCCCCGCGGGCTACGTGGGCAGCGGCGGCGGAGGTGACATCGGCGGCGGCAGTGGCGGTAGAGGTGGAGATGGTGGTGGTGGCGGCGGCGGCGGTAGTGGTGGTGGTGTTGGTTGTGGAGGTGGAGGTGAAGGTGGAGCTTGGAGGAGGCGGTGGCGGCGGCGGCGGCGGCGGTGGCGGTGGCGGTGGTGGTGGCGGTGGCGGTGGCGGTGGCGGTGGCGGTGGCGGTGGCGGTGGCGGTGGCGGTGGCGGTGGCGGTGGCGGTGGCGGTGGCGGTGGCGGTGGCGGTGGCGGTGGCGGTGGCGGCAGCGGTGGCGGCGGTGGCGGCGGTGGCGGCGGTGGCGGCGGTGGCGGCGGTGGCGGCGGTGGCGGCGGTGGCGGCGGCGGCGGCGGCGGCGGCGGCGGCGGCGGCGGCGGCGGCGGTGGCGGGGCGGGGCGGCAGTGGCGTTAATGGTGGCAGCGGCTGCGGCGGCGGCGGCGGCGGCGGCTGCAGCGCGAGTTCCCATTCACTCAGCGCTGCCTTTTGGTACCCGCAACCGCAACAGTTTCCGTTCTTTAGTATTTATTGCCTCATTTACATCTGTAACCCCAGCCTGCCTTTTGGTGAGGGAAAGAAAACAAGTACGGGACGGTGGCTGTGCGATGTTCGTCGAGAAGTGGTTGGACACCGCCTAATTGCACAGCACGCTTCATTTCTTCTCTCTCATTTTATTCTCTGCAACCCTTCATGAACTGAAACCACCCGCAACCTGCACAGTCATTTCCGTTCTTTAGTATTTATTGCTCTTTGTAACCCATATCTGACAAGAAAAGAACGGGGCGTTGAAGTCACTTCTTGTATAACACTGTTCATCATATTACGAACTATGCTTCTTTTACTGGTATTAGATTAATATCAATAATATGAATCGTTCTGCTTCTTGCCGTGATCACCGCCTGCTTTCGCCTCATTCACTCTCGTACCTTCCCCATCCCAGGTCTCCCAAATTTTTAAATACCACTTTATCGTCTCCTTCATGGGCCATTGTTTCCTGGAAGCCTTCTCCACTCCCGTGTGAGTCGGTTCGTCCGGTCTCACTCTCCCGCCCCGTCCTAGCACTGGCCGCTCGCCTCACGCGCCGCGCAGAGCGTTGTCCGGCGCGGACGCGCGTGGGTAGGAGACCTGTCTGCCGCACCTGGGCTCAGACTGTACCATCGGCCGGGCGGCGTCGGCGGGAGGCGGCCGGTGGCGGCCGAAGGCGAACGGGGAGTCAGGGAGGGCGGCCGGGGCGGCCCGGAGGTGACCGGGGAAGCGGGTTGTGGAAGCGAGCGGGCGGTTGGGGTCGGTTGGGGTCGGTTGGGGGCGGTTGGGGTCGGTTGGGGGCGGTTGGGGGCGGCTGGGGGCGGGTGGGGGCGGTGGGGGCGGCTGGGGGCGGCTGGGTAGCGGCTGGGACGGCTGGGGGCGGCTGGGGGCGTCTGGGGCGGCTGAGGGCGGCTGGGGGCGGTTGGGGCGGCTGAGGGCGGCTGGGGGCGGCTGGGGTCGCTGGGGCGGCTGGGGCGGATGGGGACGGCCGGGGGCGGCTGGGGGGCGGCTGGGGGCGGCTGGGGGCGGCGGGGGTGGGGCGGGGGGCGGCCGGGGTTCGTGGCGGCGGCCAGAGAGCGGGGAGGGGCGGGGCGAGCCGGGGGTGGCGGTTCGGGCAGTGGTGCGGCGGGGAGCGGGGGAAGGGGTCGGCCGGGGAGACGGTGCGATGGACATCGCCCCGAGAGCTGTCGATGCGCGGCGGGGGTCTCCGCCGCTCCCATCGGCGCTACCGTCCGCGCCGCGCCCACCGCTACCGCAGCCGCCGCCCACGCATACGAGTATCTCGCCGCGCGCTTGACTTACGGCGCCAACCATCCCACTCGCCTCCGGGAGAGCGTGGGTCGCCCAAATACCGCGTCCACCCCATCTCCCTCACATGGTGCCGGAGCCAGGCCAGCGACGGGTTGAGATCCGGGTTATTATCACAGATTACAATGTGTTCGACTTCCCTCTCAATCTCCACGTAGCATATTGCGATGTAATTTGTTTCATGTAACAATCTCAAATAATAAGCGCTTAATGGATGCGGTAATGACGGTTTCTCAGGTCGTTTACCATAAAACTTCACTTGTTTAATAAAGCTTTTTCATTGCCGACGGGAATACAAAAGTCATTTTATTTCTTGACACCATGTTCAAAATTATATTTATATAAACTTTACTTATCATTACACCTTTTTGACAATAACTTAACATTTTTTTAGAAGTTTTCCTCCTAGTACGAACCTCAAAAACACATAACAATAGAATTTTGAATCCAAGAGATATTTTCACGCTCCAAAGGGTAAGATTATTTTTAAAACCCCTCTTCAAATTCGATGTCAATTTAGTCATAATGTAAAGAAATTAATACTGTAATTATAATAAAATGAAAAAGATTAAAACAAAACAAAAAAAATTCCCAACTACCAATTTACCAAACTACCTTTCTTTTTCTATTTTAACACTGTAACAATTTTCCTCGTTAGTATTTTTAAAAATTTTAACTTAAAAAGAAAGTTACATATTTCGAGTAAAGTAACGAAACAGGTACAATATCATATGCCCTAGGCCCAAGGGTATCCTAGACTGTAAGCAAAAGAATATGGCATACTCGTTTTAACACAGTTGTTTTCTTGTTCTAGAAAACAAATATGAGCATTACGAAGCCATAACTCAAAGAATAAAATTCGTAAACCTAAAAAAAAATAATATTGTAGTGCTACAAATGAGTCAACAGTTTTAGAAAATAGATTTCTTTGGATACCCAAGCTAAATAATTCTGCCTTAAATATTAAAAACAGTATGTCTTTAGCGAACGCGTGGAGCTGTCATTATTTCAAGGAACAATGTACTTAAGTTACATAATTCGAAGTTATGCATTTGGAGGATTCACTCGCGATTACGCCTAACAGAAACATAATACCACTAAAAGATAAATGGTTCTCAATATCCAGCACCCCGCAGTTAGCTTTAGAGGATTAATGTTTTGCTTGCACCTGTTCGTTTATATTCATTGTTACTCTGATTTTAACGTTCACGATACAGCAAATGTGACTACGAGAATTACGTGTGTGTTTACAGTGTGTTTCTATCAGAAGTGTTTTAAGAAAACATTGTTGAAGAATAAGATGACGGAAGGAAAGAACATTATGCCGCAAAATGACGCTCTTTAAATAGTGTGCAATAAGTAGAGTTCAAATGACTAGGCTATTATCTTACAGATTAACCAAACACTTGTGTATATAGAAAAAGGATTTTGAATAGTAATTTACGAAACAAGAACATGAAGTCGTATTTGTCAAGAGGGTGAAATGTTGACTTTTTGTAATGAATGTATCAAAGATACTTTCTTTCGAGTTACGTACCATATTTTCTAGTTCGAATGCCCAAAGTAAATAAATATACACTCTTGAGATCATTCTCTATATGCGATGCGGAATAACGACTCATTTAAGTCGTCCCAGTTTTCTCTGCAGAACGCAATTGATTTATGTGAGCCATGACTTCTTTATGGTACGTGTACCGCGAAAGTAACGGAAAGTGTTTATACAAAAAAAAGATAAGCAATACATAGAAACAAAAATTAAACAAACAAATATAGAAAAGATAAAAAAATACAATAGAACACATCAAATATTCTTCGCAGTACCGCGAAGTAACTTTTTCCGATCAATGAACAGTAGAGGTGGTACTTGTTCCCATGCGTGATCTGTAAAAGGATTTTAAAAAATAATTTACGAAACCAGAACATGAAGTGGTATTTGGCATGCGAGTGAAATGTTGACATTTTGTAATAAGATCATCAAAGATACTTCTTTCGGATTACGTACATTTTTTTCTTGTTCGAATGCCCAAAATAAATAAGTGTACACTCTTGCGATCATTTTCAATAAGTGAGGCGGCACAACGACTCATTCAATTCGTCCCAGTGTTTTGTTTTCTTTGCTGTACCTAGTTGTTTTATGTGGCCACGACTTCTTTACGGTACGCGTACGGCAAACTCGACTTTGTGGTATGGAAACTTTGTGGTACCGAAAGCTTTAAACAAGTATTAAAAAAGATAAACAATACAAATAAACAAAAATAATATAAAAACAGAAATATATAAGTATAGAAAACAATAAAAAATACATACAATACATCAAATATTCTTCGTGGTAGCGTTCAGTATCTCTTTCCGATCGGTAGCAATTACATTCCGCATAGCACCTCCACAACACGTAAAGTAATATGTGTTCCGATGCGAGTAATGAAATAAAATATTTCTTCCGAGCAAACTCAAAAGAGCTCTTCGTAATTCAAAGGCAAGAACCGTTGCTGGCTTCTCCCCAGCGTATCTGGTCCACGCGCGATCGGCAGCGGTGACGCGCCGCCTGAGGGACAGGTCCTATTGTTACAGCGCGGGCGAGGGCGGGGCGGAAGCTGGGAGGGGTTAGGAGAGGTTAGGAGAGCCTGGGAGGGGCGGGGCGGGGAGCGGAGGAGATGAGTGGGCGGGGAGGCAAGGAGATGGGCGGGGAGGGGATGGGAAGGGAGGGGAGGGGCGGGGATGGGAGGGAGGGGATGGGAGGGAGGGGGGGGAGGGGCGAGGGTTGGAGGGGCGAGGGTTGGAGGGACGGGGTTGGAGGTACGGGGATTGGAGGGCGGGGATTGGAGGGGCGGGGATTGGAGGGGCGGGGATTGGAGGGGCGGGAATTAAAGGGAGGAGATGGGAGGGGCGGAGATGGGAGGGCGGAGATGGGAGGGGCGGAGATGGGCAGGGTTGGGAGGGGAGGGAGGAGATATGCGGGGAGGGACGGGGATGGGCGGGGAGGGAGGGTAGGGGAGGGAAGGGCGGGGATGGGGCGAGGGGTGCGGGGCGATGCGCGAGTGGCGGGAGCGGCGAGCGCGGGGCGCGGGCGCTCGTTTCCACGTCATTACGCGCTTATCTGCGATCGCCGCGGGGCGCCGCGGGGAGACGCGGCGGTGCTCGTGACTTGTGGAACACGCTGTAGATAAGGCGAGGCGCGGCGGCGCGGCGGGAGGAGCGCGCTGTGCCGCGGCGGCCGCGCGCGCGGGAACCGGTCGCCGCCGCTGGTCGCAAAAGGCGGGCGCAGCATCGCCGCCCTGACAGCCCTAGCCGCCACGCGGGAGGCTTGCCAACTACGAAATATTTCGAAATGTGGGCTTGTGGCTTTACATAATTCGAAGTCAACCAATGTCCGAACGTGCCGTTCCATCACAGCTGGATTTCAATTCAATTCAATTCAATTTTATTAGTAATTTGTTTCCAGGAATTACCTATTACAAATAGCCGAGTATCACTACTGGATTTAGATATTCTATAATTAAACTCGTGTGAAAAAAGAAATTGAATGTTTAAACTTGAGCAAACATTCAAAATGTGACACTCTTTTCCAATAAAAATGACAAACATAGCACAAATTTTACACTTCAACATTGCCTTTACCTCAACGAATAGAGTACTACTTAAGGTATTGTGATCTCACGGTTTTTTTCTTTGGCAATAAAATTCTGGGAAAAAACAACAGAAGAACTCAAATGTTGCCAAATGGAACCTTTTGAATGTTTGCTCCTGAATTGAAGTCAAAGTTCTAAATCCATAATTCGGACTATTCCATCATATCTGTATTTAGACATTGTATATTTAACTCGTGTTAAAGAAGCAATCGAATATTTGAGAAATATGGTAATGATAGATAGAATAAGATTTTGATAAGCTGTGCATGATTTATGTACGAAAGGCAATTCAACTGAATTCTCTAGAGGGAGTTGGTTGTTAAAATACACTACTATTATTGCAAGATTCTTTTCGGCGATCTGTTCATCACGGATTAATTCAAAACTCCAGTAAGCGAAATAGAAACTTGAAATCTAGATAAAGTTCTTTACACATAAAGAATGATTTTTTTAGTTTTTAGCAGCAATGAATAAAGACCTTGTACGATAAATGAAGCATCAATTGAGCACATTTTTTCAGTCCTTTCTCAAATTATAGAATTTGTGAACGTATCAATGATGATGAGTACATCATAAGGCGCGATAATGTTCAGATTACAATAAATTCATCTGAATTGAACAGACATTTAAACAATAGATTAACCAAAACAGCATATACTCATAAATATTATATTAATTTAAAAAAACGTTAATAGTTTTGAAAATAACCTAACCAAACGCCCAAACAGTAAGGGACTTCCAAATGTATGCACTGCACGTTCCTCGACTTTCAGAGGAAACTGCTCTGTACATGACATCACCTCGTGCGGCTACAAACAGCAATTTCTCTACGTACCCTGAGCCCCTGACGTCATATCTTTCTGAACATCCCCACAAAAAGCGGCGTGCCAATAAACGCTATCATCTCTGAACGGTTGGCAACCCTCGCGCCGCGGAGCCGGTCGCTGTTACGGCGCCGGCGCGCGCCCGCCCCCCTCCCCCCCCCCATCGGCCCGCGTCATTCGTTTTTTAACGGCGCGGCGAGCAGGGCATGCTTCATAGAACAATCAGGCGTCCCCCTATCATTAGCCTGGGCGGCGGTGGGGCGGCGGCGGCGGCATGCTGCCCGGTGGCGGCCTCCGGGCTCCGCCCCCGCCCCCGCCCCGCCCCCTCCCACCCGCGCGGGGCGTCCTGGCCGCCGTCGTCGAGACGCGCTCCCGATACGGCCCCCGACGCACTCATGAAATATGAGGACAAATGACGGATAATTAGAGCCGTGGCTAGGGGTGGCGCAGGGCTATTGTTCGGGGCCGGACTGCAGTCTCTTCGGAAGTTGCGATGCTTATCACTGAAAATATAGACACAACTGGGAGCAACCACGCTGGAGAAGTTTGAAGAGCGTGGCTTCCAACTTCAATCGGATAGCAACGAATTCGGAACTGAGGAATGTGGATGTATCCAAATACAAAACATAAGCAATTCTGTCATCAATGCAATTACAAGCAGAATCAATCATCTTTACGAATGTCGTAGAAATATATAATATGTAGCCACTCGCCTTCACTTGTTCATGTGAAACACAAAATATTTATTGAGAGGAATACATTTTGTGTTAGAGAAAAAAATATTTTCTACATTCAAATTTGGTGAATAATAAATATTTTATGAGCAAAAAATCTGCTTATTTCAGAAACAGCACAATTATTATGTACAAGATTTCTTCACAAGCAAGGAGTTTATTTAACGCTTATAAAATAACTTGACCCTTCAAGATCTCCGAGTTTGACAGGAGAAACATACTCGTTTAACAAAGTTTCGTGTCATTCACCTGTTTGTTTTTGTTTTTTTTTGGCAAAAGAAAAAAATGAAAAATCCGCATGGGTTTCCCTTTTGCTTGCTGATGTCCCAATTCTACAGCAGTGAAATTTGTAACACTGGAAAATCATTAGTGTCTCGCTAAATAAGAACGTTGGAAATTACCGTCCTAAACAGAGGCCATTTCGCTCACTTAAGGAACTACGCAAGCAGCGGACAAAATAAATGTGTCCTGGTAGGTGGATCCTGTAGTCGAAAAATAGTTTACTGCGTTGGGCACCTTAGTCTTATAGTGCATTGCAATTTAATAAGTATATTTCCATCTTTAAACTTTCAATAACTTACTGCATCTGATAATGTATTGAGAGTTAAATCTGATTTAAGGAATCCAAAAACTTAACTTAGTTGATTTGAGTCTAACTGAAAGGAAATACAACGAAAATAGAACTATCCCCGTGCTTTAATCGACAAGAAAATATTAAACGTGCATTATAGACTCAACAGAAAAAAAACATAAATCGACCACACCATCAGAAGACTAATTCAAACAAAAACCGAACAGAGTGTGAATGGCAAACGGAACTTACAATAAAATTACCCTCCAGAGATCAGAGCCGTGTTGAGCATGCCAACATTCCAATTGGCCACAAATAGCAAGTCCATTTAACGCGGCCGGTAATGGAACGGAGGCGAGAAGAGTCAAAGTACGAACAGCAAACGGAATCCAAAATAAAATCAGACTGCAACGATCGCTGCAGCACTCAACGTGTCAACATTCCAATCGGCAGCACCCGTCCGAAGCGGGGTGGGGAGCGAGGCGGGGCGGAGCGGGGCGCGAACGGTGGCGGGACCGGGGTCGAGGCGGGGCGGGGAGGTGGCGGTTGCGGTTGCGGGTCGGTGGCGGGGGCGGGGCGGGGACGGAGTAGGGCAACGTGTCAACATTCCAATCGGCAGCACCCGTCCGAAGGGGTGCGGGGTGGGGGCGGGGCGGGAGGGGAGGGGGCGGGGGAGAGGCGGGAGGGGGGGGGGGGAGCGAGGGGGAGAGGACGGGGTGAGGCGGGAGGACCTCGCGGAAGCGGAAGGAGCGTAGTGGAAGCGTGGTGGGGAGGAGAGTGCGGGAGGAGCGGTGCGGAAGCGGTGCGGTGTCGGGGCGGTGTCGGGGCGGTGTCGGGGCGGTGTCGGGGCGGTGTCGGGGCGGTGCGGGGCGGGGTCGGGCGGTGTCGGGGCGGTGTCGGGGCGGTGTCGGGGCGGTGTCGGGGCGGTGTCGGGGCGGTGTCGGGGCGGGGTCGGGGCGGTGTCGGGGCGGTGGCGGGGGGGTCGGGGCGGTGTCGGGGCGGTGTCGGGGCGGTGTCGGGGCGGTGTCGGGGCGGTGTCGGGGCGGTGTCGGGGCGGTGTCGGGGCGGTGTCGGGGCGGTGTCGGGGCGGTGTCGGGCCGGTGTCGGGGCGGTGTCGGGGCGGTGTCGGGGCGGTGTCGGGGCGGTGTCGGGGCGGGAGGTGGCGTGGCGGGGAGGTGGCGGGGAGGGGAGGGGCGGGAATGAGGGGAGGGGTGCGGATGGCTGCGTAATTACGCGCAATTTAACTGTCGTAAGCGCGGCGTGGCGCGGCGCGGCGCGGCCCGGTTCCGACGGCAGGGCTGCCCTGTCGATGCGCCGCCGCCGCCGCTTAATTCGAGCGGCCGCATAAATAAGCCGCGCGGCCCGGTGCTCCACGAGCATTGTCAGCGTAATGGAGGCCGATTGCGCGGGCCCGCGGCAGGGGATAAATCACACGCGGACCAGGGCCCCGAGCCCGAGAGAGCCGCTGCCAACTGCGACTCTCTTTCGGGGATCCTTCCGCGGAGGCTGGTCACTTCACAACGGGTGCGCGGGCGGCCGATAGCGTTGCGAAGAGTACGAGTTACGTTGCCACCAAAATGGGGCGGGTTTCAGGTAACGCGCGAACTGAAGTGACTGTTCATTTTCAGTGAAATATTTTTGAAATGAGACAAATAAGGGTGCACCGACTACTAGGCTTCTTTTCGGAGTGGCGTTTAAAAGCTAGTGGCGTTTAGATCATTATTTTGAGGAAAAAGAAGTTCTGTTTTCAGAGAGGAAAACTTAAATAATGTCGTGTTAATATCTTCGTTGTCGCGTGAAAATTTAATTATTTCAAATTTTACATCTACATTCAACTACAAACATTCAAATTTATATCTATTGATACACAAGTACTAACTATAATAGTTTAAATATCTATTGAGAAAGTGCTATATTTGTCCATTCATTCAAAATTGTAGATCATACCAATTTTAACAAAAGTAGGTCATTCAACTAGTCAATCGTATGACCAGGAGTGAGCAGTTCCCCATTCTCTTAATTTTATTAGTCGTTATTCTTTTGATTTGATTTCATAACTGGTCATGCGTTATATTTACTGATATGCCAACAGAATATGCCATTAGAAGCTTATAAATAGTGCTATTGAAACGGAAGTAACGCTAACACATTTTTAAACAGAAACATCAATATTTCCTCTCCGAATACCAGTAAAATAATTGTAGTTATTTCAACTATTAACTTTTTTACATCTATCTTGCAAGAACACTGTACATCGTATCTTTCACTGAATGATGCATAATTAGTTTATAAGTTTACATCGACACTTTCAATCATTTCACAAGATTTTTATACTGTGGAATTCCGATGATATCATTTGTATGTATTTTTCAACCACAATCTCCGCTCGTGTGCATCTCTTTCTCGAACACGTGGAACTCGGCGTGGATAAGAGCCAAAATGTATGGCCTTTTTATCCTTGAAAATAGATTTTATTACATGGGAGCTTTTCTTTCTTTCTTCAAAATTTAAGTAGTATATGACTTAGTGTAGGGATCACAGAATTTTGAAAATGTGCACACAATTCACTTTTTCCCCATAGCACGTCATATGCTGCTAGTTTTTAACTGTTTTTTTTTCACGTAAAAGAAAAAAATAAATAAATAAAGTCCCGGGGTAGTACCCACAGCTTAGCCTCCTCTTAAAGCATATTCACCCAAGCGGTACCCCGCACGCACTCTCAACGCGGTATCATTGAAGCGGTTTGCCTTACATGGCGAAAGCGGAGTGGATCCTTGGAGATCCAACTGAACAAGCGAGGAACCCCAATTCTCTCTCCCCAAATATAGTCGCCATTTGAGTCATTATAATAGTTCTTTAAAATGTCATATTTTATTCGATGCGAACTCAGATTGGGAAATAGTTTCATATATGCTGAAACTTTTTCATGTTTTGGTTTTTCTTCATAATTTCTACAGATCTAGAAAATCTGTGTTTTCCATATTTTTGTAGTAGGATGTATAATTCAATGAATTAAAGTAAATAGACGTTAAATAACTTGAATGTAAGTATATTGTCAATAAAAATGTAAATTTATTGGATGTTTATCGAAGTGTCCCAAGATCGTACCGAGTTGAATGTAACTATTTCAATATTCTACATTATTTGGAAACTGTGTGGTATTTACGCTCACTTTTAGTTCAATGAGATAAGCGAATCAAGATTTATTTTTTTCTTTACGAAGGTTAAATTTCTTGATACTACTTATAGGACTGCCTTTTTTGCTATTTTTGTAATTGTTGGAAGGTCCTTTGGATTTTTCGGCAGACTTTATATTATATAAATTTTTATTATGATTTTTAATGTATATGTCTGCCTATATATGCCGATATAATATAAATGTCTGCCTAAAAAACCAAAAGACCTTCCAACTATTACACCATTTATGTTATACATTAACGAAAGTTTCTTATTCGGTGTCATTTCGGCCGTTTCCCAAAGTCCTTAATTAAGCACAGTGGTACTACATCGAGTCAAAAAAGTTCTATAATAAAATACATTATTATCTGGACATTGTTTGAATTTATGAGTACCGAATTATATTATCCGATTTGTACCTTCGAGCTTATCTTTCAAAAGAAAATATTATGCAGCAGCTACAAAAAGAACGACCCAGTCATTCATGGATCGGTAGGAATGCATCAAAAGAGACTAAAGGGATAGAAGACCATCGACTGTGTGGCAAACAGATTCATGAGATTCAGTTCCCAAAGAACTTGTAGCAAAAAGAAGCCCGAGGGAATCGGCCACTGGGATCGCACCTGAACTAACCGATCGAGTCACTGAACGCCTCTGACACTGCCGCTAACATTCAAGAAAACGACTGGACGTTCGAAAGAAGAACCACTGTAAATCATATATCGAATACACACAATCTGAATGGCAGCTTTTTACCAAAGGATTAGCTAACGTAAAATGTTATACTAATTTTATATGTCTGAAAAATGCTCTGATATAATGAAATAAGCAAATCACTCAATTTACTTCTTACAAAAAAAGAATGAAATTTACGAAGTACAGTCGTATTAATACATAGTTTAAGTAATAAATTGTGCCCTTTACATCGCTTTAAATAAATCTTTACCAATTACAGGTTTTTTACGAGATCTCAAAGATAAATGAAGCAATTTCACAGAAAATGATGAAGAAAGTACAAGCTTTACAGCAGTATTACAATCCATATTCTTTGTAAGCGATTTTATTGCAAGTTAATTACCTCGGCAAACAATTGTTCTGAAAAATAGAACAAGACTTCTTTCGAAGCTCGTTGAATTCTTTCTAAAATGTAAAACGAACCGAAGCGATGAGAATGTTTTTACAGAGTACAACTAATTACTTCATTGTAAGTGAAGACATAAGCTCCACTTCGCAATGGGCTCAATTACAACGCTCGCGGCCGGCGCAAACGTTGCTAAGTAAAACGCGCCGACATAAATCACGGGCAGCGGAGCGCGGCGGAGTGGCCGCGGAGGAGCTGCGGTGATTGGCAGCCTTTGTGTCGCGCTTCTTGCGCGCTGTCTGCGCTGCCTTATTAGCGCCATTACGCGGACGGGGGCTCCAGGCAACACGTGGAAGCGAGCGCGGAGAGTGGCTGGGGCTGCTTCTGCAACAGCGACGAGGACGGAGGCGTGGCGAGGGCCGGAGCAGGGACAGGAGCGGAGTCGGGAGCGGGAGCAGGGGGTGGCGGGGCCGGGCGGGGCAGGTCAGGGGCGTGGCGGGGCGGGAGGGGCTGGGCGGGGTAGGGCGGGGACAGGGCGGGCGAGGTGAGGGCGGGGTGGGGTGGGGCAGGGGCAGGGGCGAGGGCTGGGCGGAGGCTGGGCGGGGCTGGGCAGGGGCGGGCGGGGCTGGGCGGAGGCTGTGCAGGGGCGGGCGGGGCGGGGCGGGGCGGGGGGCGGGGCGGGGCGGGGCGGGGGGGGCGGAGGCAAGGGCGGGGACCGGGGCAGGGGGCGGAGGCGGGTCGGGGGCGGGTTCAAGGAACACTGACCCCATTCCTGACCGAGCGTTATTCTTTGGAGAGGAGAACATTTTTTTTTTGTGGACTGTCGAAAGACAATAATACTGATAACAATTCCGTTTCAAAATGTGGAATAGTCGCTCTACCAAACTGACGTTGTCCTATGTAGGTGTGCGAGATCCAAAGTTTCACGAATTCCTTAATATAATTAACTTCCACGAGTTTTTCGTACATCTCAGCGCTGAACTGTCGAATAAGTGCAGCAACGTTGATGTTTCTACAAGACAATGTAGAAACGATAGGTGAGAATGGATATAGAACGATAGAAGCTAAAACAGGAACAGAATTTTCGAAAGTAGAAGTAGACTAAGTTGGAAAAATTGAGAAAAAATTACTGTTATTGAAGCAGTAATTGTGTGGAATAGAAAACAAAAGTGAAAGAAAAAGCACTGAAGCGTGTAGGAAATTTTGCCGAGCACGAATTGATAAGGATGAAGAGTGAAGGCAGGGTAGAAGGAAGTGGGATGTAATCAACTAGAAAAAAAGTGCCTGAAAATGAATACAGTAGTGGGAAGCGAGTGGCAAGATCTGGCGGGAAAAGCACCTGCAAAGAAATCTAAGAACATGGCGGCAAACTGAGAGGACAGTGTAAAATCCAGCAAAAGAGTTTGTTGGAAACATGGAAGTTGCCGAAAGAAAGCGATTACCTGGAAATTGAGTCGAGGAGTAAAAATAAATTTTCGCAAGTACGAACCAACGGAGAGACAACCGTTACTTGGAAAACAGAACCGCGAGAAAATTTAAATTCAGACAGACAGAACAGAGACATAGAAATAATGGGATATTGGCACTATCGATCGTTTCCACACACGCGAGAAGAAATAAAGAGGTCAACATTATTAAGCGAAAGTAAATCTTCCGTTGACAAGATGATTCACACCAATCTAGAGCACAGGATAATGAAGGAGGCGAGAGCAGGCGAAAGAGGCTAATTCATTGAAGAGGCAGGAGACGCGAGTCGAGGACGAACACGGAAGCAGCGTGACTTGCAGGAGTCGCGGCGGGCGCCGCTGCTGATGGCTAATGCGATGTTTGCGCACTGTCACATCAATGTCACACGTCCGCGGCTTAAAAGCCCTCTCTGATAGCTCTTTCTCCTTCCGTCACGAGGGGTCTTCTCGCTGCCCGGAGACATCCGCTTCGAAGTGGATGCGGTGATGATAGATAATAAAATACATAAAAGTGCTTGCGAATATTCTAAAGCTTAGTTTTTGTCTTTAATAAGCTCTTACTAATTTAAGGAGTAGCTTATTAATAAAAAGTGAATATAAATAAGTAATGGTTGTTGTTAAGGCAAAACACGTACAAACAAATATAATTTTACTCCATTCTCTCTGATTATTTAAACAAAAGACTGGCAAGGCAAGACAACCATTCACTTTGCTTTCAGATACCACACGTGGTAAATGATCGATGACATTATTGGGTAAAATATCAAAAGCGACCCATGAAATGAAAGAAGAGAGACAGGGGTTAAATATCCGAAAAACTGGAAATGAAAGAAATAAAACTAGTGGAGATCCTACAGTACATACTTTCTCGCATTGTAAACTTTTCCTGTTTTAGGAGTGTTCAACGAAAATGTAACCAGCTTCATTTTTTAAGCTCCTTTTACACTAGCCAAGAACAAAGTTTAATTAAATAATTGGAGTCATTTTTTGAGCAGATTTTGAAAATATTGTTGATGCTTCATGTAAAGTATCTTCCTAAATTAAAAGCATCAATTTCAAATTCGCAGGGCCTTGAATTCCTTTAAATTGATCGGGGAATTCGCGTATCAACTGTGTAGAAAATCGGCTGAACGGTTTAGACTAGCGTTGACCAGAGACAGACGGAAAAACAGGCGGACAGACATATGACACAAAACAATGATGAGGACACAACGTACTACAGTTTTTTGATACGAGTTTTTTTTGTCGAAAATTCTCCATTTTTTCTCGCGACGTTACAATACTTTTTCTTCTTACCATGAAAGGATAGAGAAAGTAGAAAATAGAAAATTTGGAGAGAATAAAGAGAAAAATGAGATTATCGAAATTTGTGCTGTAGAGAAAAATATAGAAGTGCTTAAGAAAATAAATGATAATAGGGCTGGAAAAGAAAATAAAACAATAAAAGAGATAAGAGATAAGAAGAAGGAATTCTGATAAGAATGGAGTGGATGAGGAGGGAAAGAAGGTCATAGAGGAGACGAGCAGAGCAGGAGGAGGAGGCGGAGACGATGATGGAGCAGACGGACAGAGGAGGAGGAGAAAGAGAGAATGTGATAGAAGAGAGAGAAGGAGAAGGAGGGGGAGAAGGTGTTAGAGGAGACGGACACAGGAGAATAAGCGGGAAAAGATCTTAGAGGATACCGACAGAGAGGAGAGAAGAAACTGATAGAGAATAGGACAGGGAGAGAAGGAAAGGACCCACAACGGAAGAAGGGGGGGAAGGTGATATGGAGCGGAAGAGTCGGGCAAAGGAGGAGGAGGCGGAGAAGGTGTTGGGGGAGACGGGCAGAGGGCGGGGAAGGACGACGAGGAGGAGAATGTGATAGAGGAGGCAGGTGGAGGAGGAGGAGGAGGAGGAGGTGTTGGAAAAGACGGGAAGAGGAGGAGGGGAGGTGATAGAGGAAACGGACAGAGGAGGACGAGAGGGAGAATGTGATAGAGAAGACAAGTCTGGAGGAGGGGAGGAGGACTAGGTTGAGGAGTAGGAAGAGGGGGAGGGGGGGGAGGAGGAGGAGGAGGAGGAGGAGGAGGAAGGAAGAGGAAGAGGAGGAGGAAGAAGAGGACGAAGAGGACGAAGAGGAGGAAGAGGACGAAGAGGAGGAAGAGGACGAAGAGGAGGAGGAGGAGGAGAGGAGGAGGAGGGGTGGTGAAGGTGATCGAGTTGACCGGCAGAGTAGGAGAGGAGCAGAACGTGTCTGCGACGTGCCTTCGTCGCGGGCCGTGTAATCGTGGGATTAGCCGGGCACCCGCGTGGGGGCCAGGTCGCCCGCCCCGCCCCCCCGTGAGCGGCTTAGCCCAGCGCGTAATTGCGGGATCATATCGACGTGCGTACACGGAGCGTCGACGCGGCGCCTGCGTGATTGGCAGGTCGCGGCGACGCCGAGGACATTAAGACGAGGGCCGGTGCACCGCGCCGTCGCGGGCAGAAAAGGTGACGCCTTTCTTCTTTTGCTCGTGGGCGAGAGCCTCTGCGAAATGGCACCCCGCTTTTTAAGGCCCCTCTCTTCAGTCCCTTCGACATGATGCGACAGCTCCACCTGCATTTCACAGATCGTTTCTTTTTCATTCCGAACACTTGTTTTTGCATCCTGCTGTCCACTTGGTCTGGAACCTGACTTACGAACAGCCGGCCATCTATTTTACTAAATATGCGAGTTTTTCAACATTGGTTGTAAACTTTTGATGTGAATTTTCTTGATTGTCCAATTACTTTTAATGTAAACCTGTCAGCTAATCGTTTACCATCTACTTTTTGCGAAAATACATCGCGAATATATAATAGAAGATTGAAGATGGATTAGGAGAAAAGCTGACACTGTCTTCTCCAAAGCAATGTTGAACTAGCTGCTTTCAATTGATTGACCACGTCTTTTGAATCTTTTGTAGAAAAGTACGACAACACAAAACAGAGAAATATTTACATGAATTTTATTAATGTATCTATAACGAATTCTGAATAAGAAAAAAATAAGACCATGTTTGCAACGTAATTTTCAGAGATATTCCTATACAAATGCAAAAATTTGTAAAAACCACAATGAGAATCAATTTTCATAATTAATAAAAGTCGAAGCCTGTTTAATGAGAAAAAAAACTGTAAAATAAGTGATTGGAACCTTCTTTGCTTATTTCTCCCCGGAATGCTATTTATAAAACGATTTATTAATCTTTGGATTCAATGTGCAGCAAAATGATTTTCCCATAATTTTAATATCAAAACGAAAATGTTATTGATATGGGAAGCTGGTCTAAAGATGCAGGAAATAAAATATTTAGATATGAAATGCGTAAATTTGATAAGAAGAAAGATTAAATCGATAGTCCATTATTTCAGAAATCAGAATATGTCAAGAATATTTAATAGTTTTTCCTGTTAATGCATCATGCACTAGAAAGAGATTTGTTGGTTATATGTGATAAAACGACAATTTTTAAATTAATGTGGCAAGTAACTCCTTGGAGTCCGGCAGACGCCGCGTCCTAGGCACAGGTGGCATCATTTCGGCCGCCATTCTGCGACCTTCTTCAGGGCGAAATGCGTGTTTTTCCTCCCGTAGAGGTTGGTCAAATGAGAGCGTAGGCTTCTGCTGCCGGGGTCAGTAGCTCTTGGCTCCCGGGAGACGCCGCGTCCTTGGCACAGGTGCTAACGCCTCGGTCCCTGTTCTGCGACCTACCTCAGGGCAAAATTATGTTCTTTCCTCCCCGTAGAGGTTGGTAAAGTCTTCTGCTGCCGGAGTCAGTAGCTGCTTGGCTGCCCGGGAGACGCCGCGTCCTAGGCACAGGTGCCGACGTTTCGGCAGCCATTCTGCGACCTTCCTCAGGGTGAAATGCAAATGCAACCGAAACGTTGGCACCAACGCCTAAGACGCGGCGTCTCCCGGACAGCCAAGGAGTTGTTGACTCCAGCCGTGGAAGCCAACGCTCTCAAATCAGACAAGCAGTGGCTGCTTGTAGAGTAGGCCCAATGTGCCATGGCACCGCCAACAAAAAGAAAGTAAAAGAAAATGTCCACCATAAATCTGTGTTTAAAATATCGTTTCTTCAAAAGTATTTTTCTTTAAAGCATTCTTTTCAGCGTTTAGCCCTTAGATGCTGCATTAATACTCTCTTCAAACTCCCAACGCTGTGCTATCTGCCGGCCTTTAAAACCGCTTAGCCACCTACAGATTGGCACCGTCTGTCCATTTAACGCTGTACAAAGAACGCTGTGTTAGTCTGTAGACGTCTCTTATGGATAAGACGGTGTCAAAGGTGTCACGGTGTCAAATAGCTTATGTTGTTTCCATAAAATGCATTAATATCACTATCTTCATAGAGCAATCTCTCTCACTGCCAAGATGACCCCGATGTCCTGATATTTCATATTTCCTAGTACTTTGCATAAGGAGAGGCGGCACACCCCGTGGGACAAAGGAAGGTCTCCCCTCTTTTTTTACCGTATCCTTCTCTAGCGAACTCAGAAAGCTGAGACCTATTGATATTACAGTTGGCGCTCAGACTTTCATCCTTAGTACTTTTATTTGTTCCTATTATTTTTAATTTCATCTGTTTTCAGTTTATTTTCCGTTATAAATTAATAATTTTGTTGCACAGGAATTTTATTTTAGAGATGACCAAACCTGTTTTAAAGCATCGCATCGATGTTTAAAAACGTCAATGTCTTAAACATTATCTATTAACCTTTATTTTGAACATTTTTTATGAATATCAGTTTTGTGAACTTCGACAACACAGGCACACAAAAAAGTCCTACCCAAAGACAGGACGCATGTTTCTCTATATATGTCAATGCGCTGATTCCGAATCTGAAGCCAGAATTGCGCCACCTCCCTCGATTTTTTTTTAAATAGCGAAAAACTACCGATAAATTTATAATCTACAATTTCACGGTGCATTTTCGCAATTTAAAATAACAGACGGGTGGTGGCACAAATCTGGCTACAGATTCGAATTGAGTGCCTCTCGAAATGGTAACATCGATATTTTGTTATCGAAGTTAACTGGCACCGCCAATGAATACCGTACCGTCCGCCACTGATGACAAGGGTTTCTTCAGTTGTGCGACGCTGAACGGTCTCCGGAGCATCACGTGATCGCCAGATCTTATCGTCATAGCTTTTCACAGTGCAGTCGCAGCTGAGACGTCAACCTCCGCTGATGCAGCGACAGGAACAAAGGAACGTCCGCGGCAGGAAGCGCGAACCCTCCGGCGGAGGCGGCGGGCACCGGAAATGCCGGGGATAGCGCGGGCGACGGCGGCGGCGGCGGCGGCGGCGGCGGCGGAGTGATGTGTATCGCAGGCGCCGGTGACTGAGTCCATTCCCGTGCCGCGTGCTTGCCGCAGAAGATACTCAAGAGTAGGGTTGCCAACCTGCCTCTATTTGAACCGACAGTCCTACATTGACGTCAACTGTCATCTGGTCCTCCTTTGTATTTTAAATGTCTTTCCTTTAGTAAATTTCTGCGCATAGTTCTCTATTTGATTTGATTTTTTCGTATTTCCGGGCTACTTTGGTCATTAGTCTCGTCAGTGTAGTAGTTTTTCTCGGGATACGCGCGGTGATCTTTCCCCGCTGGATGGCGTGATCCGGCGCCGACCTACCGTCCGCTGGTGGGGTTTTCCCTTAACTAGGACTCTCCCACCCAGCCGGGACAAGCTCTAAGCTCCCGACCGGTCTCCCGGAATATGTGGTAGTATGGTGCATGTTAGTGTAAGTGTGTGTAAGAAGCGAGGATAGGACAAGGGAGAGGAAGGTCCGTGGCCCGTTTGGTAGTGTACTGTTCCGGCATTCGCCTGGTGTTGATCGAAGAAACCACGGAAAACTACCGATCAGAGCAGCCGGCCGCTAGAATTCTCCTCCAGACAGCGACTGTATTCGACCTAGCTGAAAAGCTAGTGTCGAAAATCCTGCCGCCATCAGGACTCGAACCTAGGACCTCCCGGACAGAAGCACTGCAGTGACGTCAGTTGATGCACAGAGCTACCGCTACCGGTGAGATGAACTTGGAATGAAATCAGAATGTAGCTAACGAAGGGGATGGTCGTAATGTAGCTAATGTTAGTATAAAATAGAAATGCAATTTGGCATTTAGAGTCAATGGATGATGACACAGAAGAATAAAAGAACAACGGTCAGGCAGGCTTTTATTAAAATGCAGAATGAGTGAGTGACTATTCCGTGCTTCCAACTACTTTGGTCAGTTCTCCCATAAGCACTTGCTTTAGTTGGAGTTACTTCCCCCATTGGAACATTGGACTCGGTGCCAACTTTCATGTCGACTGGTGAGGTTTTCCCACTCCAAATATCTCCTCCCAATGCGTAAATTCTCCATCCCCCAACAAGGATAAGCTGCAACACCAAGCTGTCGACTAGTCTCTCGACACAGGATTGTAGTGCATATAAGTTTAAGTGCATATCGTGGTAAGAGGAGAGATGGAGACTAGGATGAGAAGGAGAAGATCGTTCGTGGATTGTGGTGCATTTTTTAGGATACTACTGCTTCGACATTTGCCGAGTATAATTGGGAGAAATCAAAGAAAATTACCCCTTAGAGCAGCCAGCCGACAGAATTCTCCTCCAGACAGCGACCCACTTCGACCTAGCTATCGGCTCGTGAGGAAAATCCTGCCCTCGTCGGGAATCGAACCACAGGACCTCCCAGTCAGAATCCCTGCGGCGGGAACGAACGCCGTCATTAAACGCGGAGGCAAGCCGTTGGTCGTCCGGCCGAGCGGTGGCGCTGAACGAGGTGACAGCGGCGAGGGCGCGGAGGGCGAGGCAAAGGGCCCGGCGGAGGCGACGCGCGCCCGTGGCCGGGCCGAGGAATTCCAAAAGGAGCAAGCGGCGCGCCGGCCCGCGCTGCCGGCCTCCGCCGCTGGGATTGAGCGAGGCGCCGACGCGACGGCAGGCGGCTGCCTCCAACCGCCGCCGCCGCGATAACATTGTTGCACGCCGATCGCCCTTGACGCCCTCGGCGACGAGACGCGGTGTGGCGTCGGGTGGGGCGGGGAGGAGCGGGGCAGAGCAAGGCACAGAGAGAAGGGGTGGGGAGGGCTGAGGCGGGCCGGGGTGGGCCAGGCGGGGAGGGGCGGGGCAGAGTAAGGTGAGGAGGGGAGAGGTGAGGAGGGGAGAGGTGAGGGGGGCCTAGGCGGGCTGGGGCAGGCCGGGGCGGGCCGGGGCGGGGAGGGGCGGGGGGGGTGGGCGGGGCGCTGGGCAGGATGGATCTGAGCGTCGCGAGGTGGGCGACTAGACGTGGTGGTGACGAGATGCGGGGCGGGGCGTGTGGGGTAACGCGGGGGGCAAGGCGCGGGGCAGCGCGGTGTGGGACGAGGTGGAGCAGAGCGAGGCGACGCGGGGTGGGGTTGGGTGGGGGGGGGGTGGGGTGGGGTGGCAACGAGGTGTGGGACAGGGCGGGGCGGAGCGGGAAGAGATGGAGAGAGATGCTGGGCCGCGCGGCGCGGAGCGTTTGCGTTCTTGGAAATCTGGGTCTCGCTTCGAGGCAGATACTATTCAACAGAAGGACGTTCCCAGACGCACGTTCCTCCTGATAAAATTAATTCAATTCAATTACTACATCAAATTTTCCAACGCACTCTACCGATCCTGTGCATTACCTTTTCCAAAAAAGGAGAAAACTAACATATCCTTTTCTTCCGAACGAATGGTACTCTTAACTACCCATACTTTCTGGCATTACTTATAAAGCCCCCTCAATAGTTTTACTACTACCTGTACCTACAAAGTGTTTTTAACCAGCAACATTTTTTTTTGGCGTCAAGACTCGAACATCGAGTTACAGGACCAACGAGTTAAGTTCCCGGGCGCTTTAATTTGTCAATTCATCATGCAGACACTCGGCCACTCTTACTTGGAACGATGCTCAAATTCTCATTGTCTCTTCCACCATTTCCAACAAGCAATTTTCCGAAATTCAGAGTTAAAAAACAAGATTTTTTAACCCTTTTTAAAATTTTTTAAAAATGAGATTGGAATTTTTTTAGAAATTTTTTATAAAATATAATTTCAGGAGATATTATTCGGAAATACTCGCTCTTCAAACAATTGTCCATAAATACTTTAAAGATCTGAGTTTCAGAATAGATTTTGTTGAAGGGAGAAATGTCTAGCGTGAATTTTTTAATTTTGAAATGTTAAATTTACGAATACACAAAAAGTTCCCTGGAAATGAGACCAGCACCAGCATTACCGTCATTTGTTATATTATATAAAAGTGATCTTCAATATGACGCATATAAATATATGCGTCTATAGGAGAAAATTTAAGATAAAAATTGAAACCGATTTTCAGAAAAAAATTAAAAATTGCTTTATTTTAATCAAATCATACGAAAACGATTCATATTTTTGAAAACTTGTACATGACCATACTTCAAGAACTGTCTTTAACGGAGAGATTTTAGTATGAAAAAAACAACTCTGATATTCTTTGACAAACTCCAACAAAAATTTATACAACTCCGATAAAATTTTGAACTTTTGCATATTTTTAAAAAAATCAGGATTTCACGATATTGAGACCTTAACCATTCATTAAACGTCCTTTACCTTGGAAAAGTTTAACAAAAAATTGGAGCATTTTGGGGAAAATTTTGAAAATGTTGAGTGTTCATTAAATATACCCCTATGAATCAAACTATCCTTTTCCATCTCAGAGGGCCTTGAGTTTCTTTAAATCGATCGAGGAATAGCAATTTAAGAGTAAGTCAGGTGAAAGATTTTGCTAGTGAGACGGACGGACGGACGGACGGACGGACACAGAAACTTTTTGCCGACATTCGATTTTTGATTTCCAGGATCCACCAAGTATGAATTCTGACTACACAACGTGTTACAGAATGTAATTTACTATATATACAATGCTTGATTTCTAAAATTTTATGTTGCGGAACGCCCTTCATGTGTATATATATATATATATATATATATATATATATATATATATATATATATATAATCAAGATTTACATCACAATTTGGTTTTGAATCTGTCCTTTTGTTGTCTTGGAATATTGGTTTCCGTAAGTTGTGATTAAGTTTGATTTTACTAACTTTGTGATATATGCGTAAGTAGTAAACATTTTATACGACAGTGTATAGTCTTGCATCGCAAGTACAAATGAATAACTGTTATAAAACGTCAGATAGTCAGCAATGTGACGCAGATGGTTAGTACAACATGCTCCTGCTATTAGCATTGCTTTACTACATATTACTTGTAAACATGATATTCCTTTTAAATCACACTCGAAGGTAATTGTTTACAAATATTTCTAAGACCTATGACAAAAAGATATTTATGTGAAAGGAAATATCGTTGTAACCTTCAGAGAAGGTGAAGTTTCTCAACACATCTTTTAGAGCACGAAACCTTTCAGTTTCTCGTTATATTTCTTTCGTAGAGATACGTATAACGTGGGCATAAGCCACTGTGTGTTCCTTCGAATTGCAATACAACTCTGTAAAAAAAAAAAAAGTTCATAATTAGCCAGCAACGTGATATTGTAATGCACGTGAACTGTGTGAAAGCAAAACAAACAAAAACGAAAAGAAAAAACACGAGAAATTTACCGGCATCCACGGAAGGCGCTGGCTAACAAGCGCATGAGAGCCAAACCTCTGCCTCCACCGGAACCCACGGCCCCAGGCGCCCTCTGTAATCCATCACGAACCGCGAATACGCGCGCAGAAGTCGAACGGAAACTGCGAGACCGCTCTGAGGCCGCAGCACAGACCGTTGCCCGAATCGTGGCACCTTGTCCTATCTCCTCGCGCTATAGCCAACACCAATAACACTGCCTCCGGGAGCGGTCGCTCAGTGTGTCAACTGATGTCACTGCAGCGCCTCTCACTTGCAGTCCTAGCCGCGTCGTGGTCGATGGAGCTGACGCGGCTAATCCCGGGCAGCCATGAATTCAATGACTCTGGCCACGGAAGCCTACGACCATACTAGTTGACGCGCCCGGAATCATCAATCAATGACCGGGAGCGGTAGCTCAGTGCATCAACTGTCACTGCAGCGCCTCAAACCGGGAGGTCCTAGGTTCGACTCCTGACGGCGGCAGAATTTTCGACACTAGATTTTCAGTTAGGTCGAATTCAGTTGCTGTCTGGAGGGGAATTCTAGCGGCTGGCTGTTCTGATCGGTAGTTTTCCGTGGTTTGTCCGATCAACACGAGGCGATTGCCCGAGCGGTACCCTAACAAATGGGCCACCGACCACGCGAATCTTTCCTTTCTCTTCTTTGTCCTCTACTCTCCCCTTACACACACACTTACACTAACATGCACTACACCACCACATATTCCGGGAGACAGGCCAGGTACGTAGGAGCATGTGCCGGCTGGGGCGGTGCTCCGCTGGTGGGAGATACCTGTATGACGGAAACCCTGCTAGCCGACGGAAGGTCGGCGCCGTCCCACCATTCAGCAAGGAAGAACACCGCAGGTGCCGAGGAAAAACATGCAATCTTACGGGACTAATGACCCCAGTAGTTGTCGCGCCCGGAATTAGTAACAACCAACCACCCAACCCACCGACCACCCAACCCACCGACCCACCAACCAACCAACCCACCCACCCACCCACCATCCAACCAACCCCAAAAAACATCCAACCAACCCACCATCCAACCAACCCACCATCCAACCAACCCACCATCCAACCAACCGACCATCCAACCAACCGACTACCCCCCCCCCCCCCCCCCCCCCACCCCCCCAATCCTCCTGGCCGTTACCGTCGCCCCCGCCACCGTCGCCACCGCTGCACGTCCTCCACCGCCGCGCAGCCTCATCAGCATTCAGCAGCGCGCGCAGAACCTCTTTCTCTCTTCCCCAGCGGCGGCGCTTCGCTCGCCCGCCCGCCCGCCCCCTGGCCGCCGATCGAGGGGGAGGAGCGTTAATTGCTTGACCTCCGCGTGCGCACTCACGCACGCACGCACGCTCGCTCGCGCACGCGGCGCCCTCTGGCGGAGCATCGGCCCCGCGGGCGCGGGAGCACGTGCGCGCGCGAATTGAGATTTCCACGTGATGCGCGCAAATATTTGGGCGCTGCCATGGGGACATTACTCTTCCAGAGGAAAAATAAATGCGCGTGTTGCCTCTTCCTATCGACTACTATGTTTTACTTAATTTGCCGTGGGCGATAAGTATTTTTGTATGAATGTAGTTAGTTAATGCCTTATTTAACGTGGCGAGACCTGGGCCATCAGACCCGCTCTTCCGTCTAACCACGCAAATTTCGCTACGCTCCTTTCACCACCTAGCGGAGAAAGGAGGTATTATCTTGGGAGACGAAACAAGCGGATCTCAATTTTGCTCAGAGGCTTCTTTTAGGCTTGAGAATCTTTTACATGCAGTAAATCTACTACATGGGACAGCCGGCTTTACTACCCCATCCGAAGGAAGACGTACGAAGCATTTTTTCGCCCTTAAAAGTCCACGGCTTCAATCGGGTTTGAACTCGCGTTCATCGGGCAATTCTCGCGTTCATCAGTCCGGTACGCTGACCGTTATGCCACAGAACCCGCAAACGTGTGTACTATGTGCTACAAGTGTAGTGTTCAGCAGAGTTGATGTATTGACATAAATAATTTAACATTTATTTTTATTTCTTGATTTGTAGTTATTTATAGCTGTTTTAAATGCGTTGAGTGACATTTGTTACTGCGGAAAATAAGTAAAACCTATATTTTTGAACACGTATCATTGGCTTTTGGGGAGGAGTTGAAGAGTCTAAAAAAATGAGACACAATTTTGTATCAATGAAATCGTAGACTTCCGCGGCCCAAGTCTTGTGAAAGCTCTCAGATGTCCGGGTGAAACCATTTAGAAGGTTATGCCGACGTTTCGACCATCATATCGTAGTCTTCTTCAGGGCGGAATGTCACGAGACGATGGTCCAAACGTCGGCACAACTGACTCCATCACGGCGTCACCTGGACAGACGAGAATCATCAGAATTTATAGACGCACGATATCTAATATTCAATATACCGTGTAATTTCAAACCAATAAATCCGAAGAATTACCAGAAATTCTAATTAGGAAATTATTCGAGTTTATTACTTGTGTTGCATAAGTGAATCGTAGAATGAAAAGAAAAGTGCAGATGCACAGAAAAAGGGAAGATTTTCATTTTCACGTGAAGCATAGGATGCTTTGGGAACAGTCTTGTAAATTAGAAATATATGACAAAATCATTGAAAATGTCCAGTTAGCTGTTCTGGTTTCTTACAAAGTTATAAACTCATAGCAAAATGATGATGAGATTATGCCAATTGGATTAGCTTTATATGAAAAATAAATTAAATTAAATGATGTAATTTTACTTTCTCGAACATTTAAGACATCCTTTATATATTGATATTATTTTTAAAGAAGAGTTGATACTAGTGTCAACAGCAAAAGGGAGAACTTAACAAAATCAATTAACTTGTTTAAACAAATTATTTCCGAGTTCATTCATTCATGTGTAATACCAGTCCTACAAATTTTTACTAATGGATTTCATTGAGTAAAATGAATTAAATCCTGGGAATTTACTTACAATAACATGACGTCTGTTGTTGTTAACAATAATTTGAAAAATAATACTTGATAATACGTATGCATGTATTTGACATTTTCGTGACAGATTTATCGATTTTCGTCACCTAGCGGTGTCCGCAGACCTGGGTCTGTTATTATTTATTATCCGCACCTGGAGGTAAGAGACACATGTGGCAACAAGACATATTGTCATCGTTACTAGCTTACTTCACCTCCCTAAACTTTTATTTCGTCACTCACTATGAAAGGGAGATGATTTGTATTAGAAAGCTACAACTTCATTGAAATTTCATAATAAAATAGTATATAATTTTCGATTACAAAAAATATACTACATTGAATTTCCCAGGGAACATCAGCAAGGGGAATGAAGGGGAATGTTATGACAATCTTATTTAAATAATAATTTTGAATTAATATTTCTAGTCAATTCGCATGGATGACATTAGTCTATACCGCTGTTTATACTACTTTTTTTGCTTCTAGGGCTTTTATCCAGCCAACAGCCGGTTACCCTTTACGTTCCGATGGAACATATATTCGACCACACACTAGACCAACACAATTGCGGGTTCCTCTGATCTGGGGTCAGCAGAACGCGAGGCCCTCCGCGACAACACATACATACAAAGACAAGGGACAAACAACCATGCCCAAGGCGGGACTCGAACCCGCGACCCTTTGAACCGAAGCGCCGAGTCGGTACTCGTTCTTAGCCATCTTGGCCATCCAGGTCGACTACTGCTTTTTTAAAAATTTATTTCTTCTTGTTCGACAATACAGTCTTTCAAGGGTTTTAAAAATACATAACATTATTATATGACAATTATGGATTGGCCATCCATAAGGTAAGTGAGGTTTTAACTCTGACATAATTATTGATTTAATGTTATTGTTAATTAAGAAGAGAAAGGAATATGATTATGTTAAGCAGCTGAGGGTATAGTGGTTTACGGGGGTTTGAATTTGTCTTTGGAGAAATCTTGACTTTATGTTGGACCGTATTTTTTCCCATGTTAAAAATGATGGTACTTGGTGAGGTATGCAGATTGTTGTAAAAATTTACTTCAATTTTATTAATATTGCTAGGAGCTGCACCTCTCCAAATTGGGCATCCATAGGTTATAGTAGGAAAGATTATCGATTTGAATATTAGCAGTCGGCATTCGATTTTCAAAGTAGAGCGCTGGTTTAATATTGGAAATAATTTTGAAATATTTGCTTTTGCTTTATTTGCAACCGCATTGATGTGCGGTTTCCATGTTAACCTCTACTGCTTTTTAAAGACAATATATTATAATCCGCACAAGATGTAATAAGATAGAAACGTGATACAACTTTAATGATATTAGTAAAAGAAAACCTCGTTAAAACGATGATACGTGTAGATAGAAAAAACTTTATCAGACAACGTCATCGATAGGACCCACGTGCTTTATCGCAACATACCAATTACTGATGCATAAAGGTAAAGTGAATAAGATGGCAGATCAAATTTTAATTATAAAATAATTTTGCGGTATTAACAGCTACATCAGATACAGTGGCGAATCCATTCACCTCCATACTAACGAGGCCCCGTCGATTGTATCGTTTAAAGCAACGCAACGAAAATCTTCGCAGCAATCCCCCTATTATGAGCACCCTCCGAACCCACACGGCGATTAGGACGACCAACCCGTTTCGCTCCGCGAGCGCGTCGCTACTTGATCCCCGAGAAAAACTATGGACGGAAGACGGGTCTTGATGCAAATATTCTATCAAAATCGATGAGGAATATCGTGAATGTTTGGGGTTCCACAAGATATATAAAAATTGCAGCATTTTTTTGAGTGAATACTGGCATCTTTAAGTCTCTCATCCGTTGTTGTTATTGTTATTATCATAATATCATTATTTATTTTTTATATTAGTATATTATATTAATATTATATTCCTATTAACATTTATTACTATTGTAAAGACGTGTAAGCTCCCGATTGGAGCACTGTCGCAGCTGGCCGAACAGCTGACGAAACAAGTTCAACTGCGAAAAAACCGCAGTATACTCCTGAATCATTATAGCTGTCCAGCAACGAGGTGGCGATAAGAAAGAAAACAATCAGACAAAAGTGACTAAATGCGAGGAGGATTACAGCAGCGATTGGCTGTTAAGCTTCGAATTCTACAATGTGATTGATCGAAATCACATGAGAGAAATGGTCATTATGATCTATTGAACTGCAGTATCTGCTCCGCCCCCATCACCTTCCATGGCCGCCCGGCGACCTATTCCCTTCACAAGCTCCACCCGCTGTGTCTACTCTGCTCGGCGCCTCCCGGCATAGAGTAATGAATTACCTCTTTAGTCTATGCTCTTGGCAACGTCCACGAAATGTGCTGCCGAAATGGATGGCAAATTACTGAATTTCTAACATTACGTTTCATTCTGAAATGTAATCAGTTGTAGGACCGCAATTACCCCTATGTTTTATCCACGGTTTATCAAAGGTGTTCGTGCAAACCTTGAGAGCAATCGTTATAGTTGTTCATACGTTCTTGAAGATCAGACATAAACACACACACACACACACACACACACACACACACGGTAAGATACAACTATTTTATATAGGGTATATTAAAATGTATTAGAAAGTGTTTTAACGTTTCACTGTTTGTGAAATATCTGAACATAGGAGTATTACTGCACTTGTGGCAAACGTTATTAAAACTGAACTTTAAGCATAACGTTCATTTTTAATACTGGCAGTCTAAAAATATATTTTCTTCCAGGAAGTGGCAATACAGGAGGAGGGTTGGGTGTGTCTTTTTGATTTTTCAGAATTTCTACACCAACCACGAAGCACCTGCACAACGGCCGATCCATCTCACGGTGGCAGAGTCCCATAATTATGGATAGTGGCGAGAGAGAACTGACAGGGCTGGTGGGAAGCTGGGTGTGGCGAAGGGGGAGGAGGGGCGGAAAGAAGTAGAATTGGGGGCGTCGGACGGTGCGGGCACTGAGGCCCGTGCGGTTAATTACAGATGCACGCAGCTGTCTGTCTGCGCATGCGTGCGCCCTACACATGAGAACTACACGTTGTTGGTTGGTTGGTTAGTGATTCCGGGCACGTCAAGAACTTAGGTCATTAGTCCCGTTAGTGTAGTGCGTGTAATCCCTCGGGAGATAGCGGTGATTTTCCCCCGCTGGATGGCGAAATCCGGCGCCGACCTACCGGGGTCTCCCCCTAACAAGGACTCTCCCACCAGCGGGGCACCGCTCCAGTCGGGACAAGCTCTAAGCTCCCGATAGGTCTCCCTGGATATGTGGTAGTGTAGTGCATGTTAGTGTACGTGTGTGGGTGTAAGGGGAGAGGATAGGGCAAGGAAGAGAAAGGAAAGATTGCGCGCGGCCCGTGGCCCGTTTGTTAGGGTACTGCTCCGGCATTCACCGGGTGTTGATCGCAGAAACCACGGAAAACTACCGATCAGAGCAGCCGGCCGCTAGAATTCTCCTCCAGACAGCGACTGAATTCGACCTAGCTGAAAAGCTAGTGCCGAAAACCCTGCCGCCGTCAGGATCGGATCTAGTCGTTACTCGAACCTAGGACCTTCCGGTCACAAGCACTGCAGTGACATCAGTAGATGCACTGAGCTACCGTAAAACAACAGGTATTATACAAGCACGTTTTCTTGAGCCCCAGAATACCTACCCCCTCTTCTTTGCCAACTTTATTTCAATTAAGAATAAATGATCGCAGCGAGCGTTGTAAACAAAATCTGATGACCAGATATGTTCGCTTTCGTGTAATAGAAATTATTTTGCACCGAAAACAAACTACAAATTGGATGTAAAATTCCTTTTGTCAAAATAATCAAACTTCCCACTCCTCTCGCAACTAGCGAAGCGTGGGATCCAGGAAACGGGTAAGGGTAATGTCCACCGAGAATCAAGAACCTAGTAAAGAATTTGTATATCATGTATCATTACGTTTATATTGGTATAAATATCTGTAATGGGTGGTTCATTGTTGTCGTGAGTAGTATTAAACATTCCTAATATAATTTGTTCACCTCGGAAATATTTCCTTAAAAAATCATTCATATATAACAATCTAAACATATGTTTTCTTGATATCTAATTAATAACAGGGCATGATATATTGAATAATGATTGACCTGCTTGCCAAAATCTTGTGTGGAATCTCCGTTTAAATTTAATAACCTGTGGATATTGATTTGCAGCAACCAATGACCAAACCATGAGAACACGCGTGCTTGTACTATTGTAATTAAGTAACTGTTTTAAAGTTTTTGTAAAATATTTCATCTACACCAATACTAACACAACATTTACAATATATAAATCTTTATTGTTACTATTTTTCGGCTTTCGGTTCGTAGTATAAAAATAGTATGACATTCTTCTAAACACTAACACTACTCATGATCATTAAAAGTACTGCAATTTACTGAAAATTGACTAAAGATCTCATTAGAACATCCACAAGCATTGGAGCCAAAATGAATGATCAAATGGTTTTATGCATAGAAAAATGCGTGTGCTGTCTAATTTAGACGGCGGTCCTAATTCAGCAACAGATGTTCTGTATTGTTTTCTACCATCAGTATTTGTGGAGACAAACCTCGTCTTTTATGAAATTTAGTGGATTCTTTTAGCTGAAGATAACGCGAGGTTAATTATGTATTATTGCAAGTCTGATCTTTTTTCAGTAACACCGATTTATTATCAGCGGACTACTTTTTAAAGTGTGTATTGAATAACATTATTTCATAGCTCGTGAAACAGGTGCTCTTGCATTAGCCTCAGAACAATTATCTTTAATTATGAAAAAGAATAAATCAACTACTTTAAATGGTGCAATTTCGTAGTATAACAAGTTGGTTAAAATGAAATCTACCAACTACAAGATATGAATATACGTAATATAAAGAAATTAATGCAATCCATTGACTTTACTTGTTATGATTTATATCGCTGACATACAACAAATCGAACGCAGTGTAATTAATTCTCTATCGATCGGCGCACGCAAGAGAAAGTGAACGTAGAGAGATTTGTCTCTTCACTGCAGTAGATGGCCTCGGTCCATAAACCTCGTGTGTCCGAACGCCATATTAATTTTTCTCACTCTAATATTTATTGTAGGCAATGTTTATCTTCAGATCTACTCTTTCCAACGATATGCATTCCCGTTTCCTGCACTGCGGTCAATTTATTCTAGTATGTTATCGACTAAAAGATTCGACACTGAATTTTCCTTGTTTGCCACTCCACCCGAGCTGTTCCAATTAGCGGCCGCGTGTGCAGCAGGTCGCGCTCAACACCTGTTTTGTGTGTGCAATGTAATTGAGTCCGGCGAGTACTTCTCAAGTAGGCATGAAGATATCTGCTAAGTAAAAAGGTAAAAGCTCGAAAGATGTTATATTTAATTATGATGAAAGTTGGGGAGTATGACCACAACGCAGTAGAGCATATTCTCATTGCTTAAACTGCCTTACAAATGCTTAAAAATGTTCACATAAGTGTAATTTCTTATGCAAGTATGCGTTCATCAGAATGTTATCTTCTAAATGTTTGGTGAATGCGTTTGAAACTGCAAAGTAAGAAACACCTGCATCTCAGTAAATTTACACATCCAAAATTCTCTCCTCAAGAGTTTTGGGGCATAAGTAGAAAAGGAGCGCCCGAAAATAGCCGAAGGGCCGAAGCGTATGATTAATAACGCGAACGAACGAATGACTAATTGCGAGACTGACTAATTTACCGGCGCATGACAGATGTCAGTACAAATAGTCTGACTGCTTGACTAATCGACTGCGTGGAGCGTTGATTGATTGAATAATTAACCGCGGGCGGCTGGCTGCTCGCTGTACGCGATTTCGGAGGAGGGCGCTCCGGCAAGGCGCATGTGAGCTTGTTGGGGCCACCCGCGTCTGGCCTGCCTTTGTGGAGCCGCCAGCCTCGGGGGATGGGAGTCCGTAAAGCAAGATGGTTGCATCCCGATCATCGCCAGAGGAGCTTTGGCAACGCAACCCTTGCTTACATTCGTTTCACGGCACGTACAAATTCAAACTGATTAAAACACTTGAGATACCAACATATCGACGCGAAAACCTAAACTCGCAAAGAGTGCTCTATATTATCAAAAAAAAAATATTTCTCTGCTAACAATGTCGAGTTAGTTAACGAGTTTACTAGTCGATTAATTAGGAACAGTAATATTAGTTTAGTTCTTGTTCAATTCAGTGAAGGAATTTCAATTTTTACCAAAGCAGACAATGTGTCTTACCTGTACATTCGTTTCATGGACGTTAATTGTAGATATCGATTAAAATATTTGTGGCAAAAATATCGGTATTTGCGTAATAACCTGTGCTCTCGAAGTATGAATATGATCTGTATTATGAGAAAAAATGTTACTTATTTCACCGCTAACAGTGTCGAATTACTTAACTAATTTACTAATTGGTTAATTGACGCTAATTACATCAATTACTGTTTCGTTCTGTTCCAATTTACTGAAGGAATTTCAATTTTCACTGAGCAATGTGTCAAATCTCCTTCGATAATTGGAAGTATCTTTAAAGATTATGCCCCTTCAATACGGTTGGACTTTTGTAGTTGAAGATCCAGATGAGTATCTTCGACTTTCTATGCGTTATCATGATTTCATAGTAATTCGTTTACTTGATTGAAATCAGAGAAATATTAAAATATCCTAAGTAAAAATATTTAATTTTACATATCCCTTTCTTCAATCAGACCTAACAAAACAAGGAGAAATATCTTGTCATCACACATGTGGTTAATTATTTTCACCGGTTATTTCACTTCATTCCTATTTCCCAAACACTTTAACCAGTAACTTTTATGATCGGTTTCTTTCAAACTTTGGTTTGACATTGTGGAACATTTTTTTCTGTTCCCTTGAGTAATTCGTAATTTATCCAACTTATTACTCCATTTTTTCTTTCCTTTTTGTGATCTCTTCCCCGTTTGCGTAGGTTGTTCGTAGATTCTGAAGCCTACCCCCCCCGCCCGTTTGTCTGTCCGTCCATATGTGCACCTCTGCGAGTACACATGCTTCTACAACACTGCATTCGTAAAGGCCATTAGAAGATCTAAAACACTGAAAGATTAAACGATGAAATTTGTTTTAATGTGATAATCGAACGTTAAATGATTTTTGGCCCTCCGCTCTGTATTATTGGTTTGGTAATATCGAATTGTTCCGTGAAATGGAACTTGACATCACTATTGCGTGGGAACGGAGAGATTGAATTTAAGATTATTTAATTACGTTATTAGGAAACAATAGTATAGTGTATATGAAAGTAGATAAATATCTTTCAAACAAAACACATGGGTTCACAAATCACTATGTGATTATTACGAAACGGATTTCCATGATTTCGAATATTTTTGTCCGTTGCTTCATAGCTAAGAAAATTTCTTGACATTTGGTTAGAATACGGTGCTTTCAGATTAATATGTAAAAGCATTTGTTCTTATTTGGCCGATTTTTCCTATTGGTGCATATTCTTGTAATTACAGGCGCATATTTTGCACATTTCGTTAACATAGAGAATTATCTATAAACGGTTCATCTTTTAAAATCTTTACTGCAAAATTTATTTGCGAGAGATCATTGATTCGAAAGAGCTTGTCACACTTTGCGTTCTTTTTTTTTTTGTTTTGTTTTCGGTAGATAATAAAATACTTGTGCAAATGTAGAATATTTCATAACATATTTTTTAAACTAGTCAAAAGACTACAATGTGCTTCACTAAGGTAAATAATTTCTTCAATTATTTCTCTTGAGAACTAGGGTATATTATATAATGTTTGAACAAAAATATATCTGTTCATTCTACGTATGCTTCTCCTGAATTTTATCAAGAAAATTTTATAGGGGAAATGAAATATTGTTAATTTTAATTGCATATTAATGAGTATGTTTCAAAATTTTCAAGATTCATTGGGCACATAAGATTCATTTCAAGATTTTTAGGGCACAAAAATCCTCTCCCTAGTGATTATACTTATAAAAACACTAGAATTGTATGCTATATTCTTTACCTATTCATTCCAACAGAATACCGTATATTTGTTTCCTGGAAGAATCTACAGACACCTCTGTAATCTACTTCAGAAACTAGCGTGCAGAAACTATCCATTACGGGTGACATCAACCCAGACATCTGAAAAGCCATCAGCCTTCGCAGCCACGATGCGAAAGTGGTCAGCTTGTCTGGCCAAGCAGCTCCTTTTTCCGCAATTAAATCCGTCCAGCAGATATGGCTGCCCATTAGAGGTCCACATGATAAAGTCCAGAGCTGCGCTGATGTCTGCGCGAAATAGCTTTCAGCGAGTCGTGAAATCGTGTGGCAAACCAAGAAGATTGGACAGTCGCGTCCGCAGAACAATACAAAATGATGCTCTATTTTGTTATGTTGATCAATCACATTTAAATTTCAAGAAGGCAATGTAAACATTTGGAGCATATTTCATTAGGTCTGCACAACTAAAAAAGTAATTAATTTAGTATGGAATTAAATATATTGTCGGGCTAATGGAGTTGTCCTATCGACGTACAATTTTCCTTGCAATTAATTCATCACAATTTTTTCTCGCTTTGCTAATAGACTTTGCTAAATGATCACTACATAGAGACTCTAAGGAAAAAATATATTAAAGAAAGAAGGGAAATACCTGATCATATAACGTGCATTGTATACCACAGAAAACAATTAGTTTATTTCATCTCTCTGGTCTGAGATTTTATATAGTCCAACCATACTCCAGTGAACTCCAAAATTTAGAGACCTAAAAAGCATTAAAAATTACCACCATGTAATGCGATCCGTTCTATTTGTGTCTAATACAAGAAAGCGAGTAAAGTTATTGAATGAAATTTAGTGTTAACTAATATTTGCAAACATTGTGCCGGCTTTTATACGTTAACTTTCTTCTCATTACATCAAATTGCATATGGATTCTATTTGTGTGCTAAAGAAACATCCAAACTTATTGTGATAAATCGTTTTTCATCACCCAAGAAGTTGTTTTTGTGTTTCTCATAACTCTACAACAGAATAGAATAACATTGTGAAATCTTTACGCATGTTCTACTCAATGAAAACGTATAAAAAAACTGCAAAAATCTCAAAGAGATCAAGATCGGGCCTGGTTACTGAGAATAAAGAAGGAATTTGAGAAAGCATTTATCGAGGAATAAAAAGAAAATGAACGCAGGGAACCATGCTCCTTTCCATGAGATCACTTTCAATCTTCGATTTAATGCGTCCACCTAGAGGACCATGTTTCATACTTATCATTCTACGCTATCTGTAATCAAACGTTATAAATTCCTACATGACATTTGTAAACAATTCATTTACTTCATTCACGGTAAAGTTATTACGAACAACATTCATCTGCCTTGATTTCACATTACGTTTGATCCTGAGACGTAGTTGGTAGGGTGGTAGCAATGATCTAAAGGGGATGTGGGTTGAATTCCAACTAGAGCATGGGTATTTGCTTTAGAGCTGTAACATGATGGAGCTTATCACAACCACTATTCAACAACTTCATAACCCTATTTCTTGCCAATCCTCTCCTTGCCAGAAAACTGAATCTGTGGAATGAGTGTGTGTGCCCGCGTGCCAGAGGAAAGTAATGCCTAATGAGCCCTTTGGACCTCTACCCGAGCGTCATTCAGTCGCCACCAACACTCACCACCAGTAACAGAGTTGATGCCATGGGCAGAAGACAGTTCAAAGCGGCAATGGGCTTACAAGCCACAGTAATAACTAATGGATAATAGGGTCGAGGTACTCTAGAGGGGAAAAAATTGAATGATTACACTAAGGACAGAAGTCCTCGGCTAATAACCGAAAGGTTAAGCAGACGTAAAATGACCCATGACATTACATTACGAAAAATAGCCAAGTAACGGATTCTAAATATCATCTAAACTTTTCATTTTCACAGACGTATTATTTAGGGTAAACCTAAGACTGCCATTTACTAGCACGTGCAGCTTGCAAATCTGGTTCGCGCTGCTCTATATCGTTATGGTTGTGTCGTCGCCACCACATACTTCATCGTCCCCACAATTGACCGCAAAACGGAGACGATAGATTACTAACGGAGCAAATGAAGCCGCGCTGGAGAGTATAATGACCGCTTTACAGAGACGTTCACTTCAAAGGATGTTGACGAAAGTCACATCTAGGTGTAGCTTATTTGGATGGCACTGCACATAGAGGTAATAGAGGTACACGGAGGCCGTGGACAGAGATAAAGCCATTCCTGCGTCCAGCGTAATCTGAATGGGAGGCGTGAAAGCGTGGAGGTTGCCGCCGTCCGGCGCGGAGAGCGCGTCCAGGGCCTCCAATTACAACAATCGTCCGCTGGGAGCGCTGGGGAGCCGCGGGGCGGGCGGGCCTCCGCGGAACCGGCCCGCGCGGCGCGGGAACAACAGTTTGGGTCGTTCACCCGCCCGCCCCGCGGGCGCGGGGGCAGCGGGCAGGGGGCGGCCGGGCCCGCCGGGAACCTGCCGCCGCCCTCGCTACTTCGCACGCGCGCGCCCGCGGCCGCTCACTCGCCTCCGGCCACTGATACCCGATTCGACCCGACTCACTTGATGCCCGACTCGATCCCATCCGACCCCCGATCGAGCCCGACTCGATGCCCGACTCGATGCCCGACTCGATGCCCGACTCGATGCCCGACTCGATGCCCGACTCGATGCCCGACTCGATGCCCGACTCGATGCCCGACGCCCCCCCCCACTCGCCCCCCCCCCGCCACCGACTCGCCACCGAACTGCACCGGTCCGACCCATCCCGACCCGCAATAGTAATGCGACGTTGATAACAAGCCATCGACGTTACGAAGCATTGATGTTCAAAATTAAAACATCGATGTTAATAAAACACCTACCAAAAACCCTTGATGTTTTTAAACATCGAAGTTTTAAAGTTTGTTCGGCAATCTCTAACAATAAATTGGCGGCCCTATGAGGCCCGAAACCTAGTTTTAATTACCTATTGTCCGATTTAAATACAGTGAGAGTGATACTGTCATCCAATCGGGAGCTTCAATACCTAAAACGTGCATCTATTAAGGGAGTTAAATATAGTGATTCTCCAACGACAGGACCAGTAAAGAGAGAGTGATACTGTCATTCAATCGGAAGGTGCATTTCGACCTAAATTTTGGGTACTGAAGCTTCGGAGTGGATAACAGTATCCCCCTTCCTTGTTCTGACCTTGGGAAGTCTCTATATGTAAATCGGACTATAGATACAGGATTTTTTAGTGACGCATGATGTCAACGTGAGTTGCAGATTAACATACGTTGCGTATTCCATGTATTACAGTCGTTTCCGGGCGCGTCAACTGATTCGGTCATTAGTCCCGTTCGTGTAGTGCATGTTTTTTCTCGGGAGATGGGGGTGATCTCAGTGCATATCGAATTAAAGTCAATGTGGTTATATAAATCATCCAAGACCATAATCTTACAGACGAGAATTATTTTTCTAAAAAATGCGTGAATCAATGAAAACAAATATTTGCAGCTGATATAATATTCCTCTTGGAAACAAAAATTTGTACAAACAATCGATTTACATACGAACCAGAAGAGAGAGAGCAGGGGGAGGCGACGGCGACAGGAATATACCGAGATGTGCTATTGGAACAAGCTCTAAGCCGTCTCCCTTGCAAAGAAATGTAGCATACAGACAATATGAGACAGCATCGGAATAAGAAGAGCGCAGGCGAGCAGCCTCGACTGCGCGGGATAACAAGGGACAACTAGTCCAAAAGGAGAAGAAATCCGAACAGGTTGTGAAAGAGACGGATGGGCTGTCACACTGGTAAAGGGTGGCCACTCGCTACTACTGTACTAGCATCATAAAGAGAACGTCAGGGAAAGAAAGACGTTGAGAAAAGGGAAAAAAAAAAAATTAAAAAGAACTGTTTTTGAGGAAAGGGGACAAAATTAAAGGAAAAAAAAACGTTCTACATTTGTTATGCAGAATATTGAATGATCAAACGGTGAAAAAGCCTACATTGTTTACTAATTATTTTGTGTTATAATATAAAATATTTTTATAACATGATGGTGAAGTACGAAGAATGGCCTGGCATGTGGGCACCATTTCAGAGTTCTTATGAAATTTTTGTGAATAATGAACCATTATTAGTTAATTTGTTGGTTATATTCCGATTTACAGATAGTTCCAAGATATTTTATAAAATAAAATTAGTTTGGTACAAGACATTTACTGAAAAACATTCCGTCAAATTCCAAAAAACTTTATATGCATTCATATTAGTCATTTTTTAAATATTTTATCATTCTACATAATTAGGTGGTGAATTTCTCACGAATTGGACCCTGGAAACATTTAAAACTCATTTTCAACGAAACAAAGAAAGAGGAAAAGAAAATCGGAACGTAATCCTCTCTTACGATCCCAACAAGTCAGTAAAGAAACAAAATAAACTGTCCACACCTAGAATTGAAAAAGCATCAACTGGTTAATAACAGGGACAGTACTTCCAGGCGCGGGGCCAGAAACACCGGGCACCAGCCAATGATAGTCCACGAGTCGCATCGCCTCGCATCACCTCGCATTGCATCGCACTGCATCGCATCGCATCGCGTCACGTCGCGTCACATCACGTCGCATCGCATCGCATGTTGTATCACTTGCATCGCTCGCATCGCTTGATTGCGTCGTCGCGTCACTCCGTCCATCGCACCGTTTTCCTCTATCGCGTGGTTATCGCATCGCATCGCATCGCATCGCATCGCATCGCATCGCATCGCATCGCATCGCATCGCATCGCATCGCATCGCATCGCATCGCATCCATCCATCGCATATCGCATCGCATCCCGCATGATTATTGCGTCACTGTATCACACCGCATAGCTTCGAGTCGAGTCACGTTGAAACACATTGCATTGCGCCTCACCGCGTCTATCGCGTGGCGTCACATTGCATCGCACTGCATCGCTTCGCGACAAGTCGCATTGCATCGAATCGCATTGCATTGAATTGCATCGCATCGCATCCCATCGCATCGCATCGCATCGCATCGCATCGCATCGCATCGCATCGCATCGCATCCCATCACATTGCATCGCATTCCATCGCATCGCATCGCACCGCATCACATCGCATCGCATTGCCATCGCATCGCATCCAACGCATCGCATTGCATCGCACCGCACCGCAGCGCATCGCACCGCACCGCAACGCAATAGCTTTCCGACGAGTCTCGTTGCGTCGCGTCGAGTCGCACCGCGTCATATCGCATGCCGTCGCATCGCATCACAAGGCATCGCATCTCGTAGCGTCGCGTCTGCCCGCGGGCCGCGGAAACGCGCACGTCTTGCCCGCCGCCGCCGCCATCGCCCGGGGCAGCGCGCTCGTAAAGCGCCTGAGTTGCGAGCCAGCCCCGCGCTGCTCTCCGCTCCGCTTTTTCCCGCGCGGGAAAAGGCGCTGCCGCTCCTTTCGAAAAAGGCCACGACGAGTGTATTACATTTAAATGGTTTTGGGCAGTCGTAAACGGCACAGCTCAATTTCTTCGGAAGGCAGGGTGGGAAGAAGCTGGCATTCTTTTCTTTTCTTCTCCACGTAAAAAGAAAAACATTGTTAAAGTGTCATAATTTCTGTATCATAACCGTAAATTATATTACTATACAGCGGAGCAAAAAATACGACCGCTCTCCCTTTGAACCGTATTTTATATCATTTCATGTGTGAACAGGTTCTGGGGACGTAAGCTCGCTCTATTAAAACGTGTACGCGGTTTTATTGTTATGTTCTTCATTCAAGGAAGCGGAGGCATAACTCCGGATTACTCGGCGTTGGACTCCGCTCCGCCGCGGCCACCGCCTCGGCCGGGCGGGCGCTGGGCCCGGGAGGCGGTGGCGGAGGCGGAGGCGGAGGCGGAGGCAGAGGCGGAGGCGGAGGCGGAGGCGGAGGCGGAGGCGGAGGCGGAGGCGGAGGCGGAGGCGGGGGCGGTGACGGAGGCGGTGGCGTGGCGGGGGGCGGTGGCGGTGACGGAGGCGGTGGCGGTGGCGGTGGCGGGGCCGGGGGTGGGCGGTGTCGGTGGCGGTGTCGGTGGCGGCGGTGTCGGTGGCGGCGGCGGCGGCGGGGCGGGCGGCGGTGGCGGTGGCGGTGGCGGTGGCGGCGGCGGGGACGGGGCGGTGGCGGGGACGGGGCGGGGGCGGGGGCGGTGGGGGACGACGCTCGACCCGGGGCATGTGACCGAAAGGCCATGCCACTGCGCCAACTGGCCACGAACTCCAGACAGCGGTGCGATTGCCAAAGCCCAGGTGTTGATAAACAAATAAATTCTCAAACGGGTGGCCTAATAACAGAGGGTCTATAAACTGAAGATCCGGAAATCGCTTGACTGAAATATAAGATAGAAATGTGATGACTAGGGGACGGATTTTGTTTTACCTAAAACATCGTTAAAAATGGTCAATGAAATGCCCTTAAAATGTTATAAAATGCGCTAAAAGCACACATAAATGACGTAAAAAATGTGATCCATACCACTTCAGATGAACAACTCAAGCTGTTGGATATGTTACTGACATAATCGAAACTACTTCTATTCGTTTAAGTGAACTCAGCATTCAGAGCACCGTCTTTAGTTTTCTCGAAATCGGCTGAACCGCCAATGGCGCTAACAGACGTCACAATACCTCAGTTTACATATTCACAATGGCTGATATTACATCTCACCAAAGAAATTAGAAAGGCTACCAGGTATACGTACTCAGGAATTCTGTTGAGAATATTTGTTGCATCTCGTAAATATTATGTGAAGCAAGCATCATTAAAATGACATTAAAATCGATTAAATGAATGAAAATGAATTAAAAATGACGGAAAAGTTTAAAAATTAACTTATTAGCAGAAATCGATAAAAAAGGAGAAAAATACGTATAAAAATGGTTAATATCCTTGTTATAACATACAATAAATTTCTGTACTAAACGCCATTGTTCTAAAGTGAAAAGAAAAAAATTACATTTCACTAAAATTCCCTCCCTGGTGATGAATAATAATACAAACTGCTAAATAATTAGTCATCCTGTCTATGAAGCCACCACAATTTAAAACTAGTCTGCTGGTTTACATTCAGTTACTTTTACGACCAATCTACGGAGATACACAATGTTATAAACAGTTTTTGAACCTATGTTTTGCCCTTTATTTAATTTTCAACTATTATTATTTTATCAAATTGTGGAAAAGGAAAATTCATCGGAAATGGGTTCGACATAGTAAGTGGCATTTCTGAACACACATTGGAAAAATCTCATTTTAGATTATATTTATTGTTGGGAACATATTTACAACGTATTTACAATTTTAATAAAGTGACAGGAGAAGTCAGTTGAAAATTTACACTGTTTCATCTGTCGAGAAGAAGCTGCATCTTAATTTGAAGGTGTCAATAAAGACGAGCTCAAACCTTGTATGCTGAATTACAAAGGTCAAAGTTTTAAGTGTTCATTACAATTTTATACTATTTCCGCTTTGGGTAAACTTACATATAAGTTCACTAATAATCGCATCTCGTTAGTTATTTAATTATTTTTCAAAATAAATTATATCAAAATATGAAGTTGTGGTTCACCATAAAATAATTATTCTGAACTCAAAGAAAATGCTACAGTTTTCAAGCAAATGATACCAGATGATGCAAGTAAAGAAATTTTCAATTTTAAGGGAATTAAATGTGTTTATTATCCCCATTCGGTGAAATTGAATAACGAATCATATAGACACGTTCTATCCATACGATATATTTAAATTTCTAGCATTACTTTCAAAAAGAGCACATTCTCATGTACTTGAACGTGATAGTGTGGAGAGTAATTCTTATCATCAACTAAAGTTTCCTGGTTTATCCTAATCATAAATGTTCAGAGAACTCAAATAGATATATTAAAAAAAAAAAACCAAAAATCCCAACCAGCGCAATCCTAACAGTTGGTTTCCAATGAATATTAAAATTCATTACCATCAAAAACAAAACCAATTAATAAAATGAGCCCCAGTAGAGTAGTTTAACCTCAATTTGTAAAGGATGCCAAATCTAAAAGAAGTCAGCATGGAAAACTAAATATCTGGAAGACCTTAGATCGAACGAAAAGAAATATATTTAAAAAATCTTAAAACTACGTTTGATACGTAGAGAAAACTACGTTTTTCTCTTTTCCTAGAACCAATCAGGTGCTAAGATATGCTTAAAGTCCGTAAACTAATAATTTCGAGTAGAATATTTCCTTTTTTCCTTTGAAATGCTCGCCGGCGAAATCCTAACAGTTAATTCCCCAAAATCAAAATTCAATAGCATCTGAAACCAAATCAATTAATAAAAAATATGAAACAGAGTATATGAATCTCAATTTTTCAATGCCTCAATTTGTCTGAAATTACTCGAAAGACCTCAGATCGAACGAGAATAAATATATATATATATATATATATATATATATATATATATATATATATATATATAATTTTATATATATATAAAATATATATTTATATATATATATATATATATATATATGCAATGTTTCGCTGTTTCCTTAGTGGCCTTCTCTTGTCCTATTCTTTCATATACTTACAGTCACTTACATGCCTACACGACCACACATGCGGTCGGGAGCTTGAGTTTGTCCCGGCTGGGGCAGACCCCCGTTCTCTTGACTGTCTTCTAACTAGTAGGTAGGCTGTGTAGCGAATAAATCGCCCTGTCCTGTTATCACCACCCCCTTCTCCCTTCCCCGATACCCTCACTGCAGCTTCTAACAAACGAGCCAGGACCGCGCGCGATCTTTCCTACCTCTTCCTTGTCCTATCCTCTCCCATTACATACACTCTTACACTAACGTGCACTACACGACCACATATTCGGGGAGACGGGTCGGGAGCTTAGAGCTTGTCCCGATAGTGGGAGATACCTGGTTGGAAACGGTAGGTCCGCGTCGGATCTCGCCATTCAACGGGACAAGATCAACTCCCGAGCAAACAACGTGCAGTATACTTATGGGACCAATGACCTTAGCAGTTGACGCGCCCGGATCAATCAATTGCAAGACCTCAGGTCGAACGAGAAGAAACATATTTTAAACAAATTCTTATTAACGTTTGTAAGTTCACTGTTTCGTTAAAGACCCATCAGGTGCAAAGCGCCCCACTGTGCAGGGCAGTCGCGCGGCCGAGATTCGGGGCATGTGGGACGCGTAGAGGGCGGACGGCCGTGAGAGCTCGTCTCGGGCCTTCCGGTTCCGGAAGGACCGGACGCGCCTCGATTGCTGCAGAGGCGGCATTGCGAGTCCGGGTCGCCCTCGCGAAAACGATCGAATCGAGGACGCCGAGCGGCCTCGCCGGAGGAAGCCCGTCGTAAACGGGACGCCTGAGGCCCTGGAATCAGGTTCTTTTGTTTTTCCCGACGCCGACGGAGGAATGGCGCTATTTACAATCGGGTCCCCTGCTTAAATTATTCTGGAGACTTCAATGAGTGGGTAGCCAATAAACTTCTTTAATGTTGCTAAGCAATAAAAGTGTTTGTATTAGAGAACTTAAGTTTACTAACTGAAGTTTGCAATTAAGAATAGAATAATTTTATATTAATTTTACTTCCCGTTTCTTATAGGTTACATCAGGTTTGGCCGAAACCCTGCTTGACTGCTTTTTTTTTTTAAAAAAAAAAGTCATTCTGTTCAAAGGGAATATTTTACAGGGATTTTAAAATATGTTTTATAATAATATTTCGGGACAATTCTGCGGTTGACAGGCTGTACCCTTCATCCATGTGATATTAATAATGAGATCTCCGACCGGGCTGGTCCTTGGTGCACGATCCTGGACAGCATCATGCCGTCCGATCCCAGCCATTCCGAAAGCCACTGTCATGTCCCGTCAGCCAACGAAATCCTGGTTCCTTCGAAGCTTCACACTATAAAAACCCAAACGCGCACTTAAGCTCTGAAGAAGATTGCATTAGGATGGTGGAATCATCGGCATGACTGCTCTCCACGCGGCGTCGAAAACATCCAAGAAATTTCACACGAATCTCGCCGCTAAAGCCTATGATTACGCTAAAATAATTTAACTAAGGCGTTTTAGAATAATTAATTAAATTAATTTGCTTAAATTTAATTCGACGCTATTAAAGACGAGAAATTCTTAAGTTAGTTATTTATTTGAGACATCCAGATAATCTCACAAGTAGCCGTCACAGGGGGAGTAGCTGTATATATCACTAGTGACACACCTCCAGGGCTCCTAAACACCCAAGAGATTTCACACGAATCTGTCTGTAGAAGCCTACAATTCCGCTAAAATAAATTAACTAAGGCGTTTTCGAATATTTAATTAATTAATTTGCTTACATTTCATTCAACGCTATTAAAAACGAGAAATTTTTAAGTTAGTTATTTATATCAGGCATCCAGATCATCTCACAAGTTGGCCGTCACAGGGCGAAGAGCTGTAAAGATCACGAGTGGCACACCTCCAGGGCTCTCCCAGGTCACTCGCTGCCACATACCGAGCACTCGACGCCATCCACCACAAGTCTCCTGAAGAGATCTTGATAAACGCGGCCCTCGTCGGCCGTCCTCCCCGAGCGGCTCCGATCCGTCAGCACCCGACCGGCCGCGGGAACAAGGCCGATCGTTCACGCGCTCGATTGCCGCCTCCGCAGCGCCTGAAGAGGCGACGGGGCGGAGCGGGGCGGGGCGAGGCGTGGCGAAGGGGGCGGACGGCAGCGCCGGCGGCGGCGGTGGCGGGGGGCATCAGACGAGCAGGCGCGGGTGTGAGCCTTCGTGCCCGCTTTAGGAAAACCGTAAACACGTAATGGCGGGTTCGGGTGCCATTACGGCGGCGGGGCACGCGCGCTTCGATGCGGGGGCGGGGCGGGGGCTCGCGGAAGTGGCCGCCGCGAGCAACCGCTGCGTCGTGACGCCGGAGCAAACAGCCTGATAGGAAAATGAGGCCGGCGTGCGAGCGAATCGGCCTCGGAGGCGCGAGGAGCGGCGGAGGGCGGCGGATTCCTTATGCACGGCGGCGGAGGTGGCGAATGCGGTGGAGGCGGTGGAGGCGGCGGAGGCGGCGGAGGTGGCGGACGGGACGGCTGAGGAGACGGCGGAGGCGGCGGGGGAGGCGGCGGAGGCGGCGGGGAGGCGGCGGAGGCGGCGGGGAGGCGGCGGGAGGCGGGGAGGCGGGGAGGCGGGGGGGCGGTGGCGGCGGAGGCGGCGGGGGAGGCGGCGGAGGCGGCGGAGGCGGCGGGGGAGGCGGCGGGGGAGGCGGTGGAGGCGGCGGAGGCGGCGGCGGTGGTGATCGAGGAGGAGTCGGGAACGGATGCAGAGGAGGAGGCGGTGGTGAAGTCTCCTTCAGGGGTGAAATGGTGACATTATTTGGAATAGCGAAACAAGGAATCACACAACATCTAAAGCTAACTGTATGTATAAGATATTTTTTGACTAGTCCGACTCCATGTGTTTAAGATGTTATTGTCCATATAATCAAATATAAAAAGTAATAATTGCTATGATATTTACAGCAAAAGTTCATATATCTACATGTTAATGCTAACTCATAAAATATGTCTGGACGATTATGGAAAATGATCTCGAATATTTAGTAAGAAATGTAATATACCGAGAATTATATTTCTTCCAATCTACCGGGAAATACCTTAAGATTTAAACACTCTGCAAAAACAGCTGTATCGCAAGTAATGTAGAAGCGCATGTTTGATACCCAATAGGGAGCGTGTAAACGAAAATTTAATATAATGTAGACCTGAGATTAAAAATCCACCGTTTAAACCAAAGTTATACGTATTCGTTACTTTTCAGTTACAGAATGAAGATAAAGCATCCAAATACGAGGAACGTTCGAAAAGCGTACGAAGAAAAGGGAGAGCAATTAACTACGACCAGATGTTCCTTATCCAGATCTATTGTGAATTGTATCGGTCTAGAAATGAGAGCGATGTTTTCGTTTGACGGTGGGTGCGCCAAGGAAGAGGCACGCAGTGGAGAAAGCTCCGATCCCACAGCACTGACAACAGGATGCGATCTCTTGCACGTCTTTCGCAACACCTTCCTGCTTTCTCTCGTAACATGAGAGTAATAATGCGTTCGAATGAAGTCGAGAATACAATGGTACATGGAAAGAATCGATTTTATTTAAGATGCAATTTAAAAAAAAAATCTTTAAAAAAAATTTTAAGTTAGGATTTTAAGTTCAATTTAAAGTTAAAATATAAAAAAAAATCTCTGGCATCTTTAAAAAAAATTAAGTTAAAACTTATTGATTCTAATTTTTAGAGAATAAAACTTAAGTGATTCAAACAATTATTCATTACTTATTAACGTAGCTAATGAAGAAAGCAGCGGCTTATTAACAAAGGTAGGATCTCATTAAGATTTTGATCAAAAGTTTAAAAGATCAAAAGAATAAATGCGCATGTCTAGAGTTGAATTAATTCTTCCTCAAATTTCGAGACAAAATTGCTTTTCGCGTGGGAAGACTGATTTTTAAATTAACCTTGTTATATATACATATACTTATGTTTGTGGCGGTGTAAAGTGTTTAAATGGGGTCACAATTTTGATAAAAGAAAGCGCCACTACTTGCAGTTTACCCGCACTCCCGCTGTCGTTTTACTGTCGGCTGAAGTGTTTATCCCTCACTGAAAAAAAGAAACTACACAAGAGCGGTCGGAAGATTTTTCGAGGATGTGCTCCAAAGTGCTCTCACTCTGGATCACGCGAAACACTTAATGAAGAAGTAGCCTAAACATGTTTACACCACATAAGTAAAGGAAAGACACATGCTTCCATTGGCTTCTGTAGAAGCAGAGCAAATTGGTCAAGTGTTATGATGAAATGCAGCAATGAAGAAGGTAATGAAGAAAAAACATAGTAACTCAAAAATGTTCACAGAAATTGTTTAAGTCTTCCAGAAACTTTATATCATTTATAGCATTTGTATTCACAAATGCAATACTACATGCAAATCCATAGTAATGTAATTATTAACGAGGTAAGAGAGATATAAAAATTCACTTACGTCACAATTGAAAAAAACAGCAACAAATGAATAAACCAAAATAACGTTAATTTCATTCTATACGGTGCATTTAGCACTATCTCTAAAAAGAAAGTTAAAAAAATTTGGAGTGATTTTTAGGAAACCATCTTTTTGGTACTCCTTAATACCGCCCATACCTTACTCAAAATTACCCACAAATAGCAAATATTTTCAAAACAATTTACAAGATAAAAATTAATTTACTTACTACGCATTGCAAATTTTATTTGAAGATAAAATCTCTATATTGAATATTGAACCCCAAGAAAAACACCGAAAAAAATTTCGAACTGGAAATTTTCAAAAATTCAGAATGAACAGTAAAAACAGGACTGATTATTATTATTATTATTATTATTATTATTATTATTATTATTATTATTATTATAAAATTGTGTTATTAGTGGCGAGGCTCAGGACATTAGGCCTGCTCTTCCGCCTAACCACATGAAATACTTACATTTTTCTTATACTATGAACAAGATCGAGAAGGGCAGGAACTTTAGATTTACTTCTGGGAGAGCGAACTAGGGACCATCCCGGCATACGCCTTAAGCGATTGCGTAAACCCAGAAAATCTTAATCAGAATGGCGGCTGAAGGCCGAGGGCATTAACAGTAATTGAAAATATAAGAATACATACATTATTTAGAAAAACAATGGTAATAAAAAAATGGCCAAAATTAAATAAACTTCTACAATAAGAATAAAAATTGCGTAATGGTAAGTAGTGATACAGTGGCTGCAACAGTGCGGTAACATAATCAGATTGATAATTATAAGGGCAATGATTACAATATTTCCAATTTCCTTATTAATTTCAACCTCATAAATATTATTATATAGAATTTCAAGCTGAACATCCATCTTTATAACTGTATTTCACTCTATTCTTAAACGAAATTGTACAATAAAATTCGGAGCTCAGCATTACGTATTTATGTCTGTACAACGCATTTACTCCGTACATACGTACGTAAACGAGAAAGTAAAAAGCCTGAAGGAGACAATAATATTGGTTAGATACAAAAAAAAGCAATTCTAACAAAAGAGCTCTACAGTGCAATGAAGAAAGATGTAAAGATTAACAGGGAACTAAACTTCAGAAGCGAATTCTTAACAGGGGTCCGGAAAACGAAATAAACGAGAACGTGGTGCTTTGGAAGCAGGAAACTTAGGTTGATTGATTGATTGATCGATTTTATCGTGTTTCCGGGCTCGTCAAAAGCTTCGGTCATTAGCCCCCTTAGTGTAGTGCATGTTTTTTCTCGGGAGATGGCGGTGATCCTCCCCCGCTTGATGGCGAGATCCGGCACCGACCTATCGTCGGCTAGTGGGGTTTCCCCCTAACCAGAACTCTCCCACCAGCGGGGCACCGCCCCAGCCGGGACAAGCTCTAAGCTCCCGACCGGTCTCCCGGAATATGTGATAGTGTGGTGCATGACAGTGTAAGTGTGTGTGTAAGAGGAAAGGATAGGACAAGGAAGAGGAAGGACAGATTGAGCGCGGCCCGTGGCTCGCTTGGTAGGGTACTGCTCCGGCATTCCCCTGGTGTTGATCGGAGAAACCACGGTAAACTACCGATCAGAGCAGCCGGCCGCCAGAATTCTCCTCCGGACAGCGACTGCATTCGACCTAGCTGAAAAGCTAGTGTCGAAAATCCTGCCGCCGTCAAGACTCGAAACTAGGAACTCCCGGTCAGAGGCGCTGCAGTGACATCAACCCCCAGGCGCCACGTTACGAAACCTCAAGTATAGAGAAACATGCTTACACGCGCTCAATTATCAACGCGCGTCAAATCAACGCTCGTGTGGCACAGGCCTGAATGTTGGAGCAAAGGTAACGCGGCGCGCATGCTTTCACGGGCACGCGTCGCTCCCACCCCGTTCTCCCTTCTTCCCTGCGCCCTACCTTACCCTGGTCCGGGCCTCGGGTACCGTAAGGTCACGCCGCCGCCGTGCTCCTGACTGTGATGCCTGCCTCCGCCGCCCCAGCTCGGCCTGCCGTATCTGAAGCCAGAATTATCCGTATCCGAATCTCAAGCCAGAATTGCGCTACCACCCTCCAGTTTTTTTTAAACACATATACTTGGATTTTCGTAACGTGGCGTCTGGGGGTATTGTTTTCAGATGGAATATGGCACAGCTTTTTTAGTCTTTCTCGATCCGTGCCGCCAGACGTCGCATAATCGTGACCGTATCAAGCAGATCAAGCGACATCGAGCGACACTACCGAGAGAGACGCAAAAATATGTGCCATATTCCGTCGTAAAGATAACATCCCCAGGCGCCACGTAACGAAACCCCAAGTATAGAGAAACATGCTCACACGCGCTCAATTATCAACGCGCGTCAAATCAACGCGCGTCAAATCAACGGGCGTCAAATCAACGGGCGTCAAATCGACGGGCGTCAAATCGACGCTCATGTGGCACAGGCCTGAATGTTGGAGCAAAGGTAACGCGGCGCGCATGCTTTCACGGGCACGCGTCGCTCCCACCCCGTTCTCCCTTCTCCCTGCGCCCTACCTTACCCTGGTCCGTGCCTCGGGTACCGTAAGGTCACGCCGCCGCCGTGCTCCTGACTGTGATGCCTGCCTCCGCCGCCCCAGCTCTGCCTGCCGTAACTCACACGCGCCGCGAATCAGGCTCCCGCACTTCGACCGCCGATAATTGGATCAATAATGGCGCCATTAATCATAACAATTCACTTTTTACGGCGGCCACTCGCAGCACAGACCCGGATTCACTCCTCACGACTGAAAAATTGCGGGCCTCCAAAAAAGTGTAATTGAAATTCTCAACTCTCGTTGCCATGGCCGTTTATTATCGACGAGAAAATGTAACATTCCTCCCGCATGTGGGTTCAAATTTAGGATTGAACACACCTGTTAGTAAGTAGTCTTGTAGAACTGTCGTGTCTCATTTAAGATCGACTTGAATAAGATAGCCATATTTGGAATCGTTCTATCCTAGAGTAATCGCGCCATATTCATGTTTCATAATCATAAACAACTTGGTTATTATTTGAACAATTAACTTCATAAATGTAATGTTTTTGTTACTTTTGGTGACATCTACGACTCTCAGAGCACACTTTCATGCAAAGCATTGCACTGAGATGTTCTTCAGATCATATGAACTATTATTTTTAAGTTACATATTATCAGCACATGTTTTTCAAGTTTAATTACTATTTACAGTTTTAATGTATTATCGGATATACGAGATAAACGTTATGATTCTGCTTGAAACACAACAGTTATGTCATTACTGAAGCGGAAATTGCAAAACAGTATCAAGTAATTTTCTCATTTCCTCAAGATTGCATTTCCTGAGTAATTGAACCAAGCTGATGAATTGTGAGTGATAAACAACATTGCAGTAATAGCAGTAATTAATAGTTATATTTTAATTTAACAAAACCCAGTTGTGGTGATATAATTCTAAACTAGTGAATTGTGTGTGGGGGAAGAGGATGGAATTGATAGTAAATAGTCCCCTCTGCAGAATTGCAAAGTGAGATTGTGAAGATTCTAATAAATATATACAAATGCATGACTTCCTTCACATGATTGTTTGTTCTTTATTAATATAATGTTGATGAGACCAATATATTTAAATTACTTCGAAACTTTTTCTAAGTTGCCATTTTAAATTTTTAAAAAAAAATTAAAATTTAAAGGAACGTGTTAAATAAATTGAAGAGAAACATTTCATTAGAACATAAAATGTCACATTTGCTTCTCTTTACACTCCAATACAAATACCTAAGGACGAAACTTCACCACACAACTCTCTCCGTGATTTTGTCGCCCTTAGATGGCATTCAATACCAAACGCCCTCAATAGATATAAATTCGACGACAGACTACAAGCACCGAGAACGGCCGCCTATCAAAGCATCCTCCAAAGGCATCAGTGGAGCGCGTAGTTAACGCAAATTAACGCCCATGTATCATTGGGGCACGCGTGGAACAAGTCCGTGCCCAGGGAGTGGGCACTGGGCTAAAAAGGCCCGCCCCGCCCCAGCGCGAAGCCGCACGCTCGGCCAGGCGCGAGCTCTTTACTGCGTCCGCAGCCCGTAATCCTCGCGTTGCATTGCGCCCATGAAGCGCGACGCTTTACGCCGGGCGCGCGCCGGTGCGGCCGCTTCGGCTCGCGCGTCCGCCCGGCCGCGCACGTTGGGTCAAGGAACAACTCTGGCTGGGCAAATTTATACTTATAAAGGCTCCCACAGACGCGGTAGAACCGCACGGGTGCGGGCGGAAAGTTCCGCGTAAGGCCACAGACCGGCGCGGTAGAACCGCAGCGGGTGCGGCGCGGAAAGTTCCGCGTTAAGGCTCCCACAGACCGGCGCGGTAGAACCGCAGCGGGTGCGGCGGGAAAGTTCCGCGTTACAAATTTCGCCGCCCATTAAACGCTGCCAATCCGTTGCCACGACGCTCGTCTGCCGCGCAGGTCTCAACCTACTCATAAGCCAACAGGTGTTGCAAAGTTTCCGTTGCGGACATTCCGCGTAGGCAACGGATGTTCCGCGCCAGTCAGAGGAGGCCTTTATTCAGCGAGCCAGGAAAGTCTCTCCGCGATACCATCATGATGGTGAGAGTGCTGGCCACAGAAATTGTGTTGGTACCACGAGAACGAGGCAGCTCTGGGACCATTCGAAGGTTGTTGTAACAACAGCCCCCCAGAAAATTCATTCCGCACCGACTCGAGTTACAGCCTGCCACTATTTCAACTTCCGCCCTCAACTTCGCTGCGCTAGTGTCGCATGCGAGCTCCGCTTAGAACAATGAAATCAAACACTTAGCAGCACACTTTTGTACAACTTATTTCCTTAATTGGAAAATTAATTTAATGATATTAACAATAAAGAAATTGGTTAACATTTTCAATTTGTTGATTTTATTTCAAATTGTAATTGAATTAAATCATTTCACCACTTACTTACACACACTTACACTTACATGCCATTACTTACACTACCATACATATCGGGAGAGCGGTCGGGAGCTGGGAGATGATTTCGGCTGGGATCCGATCAACACCCGGCGAATGCCGGAGGAGTACCCTACCAAACGGGCCACGGACCGCGCGCGATCTTTTCATCCTCTTCCTTGTCCTATTCTCTGCCCTTACACACACTAACATGCACTACACTACCACACATGCCGGAAGATAGTTCGGGAGCTTAGAACTTATCCCGGCTGGGGCGATGCCCCGCTGGTGGGAGAGTCCTGGTTGGGGGGCCAAGCCCGCTAACAGACGGTAGGTCGGCGCCGGATGACCGCCGGGGAAGACCACCGCCGTCTCCCAAAAAAGGCATGCACTACACCAACGGGACTAATGACCAGAGCAGTTGACGCGCCAGGAAACACGAAAAAAATCAGTCAATCAACCATCCAACGGGGGAACATCACCGCCACCTCCCGAAGAAAAACATGCCCTACAATTACGAGAGTAGTGACCTAAGCTGTTGATGCGCTCGGAATCAGCAACAACGAACCAACCGTTTCCGGGGAGAATCGAGACGCGGCCAGTGCGAGGGGTCGGCGGCGCCGAAGCGCGGCCCGCGGTCTGCGAGGAATTAGCGCGCGTAACTAAGCAAGCGGGAGCGGTTCGGGTTGCCGGCGCCGGCCGCTCGCTGTCCGCAGCGCTCCCCGCGCCGGCGCCGCCGACGCTCAGAGCGGCGCGATCGCGTTACAGCGCACGGCGGCGGCGGCGGACAAGGCGGAAATGCCGAGAAAGCGGGCGGAAAATATTAGGAAATATGGTGTACACACAAGGGTTGAACACGTGAAAATGATCCTGAAAATGGGATGGCGGGAAGTACGGGAAGGTATAAATGTCATATTGGTTAGAGAAGGTCAAGCAACGGTTGAACTTGTGGGAATGATCTTGGAAACTGAGGAGGGAGCAGGGAGCGCGGAAAGATTTAACTGATTACGAGAGCCCATACTTCCGACAAATGAACGCAGATATAGAAAAATGAAGGATCTAATTGCAGAATGAAGTTTCCCATTCGGAGATTGGATGGTATTTATTAATATCTTGAAAACTGTGTCTGAAAAAAATATGGTTTAATGCTTCTTGCTGTGTGTTTTACCTGTCTCACAATGTTTGCAAACGGGTGGATGTGTCGGAGCATAGGAGTATGAACGACAGCGTATAGGAGTGGGTGGCGAATGATTTGAAGATGTTGAGGCCATAGGATGGATGTGGGCAGAGGAGGTGGGTGGAGTTGGTGGAACTGAGGAAGCTCAGCGTAGGATGTGGGTGGAGGTGATGGGGGCGATGGACGGAAGGGGTAGGGCATAGGAGATTGGGCCGAGGGGGAAGGCTGAAGTGTTGGAGAGATGGAGTGGAGATGGTGGAGGGGCAGTGTGGGTGGGGAGGGGGGAGGGGCGGGGTTGAACGGGTGGAGTTGGGAGGGGTGGGAGAGAAAAGATGAGAGCACGGGCGGACCGGACAGGAGGGGACGGGAGGGGACAGGAGGGGACAGGAGGGGACAGGAGAGGGACAGGGAGGGGACAGGAGGAGGACAGGAGGGGACAGGAGGGGACAGGAGGGACAGGAGGGACAGGAGGGACAGGAGGGACAGGAGGACAGGAGGGACAGGAGGGGACAGGAGGGGACGGGGACGGGGACAGGAGGGACAGGAGGGACCGAGGGGACAGGAGGAGGAGGAGGACAGGAGGGCGGAGGACAGGAGGGGACTGGAGGGGACAGGAGGGGCAGGAGGGGGGGGGGGGGGGGGGGGGGGGAACGGGGGGCGGAGGGCTAGGGGCGGGGGGCGGCGCAAGCGGAGAGGCAGAGGAGAGAGGAAGAGGTGTGAGGCAGCACGCCCCCTGAACAGCGCTCTTACTGAATGAGGAGCGCGTGCTTAAGCGCGCTGCACCGTAAACCGATAGCCGCGTGCATGGCTGCGGCGGCGAAAGTGCGTGCGTGTTGCTCGCCCACGATTTACGTCGCGTCGAACTCTTCGCTCCGATTATGCAACTGGAGCTGCAAACGCAGCAGCTCGATAAGGGGAGATGAAACGGACCCTATCGACTCGCGATTTAGAATGGAATGGAACGCAACGGTATGTACGGGGCTTCTTAACTTCACGGGTGGCAATTGAAACGAAATATTTTGAATCTCATTTATACAAAAGTAAACAACTATAACTAGATTTCCCCTTTATATTAACTTAAGTATAAAAAATACGTAATTATTAGGATAAAAGGAACAAATATTTTTGCTGTTCTGGAGCCCTACAAGGACATTTTTTCTGCTAATCGAAAGTATAGATTTTCCAAAACGTAATTTTTTTACTTCGTAAAAACATTTTTGAAGCTTTTGCCATGAATTCTTTATTTGAGCACATACATCTAATTGAAGAAACTGGGTAATGATAATGAGTTGTGCCAGATTAGTTAATGAAATGTTTTATGTATGATTGTAGGGCCGTAAGTATAACGTATGTTTGTCAACAAAAATATGTATTATTGTTTTAATTTACGATGCTTCTCAATTAAATTCATGACGGGTTAGAAGAGACAAACACAAACGTAAGAAAATATGAAATCGAAGAAAAGACTTGTGTGGGAATTAAATTGAAGAAATGGTTTTAATCAATTAAGGGAATGTTGGTGAGAAATAGCCAAATATTGGCTTGGATACGCATTCACGTTCATCAAGTAGATTCCTACATGTGCACACTCGCGCATGCTTGATACCATTCATATAAATAAATTATTAGATATACAAAAGCACTGACTTTTTCGTTTTAGTAAATTATAATAGCACAAATTCTCATTAGCATATTTCAGCCAACATGTGTAAAACTCATTGCAAATAGTAGCGCATTAGGCGCGAAAACTTAATTTATTTAAGACAAAACTGAGCACATTCAACAAACCAAAACTGCGATTCACACACACGTACACAGACATGTCCAACAATGGGAAGTTATTCTGAGAATTTCAAACTGCCGTCTCAGGGCGTTACAATCCTGAAAGTTAGCAAAAGAAGTGCGGGAAATTCTAATCTGCAATTACGAAAAGTTGCAAATATTAAACGAACCTACTAATATATTAAAAAAATGTACATGACCATACTTAAAGATCTAATTTGAAAAAACTATTTCACTAAGTAAAAAGTCTCTATAAAAATATTTATCTCGCTTTCCTTATCAGGACACCAAAAAATGTTTTTTATCAAAAAAATACTGTTTAATGTCGCAGCATTACAATACTTCCTCTACAGTACGTAAATAGTATGCGATAAGGTAATAACTTATTTTTCCACATTATGGAAATGTGAATACACATAAAAAAGCAAATTTTTACTACGAAATTACTTGGTTTCACTCAATTGGCTGAAAATTGTAGTTTCCAGCACATATCGAAGTTACAATAATATTAAGTGTAATCTGTCTGATACTGAAATGTTGAAGTGAAGAAATTATGAACAAAATATTCTTATGCTTACCGTTTATGGTGGATTTAGACTTGGTGTGTCGTTCATAGAGCAGACGAATTTCTAAAATGAGAAGAACCGCAACAAACTGTATGAATCTGAAAAGAAGAGAAATGAGAAATAATAAATGCATGAAAACAGATCAGTTGAGAAAGGTGAAGTGGCTGATCTACACATATTTCACAGCGCTGTAGTAAAATGCTCCGCGCAGTCATATCTGATCGTTCACAAATACAAGGGAATATTTATCAATTGTCATACATTAAAATTATTACTATCTTGCTATACGCGTACCAATTTCAAATAATTATGAACGCTGACCTCTAAATTAATTTATTTCACGTTTCAGTTTCTCAGATGTCGTGAAAATGTCAATATTAGCACTTTAGGAACTTTTTAAAAGCAATGATCTTTATTCGCATGCATCATAACACAGGTATTAATATTTTTTAATAATTTAATGTGTAATTGAAGCACGCAAAAAAAATACAGCGCCGTTTAGATGGTAAGAAAATAATAATAGGAGTAATGTCAAAATATAGCACAGAATATTACAGCAAGAAGAGTAAATGCCATTACAGGAAAGCAAAGGCCATTACACACAAGACGTTAAAATACATTAGCACAGTCGTAATTCTCGCCTTTCACAATGTGAGGACGAGCTCTGAACAACTGGCCGAGCAGCTGGAAGAGGTAGTGTAAGTGACCTCTGCGTAGCAGACAAAGTAGCTCGGCGGCACTCGCAGAAATACAGTCTCGCGGTCGAGAGCCGTCAGGGATGAGGGCTCTCTACTTGAAGGACGCTCTCTAGTCGCTTCTAGAAGACGAGGGAGCTCTTCAGACTATAGTTCAGTGAAGAGGCTCAGAACAAAACTGACCGTTTGTCGAGTTTTGGAACACACTAGAAATCGAATATTTAAATGATATTTAATAACAAACACAGTGTTTTACCTTCTCGTTATCTACTATGTCACAAAAGAAAGTTATAAAATGATTAAGAGGAAGTACTGATTTTGCTTCGCATTTACCGACAGAGTTTGGGGATAGAAATTTTTTGATGCTCCGTAGATTGTAGATATTAAAAACCGAGAATGACCTTTTTCCTATACAACAAGTAGAAAACTACCACTCTAGCTTCCCCCTCTTATGTCTCGTTCTCCCATTGGCGTATACACACTCTTGTTATATTCAAAATTTTACATCACGAAAAGCTAACTTTTAAAAGACAAATTGCAGAAATGGTGTATATTATGTTAAATGATACTATGAACACAAAAAATGACATTGAATCTTCAACACATTTATAAATCATTAATAATAAACAGACATCCATGACTGCTTTTTGCCGCTGTTCACTCCTAATTTTTGCACATCCATTCCTTGATATATCTCATTTGGACTGCTTACATATGAATGTTTCAGTCACCAAATTAGACGCCGCCTTCGGCATATTATAAAAAGACTTTACATGAGAATGTTGTTAAACATTAATATATCTTCAATATGTATGTTTAATTTATTCCTTTGTTTTTTACTACTTAAAATGTTGTGTTTATTGACAACCCTTGTAAATGCTTTTGAAAAGGCACATGTAAATGTGCGAAACGTTAAGCACCAATAAATTTATATGAATTATCCGTCTTACTTCCTGGTATTATCGTGGATTAAACCTATTTGGTCCAATAAATTTAAAAAGAACCATCTTTCTACAATTTGTATTATTATTCATTATTATTATTAATTTTATTATTATTATTATTATTATTAATTTTATTATTATTATTATTATTATTATTATTTATTATTATTATTATTATTATTATTAATTTTATTATTATTATTATTATTTTATTATTTTATTTTATTATTATTATTATTATTAATTATTATTATTATTATTATTATTATTATTCTGCATGGTTCTGAGGTGCCACTCATTTAGATGGAGTTTTTCTTTCACAATCCTCCAATCTTCAGCCACAAGCCCATTAGTTGAAATAACCACGGGTACAATATCTACCTTTATTATTATTATTATTATTATTATTATTATTATTATTATTATTATTATTGTAGGTGGGGCGAAGAGGGTCTCGGATTCTCGGCAACCTTCGTGATGCGACCGCCAGCCGCCCATTACCCCCGAACGGTGCGGGCCAATTTGGCCGGGAGGTTCCCACAGTCGCTCGGGAGTCGGCGGATTCCTGCTCTTTTTCTACGCGGAGCAGCCGCACCCGGAAGGGAAAAATCGTTCAATCTGGGAAATTACCGCCACCGTTCTGCCACTGTTGGAATAGTTGTGTCGAAAGAGATGAAGGGGGCACCGTTCGATGCGGCACGTAGAAGCGAAAAACGGTCCGTTTACACAATCATCTCGAACTTTCTCGGCCGCCGTTTAATGATGGGCATCACGAAACTATTGTCTTCATCCAGGAACTAAACGAAACATATAAAATAAGGTGCATTTCATTATTTATGAACCCTGAAATTATAGAATCAGGAGATTGATGCAGGGATATTCAAAGCCTGACAATCACTTAGGAAAACTTCGGTGGTTTTAACTGCAAAATTCGAACTGAATACGCTCTTTTGATTCTCAAAATGTATATACAAAATATATTATGCACGTCTGAAGAGGTAGTCAGCAACATGAAGCAGATCATCAGTGTACTTAGAAAAATATGATTTTTTTAGTGAATCATAATACTATTTTTTAACTAAATATCTCTAGACATGAAATAATAGATACCCATAACGTCATGTAAGTGTTGTTTAAATTCTATTGATCTCCTAAATTTATATAGCTTCCTTCCTCCATATAAGGTATGTAGGAAATCATTTTCTTCGTTTTTTACAAAACAGTACTATATATTGTGACGTACCTGTATCCAGTGGAAATTTATAAGTAAAATAATTAAGGGAAGAACTGAGGGTTTTCGTTGGTTGGTTCACTCTAATCAAGATAAGTCGCGTCAAGTAACAAATTAACAATTTAATGAAATCCAAATTGTTTCCTTTTGAAGCAATGATTACATAACAGAAAAGAACTTGCCCCTCAACTAAATATATCATTTATATCTGACTTTCACAACCTTTTATACTCGTTGCCTTGTTTGAAATTTATTTTCAACACGTGTTTTATTTCCTAATGTGAAGATCCTCTTTACCCTTTATTTAGTACCAAGGTCGAAAAATGAATAATTTTGGATGAGGTGTTTACCAACCGATGCGGAGCTAAAGTTGGTAAACTAACCGAGTCCACTATCATTCAATTTCGGCCGAGGTGCATACAACTATTTTTCGTATACTCCCAATTTTAGGTTCAACTTTTAAAGAGATATCATCTATACCATGTGGTTTTGTCGTATAGGTGCAGACGTTCTTCTACATTATCGCCTCTGAAGTTGTCAGTACTGTCACCGTACACTGGATATTGTTTTAGGTGATCTTCCGCTACGATATTAGCAGACGCTGGAGCTACTTTAACAGATATTAAAAGACATGTAGGTGGAAAAGTTCAAAGGTAGCTGAAGGATGCCTGAAAGGTTCGGTGGAATATAAAAACAAAGTAGCTACAATGATCTTGCAAACCGAAAATTGTCCTTCAGTTAGAGTTGAGACTACTTCAATTTCTGTTCAAGTACCTAGCACGAATGCTCAAATGCCCGGAAGACGAAACAGTTCCAGGTATAATATTTCAGAATATATCAAATTGTGTTTTAATATAAATGTTAACAATAAATATTACCCTAATTATAGTTCCTTAAACACTCACAAACAACGATGTTTGGTGAAATCTTTTGCCAACGTGTCCCCACAAGTTACATCACGAACTTTACTTTATCCAGATAACACGCCTGTCGCACTAAAACATCTGCGACCAAATAACTTCTTCGGTCGGATCGCCCTAGCTCTTGCCCCTCGACTCCCGTAATCGATTGTCCCAAGAGCAGCGCCATCTCTTTCTCACTTCATCAACTATATCATGTAATGCAAAACTCGCCATGGACGATGCAATATTCTCACATTATGACGGGAGCACATGCGATACGCCATTATGTATATAAACTACAGTATATGCATCTGCGTCAAAGTATATGATTCTTTTTTCAACTACAAACTTCAATGATTTTTTATTTATTTTATTATTTTTATTCATTTTAAAACAGTTAAAAACTGTGTGTGACGTGTGAGAAGTAAATTCCGTGCACATTTTCATAATTATGTGACACCTAACCCTAAGCCACATAGTAGTTGAATTTTGAATACAGAAGGAAATGAGCGTTTATGGCAAAGATTGTTAATGAAATATTCGTTGAGATGTAATAAAATATACTTTCAAGGGTAAATCAGCTATAGATTGGGCTCTTATCCATCATGTCCTTCGTGAAGGCATAATACTACCTGTCGCGACAATATAACGATAATTTGAATAACTATATTACCCACTGAATTCTAGAAGACGTAAGTACACAGATCATGAAGTTACATCTATGCCGAGAAGCAAAACGAGGGGCCATCTCACCATTTACTCAAAAAATCAGGGAAACTGGACAAAAACATGATCTAGATGGAGGTCATTGACCCCAAAACTGAGGTAGAATATTTGCTATAGGTTGTTTAGAATTATACAGTCATAATAGTTAATAATGCATCAAATATCAATGTTAAAATTTATATTATTTTCCTTTTTGATGCTCTGTATGGTCATAATTTTATAGAAACAGTTATGCAGCAGAAAATATTTACGTGAGATTTTACCTTACTTTACTTGATCATATTCTATGATCACATTCCTTACTTTACTTATTTACCACATTTACATTACGTACTTTACTTTATCACATTCGGAACTAATATCAAACATTTGGCAAAGAAAAAAACAGAGGTCATATTCGAAGAACAAGACAAGGGACTCAAATGCACTAACGAAGATGTTTTTGCTTGCCACTCTCCAGTAGCTAATAGTATAGGGAAAAAAACAAAGTACACATTTGGAAGAGAGAAGAAATGTGGGCTCTGACGCCATGCAAACAAGTCCAAGTGCAGCTTTGAAAGATGTTCCTCCTGTATCCCATTGCTTAGACGATGCACGCATCCATAAGCCAACTGAAATTTCTGGGAACTGCAGTGTACGTAAGACGACAGGACGTTGACCACGAATGAGTCAGCTGCTGAAAAGAGTAAGGATATCCTTACGATCGTCTGAATGATTTCTTGTGGTTATAAATGGAGCTCTACTACTTCTCGCAATGGTTATTTTATTGTCTGGCGAATTGAGTTTCAATATAACGGTCATTGATGATTGTACCGTCCGTTAAAAGATGCTCTTAAGATGAAAAGATAAAATCTATTCAAATTAATGTTGTAAAGTGACGAGACAATTTTCGAATGAAAAGAGTACTTTCGTAGGTAGTCTTGATTTCAATTAACAATATTTTTGCCTTTTAATTAGATATTTAACAAAAGATTTTTAAAATATTAATTTATTTATTCTGGAAATCAAAGAATTACATTTTGGCTAACACCGAATATTTTTGAAATTTCTCGCGTTCATCTCATCCTTTTGATACATAATTCAACGCTGATTCATGATACACACGTCTGATTTGCTTGCTTCATCAGATTTCAATTAAATATCTAAAAAGTAAAATTACAAGAATAAATAAACAAATATTAATGAAACGTGAAAAATGAAGACTGTAAGAAGTAGGACAATGCAAGAAGAAAGTGACCAAGACGCGCCATTACCAAGTGCTTACCTAGTTGATGGAAACTATGCGTAAAAAGTAATCTAATTTAAAATTTAAAAAATGTTTTGTATTATGCAATTCTTTCTGTCACTTATGATTCGAACGTTTTATTAACATTTTTTGTGTATATATTCTTGTTATTTTACTTTTCATACATTTAATTGACACATGATGAAACACGCAAATACACGTGCGATAGTCGTAAAATTGTTGAATAAGTGTAAAATGCAAATATCTGAAGTACAAAAGTAAATGTGTGTGGAATGAGTGATTTTAATTCTCTATAATGTGAGATAGCGTATTATATGACATATTGAAGACAATCATTCCGGTTAGAGATATAACTGGCTTCTAATTTTACAATATATTTTCCTATTTTAATTTACATTTGTTAAAATTAACTGTAAACTGTAGTTAAGTATTCACATATTTGATTTAAGGTTTAATACTGACATATTTGATTACGATCGACATTATTTCTGGCCAAATCTGGAAACGTTTCTGGAAATTCTGAATGTCGAAAACTTTAGTGCAATAAAATTCATTTTTTTACAATTCTTACGAAACAGCAAATCATGTGGGATACTAGCGTTGCTATGTGGTTAAACTATTCGCGGCGTGAAATTATTGCCTATTTATCTGTAAGCTCAAGCAGCCGCATAAACATTCGACAACATTCCACACTTTGCATTAAGAGAATAGGCGCCTTGTACCAGTAAGTGTTTGTGTGCAGATTCACTGAAACGTTTGGTTCAGGAGTCAATGTACAGTTGTCCGGAAAGCAAATATTTTCAAACCAATTTATGATAGAAACTAAGGACGGCCTAGTTAAATAAAGTCGATGGGCCAACACTCTCTGAAGTGGGTTCACTGATTAAATCTTGAATAGGGATCAATCGATCGCATATAAATTTTTCTTGAATCGATATTCAGTTGATGTTTTTACCCCCCCCCCCGAAAAAACAAGATTACACTTATTCTCGAGTAGTTTCCCTAAAAGTCAATTTAATATGAAAAATCACTGTTCATGAACAATTACGTGTTCTTTCAACGTTATCTTATTTTAATAATTTCTAAGTAAACAAAACGCATCTCTCAAAATAATGTATAATTTTTCTTCTGAGTTACAAATATTCATCAAGAAGATAAATAGAATAATACACGTTCATACGAGGTTACGCCATGTACAGTTTGATTTAAAACGTTTTTGAAATTTGATATTGATTATTTTAAGATGCAATATTTGCATGTTTTATCCAAAATTATTTGTATTTTACTTGTAAATATTATTTCTGAAGAGTTTTGGGACTTCTAAATCTTAAGTTGCTTCCACTGTTCTTCCCATCCCACTGCCTCCGGTTCGCGATATCAAGCGACAAGCAGCACAAGAGCTCCAGCAGAGGACAACGGGCTGCGCTCTGCAAACAGAGCGAAGAACGAATCGTTGTTGGCAGAAGCGCTGATTCAGTCCGAACACTCGCTCTCACGTGAACTGGTTCCGAGTTCTGTCTCATGCCCGAACATTCTGAAGTATCTGGACTCAAGAGAGTATCGCTCACGATTTGAAGGTCTCGAGACTCCGAAACATGGGCTACATTCCTTGGGATATCGCGCGCATGCGATTATACACATGGTCTTCCGACAAGTCATACATGGGCCGAGGATTTTAAATAGATTTGAGCTGCATGTGGGCATCGCGTAAATGAAAACTGCCGTGTATATGCTAAAGATACGCTTGATTTTATTTGATTCTGTCCAATTGAAAAACTTTCAAACTCGCGCCCTCGAGTTCGCTCAAATCAATCGAGCAATATCAGTATTGAAGATAAGCGTCTGTACGTGTTTAGGCGGTAGCGATGACCACAGATGAGCAAACGGACGGACAGACAGACAGAGACAGACAGATAGACAGAGACAGACAGATAGACAGAGACAGACAGATAGACAGACAGACAGACAGAAGACAGACAGAGACAGACAGACAGAGACAGACAGATAGACAGAGACAGACAGAGACAGACAGAGACAGACAGAGACAGACAGAACAGACAGAAGACAGAGACAGACAGAGACAGACAGAGAAGACAGAGAGAGACAGACAGACAGAGACAGACAGACAGAGACAGACAGACAGAGACAGACAGACAGAGACAGGCAGACATTTCCTCGTCAATTGCATTTTCGTATCCAGGACCCACAAACCATTGACTCCAATCACACAACGTGTTAGAGGAAGTAATTTGCTAAAAATAGGACAAAGTTTATCAGCTTTGTCGTTACCAGCAGAATTCGAAAACGGAGATTTTGCTAAAAAGGGACAAGATGCAGATAGAAAAGAACATATTATTAGTAATTGTACATATTATGTATTGTAATCACGACATTATTTCAGACCTCTAGAACGTTATGAATGTAAAGGCTTTTTTCCATTACCCTGTCTCAATGATTACCACAGAATTACCTTCATTTTAATATTTGTTACGATTTTAACATCAAAAATTACAATTTTCGTAACTATGCATGTGTTTTATTAACGATTTAAAAATGGTTGTGAGGAATGAACTCTGGACTGCATGGGTGCTTATGGAATGATTTCAAAGATCTGAAAACGTTGCGAGTGAATGAACCCGGACAGCACGGGCGCCGAGCAGAATGATTTTAAGCGATCTGAAAATGGTTGCGAGTGAATGAACCTGAACAAAATGGGCGCCGTATAAAATAATTTCAAGCGATCTGAAAATGGTTGCGAGTGAATAAACCGGACGCATGGGCCCATAAGAATGATTTAAGAGGCTGAAAACGGTTACCAGTGAATGAACCCGGATGCATGGGCGCTATATAATGATTTCAAACATCTAAAAATGGTTGAGGAATGACCGGACGCATGGGCGACCTATAGAATGGTTTTAAGCGATCTAAAAATGATTGCGAGTGAATGAACCTGGACAGCATGGGCGCCATATATAATGATTTCAAACGCTCTGAAAACGTGGTTGCGAGTGAATGAGCCCGGACTGCATGGGCGCCATATATAATGCTTTCACACGCTCTGAAAGTGGTTGCGAGTGAATGAGCCCGGACTGCATGGGTGCAGTATAGATACTTTCAACCGTCCGAAAATGGTTGGAGGAATGGACCGGACGCTGGGGACAAAAAAATGCATGGTGCTGTATAGAATGATTTCAAACGCTCTGAAAGTGGTTGCGAGTGAATGAACCCGGACTGCATGGATGCTGTATAGAATGATTTCAAACGCTCTGAAAGTGGTTGCGAGTGAATGAACCCGGACTGCATGGATGCTGTATATAATGATTTCAAACGCTCTGAAAGTGGTTGCGAGTGAATGAGCCCGGACTGCATGGATGCTGTATATAATGATTTCAAACGCTCTGAAGTGGTTGCGAGTGAATGAGCCCGGACTGCATGGATGCTGTATATAATGATTTCAAACGCTCTGAAAGTGGTTGCGAGTGAATGAGCCCGGACTGCAGGGCGAGGCGAGCGGCGTGGCGACCGTATCAACGGTCTGGGTGGGCGGCGGATGGCCATAGGCCCCGCCCCTCCGCTGGCTATCGTCGTGTATCTGCCGACCCCGGGGTCGAACCGCGCGCCGCCGACTGCCGCGCGCCGGGGACAAATTGGACACGTGTTCGCCGCGTCCCGATGTCCCGATACGAGGGCTCGACAGACGCGCCGGCCCAAACCGAAACAGAAATCATGCGGTCGGCCACTGAAGCAGCTACGTGGGAGGCGGGACACAAAACTTTAAGCAAAAACTGCATCTATTCGCTGAACTGAAGTCACTCGGGGGAAAATATCCTCGAAGTAAATTCTCATTCTTTTAGAGACATTTACAGACATGGTTGGTGAAAGGAGCGTAACGGAATTTGCGTGGTAAGACGGAAGAGCAGGCCTCATGACCTGAGTCTCGCCACGTAAAATAAGGCAAATTCAATTCAATTCAATTTATGTCCCGTAGTGGATGAATTGGGGCAATTGAGTACCTGTTGGTGTTCGCTTTGTCGTTAATTGTTTGTTTTTTTTACTTCTCATAATACTTACATTTCACAAGCATAGAAGCAGAGAGTGGGAAATTACTTGCAATCTCCCCTTCGTGTTCATCAGGCTTTTTGAAACAAAAGGAACCTGTTGCATGTCGATAATAACGGGAGAGAAACGAGAAAAATAAACACTTCAACGAGATTGCGTTAAAATTTCTTATTGGTAAATTGTTAAAACAGTAAGCTATTTTATTACATTTCACCATATTTATTTTGACTAAAATAAGTTAATTTTAAAACAAATTAGTTAGATAGTAGCTGAAACATTTCAGAATCACATATAAATTATCTCATGACTGTTAACTTCCAACACGTAAACTGAATAACTTCCTTTATTCCTTGAAATTGGAACATAATTCTTTTTCTTTTCCTGTAAGGCTTTGTTCAACGTATATAAGTTTCTTTTAACATTCGCTAGAAACTTCCTCGAACATACGCATACAGAAACACATACAGAATACATACACAATGCAGTCTTTAGATGAAGTGCACGTACTTGAGACACTCTCTCTCTCCGATACAACACACACGTAAGGTGACAAGCGTATCACAGAATGAGACATCACACTGTCAAAATTCTTTAGCAGCTCGATTTCCTATAATTTTCCATTCTAAAAATAAGTAGGGTGTTTTTTACTCAAGTCATGCAACCGTGCCTCGCCTACTGTGGTTGATTAGGAGGATTAGAGGATTTGCAGTGGCCGATTACGTAAATCATTCCTCTTCGTCTCATTTCTCATAATCTCTGCTACTACCAACGTCATGTTGTCAATTTGAGTGAACTCTAGTTTCGTAAAGATGCTGGTATGATTGCGTCAGGTACAAGATTCGTGGTGTTATTTGCTTACTTCAAGAAGAAGGGAATAATGCAGCAGAAATTTACCAAATAGACGAGACTATGGTGTAAACTTTGAAACAAAAGACAAGAAGTACGGGCTTCTGGAGATGTTTTCACTCATGACGACGCCCGCGCCCATCGTGCTGGTGTATCCGAACAACTTCTGGTGGAGATAAAAGTGCTTGATCACCCGATGTTTATTCCCGATTTAGCGCCGAATGATTTTCATCTCTTCCAGGCCCATCTCACATAACCTACACAACGTTTGTCACTGAGAGGACCGAAAAGTTCGTCTACAAATGAGACAAATGCTAACACGTTTTCACCAATTATATTGAAAAATGTTGAGAGAGTCTTAGAATAAATGCTACAAACTTCTAGGAAATACAAGGGGGTCGAAAAATATTTTTTTGGCAAATTAACATGTAAAGGAAAATTACGTTTAACACCGTTATATACATTTATTTCTGTGAAATTTGCCCCTGATTATAGATGACTCATTGTGCACAGATGTTTGGCAGGTACATGAAATATCCTTCACTACGTTCGAACGAACTACGTTCAGAATATCTGCGCGTTTAAAAATCAGAGGAAAGTGACATATGTAACTTCGTTGAGTTGAAAACTAGTTCTAACTCCTACTAGATCATTGGCCAAAAATGTTCATTTTCGACCTCTCTACATACTCTAGAAGATTGTAATGTTTATTCTGAGACACCCTGTACATAATTTTTGACAATAAATATATTAATACTTTTACTTTTTTCTATGGTCTATCGGAGTTGTAAAATACCCTAGTACAAAAAATGAACTTCATAATGTCCCAGTATTTCTAATTTCATATCGTTTCAAGGCTTTGTGTAGAAGAGACGGTGTTCGAAATGCCAAAATAACGATAGAGGGGCAAAATTTAAAAATTTTTAAGTTATATATTTGGGGAAATGCTTTAAATGTTAATTATATCACATTATACTTAACAAAATACTTTTCACTTAAATCTAGAAAAGGAATCTAGAGAATAGGTTAAGAGAATATTCTTAATTTATCAAATATTCGACATAACGGTTGTTTTGGACAGCCGCCTCCTTTGAAAGCATCATTCCTGTGCACACTCCAAGTGTATGATGAGAATTTTAAGGGATTTCCGTAGAGCTATTAATTTGCAACTTTCAGCTGGCTGTTCATATTCACGAACGTCACCTCAACCTCCACAGAAATTAATTTAAATGGTCATTTTCGATTTTATAACGTGTAAAAAAAACGAAAATCCCTAAAAGGAAAGAGCGCCGCGGTCAGCTAGATTACACGGAATAACTGTTCTCTAAATCTCTACTCGTTCGCCAAGCGCGGGTCAGCTCTCATATGGTATCGCTGCCCCGAGCGCCGCTGCGTCGCCCCGCGGGCGTGGGGGCGGTGGGGGCGGGCCGTCGCCCGCGGGCGATTTACGCGCGGGGTCAGAGGCCGCGGCCGCCGCGCGCTGCAGGTGGCTCGCCCCCGCCCCCGCCCTCCCTGCCCCCCCCGGGCTCTGGGCCACATTCCGTGGCTGCCGGCCGGCCGGCGCGGTGGCGCGAGGGGGGGGGGGACGCGGCGGCCGACAGGGGCACGCAGTGCTCCCACACACGGAGGAAGTGTGTGTGAGGTAGTGGGGAATAATGCGGAAAAAAGAAATCACCGGAAAAAAGCCAGAAATTAAATGTACCTAATAAGATGACTGACTGCGATAGCTCAGTGGGAAACCGGTAGCGGTAGCTCAGTGCATCAACTGATGCCACTGCAGCGCCTCTGACCGGGAGGTCCTAGGTTCCCACTCCCCACGGCGGCAGGATTTTCGACACTAGCTCTTCAGCTAGGTCGAATTCAGTCGCTGTCTGGAGGAGAATTCTAGCGGCCGGCTGCTCATCGGTAGTTTTCCGTGGTTTCTCCGATCAACACCAGGCGAATGCGGAGCAGTACCCTACCAAATAGGCCACGGACCGCGCGCGATCTTTCCTTCCTCTTCCTTGTCCTATCCTCTCCCCTTACACACACACTTACACTAACATGCACTACACTACCACATACTCCGGGAGACCGGTAGGGAGCTTAGAGCTTGTTCCGGCTGGGGCGGTGCCTCGCTGGTGGGAGAGTCCTGGTTAGGGGGAACCCCACTAGCCGACGGTAGGTCGGCGCCGGATCACGCCATCCAGCGAGGGAAGATCACCATCTCCCGAGAAAAACATGCACTACACTAACCGGGCTAACGACCAAAACAGTTAACACGCCCGGAAACACGAAGAAAACCAAACCAAAAAAATAAGTGGGAACAACGTTGTCTGCACATCGTTCGTCGAAAGGTACAAAGGTGGAAAGCATACGAGTGATAAATTCTCGCCACTATACTTGTGTTTTCGTTACGTGGCCGATGACATTAAGTCAGTTTTACACCTCCCGCCTCATAAAATGAATCTTTTTAATTAGTTCGCGAACGTCCTTCTTAACGGGACTCATGGCCTTAGACATGTGCTTATCACTGTTATAAAGATTCATTTTATAAGGCAGGAGGTGTAAAAATGACCTAATATCATCGGGCACATTACAAAAACCGAAGCATAGGTACATAGCTCTCTGGAAGAGATTTGTTGAGGACGGCTGCTCTGATCGCTTATCCAATCAATAGCAGACGAATGTCGGAGCAGTACCCTAACAGATGGGCCACGCGCTCTTCCTTATGTTTCATCTTTCCTCTCCCCTTTCACACACACACACACACACACACACACACATCATGAAGTACACTATCGCACATGTCGGGAGCCCAGTCGACAGCTTAGACTTTATCCCGGTTGCACTGGCGTACTGTTGAAGGAGATACCTGGAAGAGGAAACCTAAAATCCAACATGTAGGACAGTCAGATGGAGAAGTAGTTGACGCGCTCGGTAAAGCAAAATACTCACCGGCAAGGGGGCGTCACTGTCCAGTGGTGACAGCAGCCAACACAGACCCACAAATAGAGGAAGCATTTGAAAGAGATAGTGCGAAAGCATGGAAAATAAAGTGAGAGAATCATTAAAAAAAAAACCAAAAAATAAATCAGAAATTTGCGATATCAAATAAAAAAATTGCATATTAGAAATAATACACTAACAGTTATTGTTGGAAACAGTACAGAAACATAACCAAAAACGTCCCTTAATATAGATATTAAACTGCAAAAATACTAATGAAAATATTAAATTTTTTAAAATAGTAAATTAAAATAATATTTTCGTCCGACTAAAACAAATATTATGTTATTGAAAATATCTCAACATCAACAATATCGAAGAACTGTCATGCCAATTAGCCACTTAAATAAAGCTACAAGAATATACAAATAGATAGCAAAGCAAGACCGCAGAGGTGATAAATTTACGAGACACCGACTGGATGCATAAGCGGACGTGTCCTAAGAACCCGGTACTTAATTACGTTCGCGGTCATGGGTAATTACTCCGCTAGCGACATAATTACGGTTCTTCTATCTGCAACATGGGAGGTCCGCAGAAAGTCCTACTACTTGGGATGGGAATGGGTATGTGTAATGAATAGAGAAGAACGTGCTTGCTTGGCACCACCTCTCGTGTCACAACAATTAGCCTAAGAAGTACCACAGTGTACTGCGACCTCTGAAGGCCAATCTCTTAAGTTACAAAAAGCTAACTCACCAGCTCAAATTAATAGGAATTTGCTTTCAACACATATACACTAAAGAAACTAAAACTTTTCAGTCATTCAGGAACGCAGCTCTGGACACCAAACATATACAAGTTTACAAGTGTGATTGTTGGACAAATATGCTGAAAATAATGTGATCGCTTCTTATGAAATGAATTCTGGGAAATGTTAAAAAAAACTGGCATATGAGTAATTGTATAGTGCGAATCAAGTCGTTTGGTGAAGAGTAATACAGGAGGTGGCTAAAATATGAATAGGATAAATTTGCATTTGAATTGTTATAATTTTATGTAAACGCTACAAATTATTCCAGAAAGTATCACTTGGTAGTAAAACTAGTTCTAAATTTAATTAGGGTAGGATAACTCTATTGACACAATTCAGCTACACTTTTCCGGTTATGGGGAAAGAAATATTTTGAGAAATGGTAGAAACAGAATTGTAATGAGTGATACATAATTGTTGGGAAAGCCCCATCATGCCACAACATACACTCAAACATTCACGGCACGCAGGATTTGAATGCACGGTTTAAATGTAATGCGAAATTCAGCGCAAGTGTCCTAAGTTTACACACCGAGAAGCAACGAAATGGAGTTGAAAAGTGATAAATGGTATAGCAATTCCGCAACCTACAAACATCCACACCCAGGCATTATTCGAACTCACCACTTTTCGAATAGAAAAAGCTCAGATGCTCCAGCATAAAAAATCTCGTCTACCGAAATCGACAATCATCGTTTTATTTTGTCCGTTTCTTAGTTTATTTATATTTTATTTTGGTAGGCAAATGAAACTCTGAAAACTAATACATAGGGTATTTACAAAAATGACACTTTTGTAAATATATTTTAAAAATAATACTAAGAGACAATAATTTGTATCGTGATAAATAAAATGTAGGCTGAGCAAGTTACTACTACCAAAAAGAATAATAGTAATGTACTATCAATAACACCATTTAATACAACTGTTGTACGTCTACAAACTAAATATGGGAAACTAGTCAAAATTTTTAAGGAAATGAATGTAAGATTGTCTAGTGATCAATATTTAATTAATGAGAATCTGCCATATTAGAGTAAGTTTAATACTGACGATAAAGTTAATATACGGCACCCCAGCCTTCGACGCGGCGTCACCCGGACAGCCCAAATCATGACTCTGTCCGCGGAAGCCTATGATATCATTAAAGTTAACACAGTACATTATAAATTAACATGACAATATTTTATTCAATGTTTAATTCACTGCTTAATTTCATTACTTTTAGTTCATTGTATGCACGTATAAGGGTACACCTTAATCCTTTTAAGTCGTAGCACTTCTCATGACCTCTACCAATCTCTGTTCTAATCCATCAATCTCTGCGAGTGTCTTCGCGAGCAGCGACAGACTTAGGTAGCTCAGAGCATCAACTGATGTCACTGCCTATGACCGGAGGTCACGAGGTTCAAGTCCCGACTCCAATTAAAGCGAGGTCGAGTTCAGCCGCTCTCTGGAGTACAATTACGATGGTTTCTCTGATCAACACCCCAGGCGAATGGTGGAGCAATACCCCAACGGCCTACGGACCACATGCGATCTTTCTTTCCTCTTCCTTGTCCTATCTTCCCTTACTTACACTTACATGCACTACACTATCACATGTACCGGGAGACCAGTCGGGAGCATACAGCTTGTCCCGGGTGATGCGGTGCCCCGCTGATTGGAGATATATTGTTGGTGAAAACACCGCTAGCAGACCTATGATCGGCTCTGGATCTCGCCATTCAGAGTGGGAAGATCGTAATTATCGGAAGATATGACAAAATCCATGGACATTTTAAATATCAATTTATTAATAACTAACAGAAATAATTACTTTACAAAACGCTTCTAGAACACTTTAGAATTATCAGTTCGATCCAAACTTAAAGGCTCATTAACTCTACACTAGATGTTAGTCACACTCCTTGGGTTTTAAACCACCTCAATGTTCACATCAAGGGGGCGGATTTTAATGAAATGTTAGTTTTTTCTATTCACTTTAGAACAATGCTGTTTTGTATAGAAATTGATTCTATGTTATGAAAAAAAGAAATGACCCATTTTTGTATGTAATTTTTTTATATTCTGTCGATTTTGACTAATAAGTCTTTTGTTACCTTTTTCATAATTTTTAATGCATTTTTGCTGATTTCGTCGATTTCAATATCATTTTTATTGGTACTTGATTCAAATAATATTTACGAGATGCTACAAATATTCTTTACAGAATTATTCGGCCTATTCAATTTCATCGCTCATAAACTGGTTTGGGAACCGTTGTGAGTATGTAATTCTTGTAACGTATATCAGCGACATTGCCAGTTCGGTCGATTTCTGGATAACTAAAGGCAGATATTTCCTGGTATAGAACAGTCCAAAGCAAAATTTTGCGAAGTGAATTCACTCGAACGAATGGAAGAAGCCTCGATTACATCAGTAACGTATCTAACAGCCGGAGTTGTTCATCTGAACTGGTTTTGAAAAGATTTTTACGTCATTTTTCTTAGGTTTTCGGCCATTTTTAAAGCATTTAAGAGCATTTTATTCATCATTTTTTGGCAGTGTTTTAGGTCATCAAAATCCTCCCCCTAGTCATATCTCGCGACGAAAACATGCGCTACCCTTACGGGACTAATGACCTTACCAGTTGTCGCACCTGGAATCACTAATCCATCAATCAATCAATCAATCGCGAGCAGCGACGGCGACAGCGTGCGCTTGTGGGCAGGACAGGTAGGGATGGCAAAAAAAATGTTTTTGAAACATCGATGTTTTTCTCCAGAAACGTCGATATATTGGCATTGATTTTTGCTTTGATGTTTTCTTCGCATCAATATTTGGGATAATTTTTTAAATGTTTCGATGTTTTGATTTTATTTTTAATAAAGCAATATCCATGATTTGCGTCATCCATACTACAACGCTGCACATTTCGCCTGTGCAATCTGCCTAAATCGCTATTGCCTGCCATTGCCTGAATCGATAGTAGTGTTAGAAATGGCCCTCAGACGTTTTGACTCACTCCACTCAATCCTGGGATGTCCCACAGTACCATTACACAGTACTGTAATTAAAGTTGGATAGGAAAATAGAAAGATTATTAGTCTATATTGAAAACATCGATGTTTTAATGGACATCGAAAACTCTTTAGCGTTGTATCAATACATCAATGTATCGATGTTTTGGTAAAATTTGCCATCACTAGGACCGGGTAGCGGTAGCTCAGTGCATCAACTGATGTCACTGCAGCGCCTCTGACCGGCAGGTCCTAGGTTCCCACTCCCCACGGCGGCAGCACTTTCGACACTAGCTTTTCAGCTAGGTCGAATTCAGTCGCTGTCTGGAGGAGAATTATAGCAGCCGGCTGCTCTGATCGGTAGTTTTCCGTGGTTTCTCCGATCAACACCAGGCGAATGACGGAGAAGTACCCTACCAAACGGGCTGCAGACCACGCGCAAAATGTCGTTCCTCTTCCTTCTCCTATCCTATCCCCTTACACACTCACTTTCACTAACATGCACTACACTACGACATATTCCGGGAGACCAGTCGGAAGCTTAGAGCTTGTTCCTGCTGGGGCGGCGCCCGCTGGCGGGAGAGTCCTGGTGGGGGAAACCCCACTAGCCGACGGTAGGTCGGCGCCGGATCTCGCCATCCAGCGAGGGGAACATTACCGCCATCTCCCGAGAAAAAAACTTGCACTACACTAACGGGACTAATGACCGAAGCAGTTGACGCGCCCGGAAACACGAAAAAATCAATCAATCAATCAAATTGGATAGGAAAATAGCAAGATTATTAGTCTATATTTAAAACAACGATGTTTAATGGGCATCGAAAACCTTTAGCGAGTATGGAAGTTTTGGTAAAATTTGCCGTCTCTAGGCGGGACTGCCCCTGTCCGCTCGCAGTGACCCGCGCCGCCACCAGAGCGCGCGCTGCGCACGCGCCGCCAGAGGGCGCTCGCGGCCAGAGGCGCTTCTCTGCGGCCGCGGCGCCGGCCCGCCGGCCCACGCCGCGCAGCGAGACTCGCGTAATTTTAAAGCGCACAATCAGTATCGAGAACGAGCGCCGCAGCGCCACGGATTGTTCGAGCGAATTACAGAGGCGAGGCGGGCGGGAGCGATTACAGGCCCGGCGTAACAAGCCCTTTTGCCTGCTGATTTCGTGAAGTTATTCATGTTCTGCGCCTCACTCAAACTGGTTTACTCACGTTGTGTGGAAGCAATTTGCGAAGAACCTTTTAAGCGAACTTCATAAATTGTATGTAATTAGAATCTTATCTTGGCATTCTTCGCGTCCAAACTTCCTGTGTTAATGAAAAGGCATTAGATTTGTTTTGGAGCTGAGTTACGGGGGCTCGGTTACAAGCAGAAAATTGTTTCCGGTGGCCGGCGCGGTGAAGGCGGGGGCGGGGCTGCATCTAGGAGGTGCGGGGGCGGGAGGATGATGGGGCGCTACCTGGTGGGCGTTCACGCGGAGCTGTCTCTCGATTCCGCCCACTGGCGACTTCGGGAGCCGCTGCTCAGACAGGAATTTCGAGATCTCGAAGAGCCGAGGTCGTTATCTAAACGATTCGAATAGCGAACTCAACACGTCACGAACACGAGAAAGAGAGCTCTTTCCGCGGGGCTGCGTCATTAGCTCGGAAACATAGTTGCGGCTTAAGCTAGTCAAACACCACACCGCTTCTCGCAATGTTTGGTCGCATAATGAGAGAAGAAAATTCCGCCGTATGTATAATGTGACAGGTGGTAGAACCGTAGAACCACACAAGCCCCGGAGACTTCAATGCGCCGTTATGCGACGAGCCTTGGAACAATTTTCTTCATGAAATTATAGATCCTATAATATGAACTATGCAATACACGCAGTCTTGTAATAAGATTTTTGAGAGTGATTTTTTGAATATCGAATTCGTGAAAGTCACAAAGATTAATATAATGCACTGTTGATTCCATAAATTCCAATTGTTGCTAGAGAAGATGGAAAACAATGAAGCCAAAGGAAAATAAACTATCAACAACGAGAATGTGCAAGTTTGCAACTCCGTACATCATTTCTAGGAATAAAATATACATCAAATAAAACGGATTGGAATTATTGTGATTTTAAGAACATAAGAGTAATTGGTACCAAGTGGATTGCATCCCAGCACGTATATCACGTTATCTATCAGCGCGTACAAACGGAATCATTAAAATATATTACACGTTTTACGATCAACGCACGGATAAGAATAAACCCTCCCTACGGAGGCTTCACAAGATCGACTTCCAGGAGCCTCGATGGCCGGAGGCTGCACAGGCTGCCAAGAGGCAGCGGCGAGGCCAGGCCAGCTCCCCTCCTCCCCATATCCACCTCCTCCCCTCTCCCCTCCCCTCCTCCACGCACACACACACGCGCAAGCCCCTCACGCGCGCACGCACATCGGGCGCGGCGGCGGCGGCGGCGGCGGCGGCGGCGGCGGCGGCGGCGGCGGCGGCGGCGGCGGCGGCGGCAGCGGCGGCGGCGAGGCGGCGGCGGCGGCGGCGGAGACGGCGGCGGCGACGGCGGCGGCGGCGGCGACGGCGGCGGCGGCGGCGTCGGCGGCGGCGGCGGCGGCGGCGGCGGCGGCGAGCCGGCCAAACACGTCGGGGCAACTTTTCTGTATAAACAGCTCATCTTCAGGCCGGCTTCCGGGCCGTCGAGCCGCCGCCTCCGGGGCGGGCAGCGCCGCTGCTCGCCCGCCCGCCCGCCCGCCCATCGCCCCGCCGCGCCGCGCCGCGGCCGCCCGCTCGACGGACAGACGGGCTGGCGGGCGGCAGGGCCGACGAGAGAACGCCGGACAGGCGCTACAGCAGGTGGCGCGGGGCGAGCGAACGAAGGAAACACCGCACGATGAAGACCTCGGAGTTGTGAGGAGAGGTTATATGATGTAGAAGGGAGGTCATAAAGGTAACATGGTAATCTATTGGAACAATCTAGCTCAGAAATCGCCAGAACCAAATCGAGTCCAAAATCGAGAGAAATTGTTTCTGATATAATGAATACAATTTATTGTTTTTTCCCCATATTTCGGAACTTATTTGTGATATAAATTGCTGCATACTTTTCCTTGAGCGAGTAGTTACTGGAACGAACCGACAGGCAAATTTTGAGCAGCTGCCGCAGCAGATGGTTTGGACAAACGTCAGAGAAGATATCCGGTACATATCTTCCAGTTATCTAATAGGGTCTAGTGTAAGATGCACTCGTAAATAGAAACTTGACCAGTTTTTGTAACGATCCATTCTGCTTGTTTCCAGCATCTGATCGGAACCCAATAGAGAATGTCGGATGTTTTGATTGATAACAAGCTAAATGAAAGTATGATATGAAGACATAATACGACCAGAATACATTTTAGCAAGAAATACTTATTTTTTATTCTCTTTACAGGAGAACATATGAAGTGAGTCGTTCCATTTCACTTCTCTGCGAAAGAAGCATTTGCTAAACTCGTAAGAGCTGCGAATGTTCTGCAGAACCAACTCCCTAAGCCCTACGTAAGTAAGTAAGTAATACTCTACTTGATCCAAAATAATTGTGTCGTGGAATGTGCTATGCACACGTAATGACAAAATACATAGATAAGAAATACTATGAAATAAACAAAAAGAAAATTAGAGAATCATCATCATGAAGAATAATTTTTATGCTAAAAATACTACAAATATATGCCTAGTATTATCTTTGTTATTTGGACTACATTTTAAACATTTCCCTGAAAGATGGAATATATTAGGTTCGTGACAGCTCTACGTATTCTGTCCAAACTCCACGACTTTAACAGGAAGGGATTTTTAATGTACATGTAACTGATTTTATTGCTTATACTGTCTTCGAAATGTTATATACAAATTAGAAAATTGTATTAATAATCATCAAAATGAACTAATTCAAACCCTTTTAAATATTTTAGACAAAATATATTTCCCATTTAAAATTTGTCTTTTCAATCAAAAAACTAATTAAACAGGAAGTCAAATGAAAAAGGGAATCACTTGCTCACTAGATTTGTATGAAAGATATTATAAATGCACGCGCGGAAGAAATTTACGGTTCAAAATGTCATTGTCAATAATATGAAAATATCAAAGTAAACAAGCAATTTGAGGTAATGGGAAGATTAAAGTTCAAGAAAGATTGTAGTGAATAACGAAATGATTTCTTCATGAATTTTTGTTTGAGTGATGCTCTCTTAATACTTACAAATTATAATGCTAACAATTATGTTTGAAGAACCACTGATTAAAGAGAATACACAGTGTTTTATCTCAGAGCATGCACAAACAAACTAGTAACATCGAACAGAACATACTTTCTTGTATTATTTCCATGTTTTGCAATTTTAAAAAAATTCAGAGTTCAACGAAGATGAGACCTGCGCCATTCTGTTAAGCATCCCGTATTCTATTCGTAAAAAAGAAAAAAATTAGTGTTTTTAGATAATGTTTTTTATAAATTGCATAAATTTCAACCACATATTACACAAAAACTACATGTTTTTCAAAAAAATCGTAAATAACCTTTCTGCAATAGCCTGAATAATCAGGGAATTCAACGAACATAAAACATGCGCCATTCTCTTAAGCGCCTTTTATACTATCCGACACAATGTTTAATAAAAAAATGGAGCCATTTTTGAGAAAATTTTGAAAATGTAATTGAAGATTCGGGTAAAATACCCTCAAATATCAAAATATCCATTTCAAACTCGTAGGGAATCAAGTTCCTTTAAACCTATCGGGGAATATGAATTTTGCAGAAAATCGTCTGAAGGGTTTAGGCGCTAGTGTTGACCACACAGAGACTGATAGACGGACTGTCAGACTGATGGACAGATGGATGAACAGACAGATGGACAGAGGGACTCACAGATGGAGACGGACGGACGGATGCTGAAGCCCATGGACGAAACATGGATTCGGACTAAACAGCCTGTTAGAGAAATTAATTTATTATATATAGGAAGAAGATTTATCAACTTTTTCAGGGATTAAATTTTCCGCTTTACCGATGCTCGGCAGTAAGAGTGTTTGAATAGAAAATTTTCCGTTTTTCAGCCCAGAATTACATTACTTTTTCTTCTTACGAAACGAAGGTCAGAAAATAAGAAGACTATAATACCCTGCGTGGACTTCATAAATGTAACTGTGTTGCAGATGCTCTAGTCCATTGCGGCTGGCATCATTGAGGAATCGTTTACAATTAACCAACAAAAATTAACCAAATTGGCATTTTAAATCACTTGAGCTGAAAAATTTTATTATTAGTCAGACTTTTTTAGGCTATCCGATTATCTACTTCCCTTAGGACATAAATAATACACGTGAACACGTCTCAAAGAACAAGGCACAAAAACGCACAGAAACCAGCGAAATGGAAATGTAGAAATCACACGGTGCGAATGATCAATTAGCACCTAATCGTTCAGACAACCCCGTTCACCGCTGGCATCATGTCCGCCTCCATCCGGCCGCATTGTGAGCCAGGTTCACAACCAAGGCTTCCGCCGGCAGCCCCCTTCCACCAGCGTCTGATTTATTTTATTAAGTGTTGCCCGAGAAAAGTGTAATTAATTTATTGGAATACCCCTTCGTAATTGGACCATTACTACCCGATACTGTCACGAAGGCATCGTTAATATCGAGCGGAGCTTCCGACCCCAGAGACATCTATATTCGGGTGCGGGAAGTGCGAGTGCCGGTCGTTACGAGATCCTCGGGCGGTGGAGGCAACGGAGGAGTTAAAGGATTTTGAGGTTGGGGTAGGTAGGTAAGTAATCAAATACAAGACGTTAATGAAAACTTGTGATATTGGTGTGGTGATAGGAAGCGTTGCAGGTATGACAAGTGAGCCTCGTAAAACTGGCAAGAGGAACAAGAAAGCAGATATTAAATGTATATAAATTGTTATACTCGTATTTCAGCAGAAACTACTGGTATAATCAGTATATACTGCATCTATAAGTGGCCTGAAGGGTAAAAAAGCGAGTCTTTATAGTATAAGATGGATAATTTGAAAACAATAAGAAGGAATATAATGAACGCGAGCAAACCAAATTCTAATCAACTTGTTTTCCTGGTGTTTTATTCAAAATATTAGTCTCTATTTATATTTAGTTGAGTTTTCACTTGGTCTCACAACCTCCGCCAAAAACATCTGAACAGGAAATTATACATATCAACGATGTCGTATGAATGGCTGTAGAAATATCTGTGGCGAAGAGCAAAGAAAAGAGAGGCATCTAACAAAAAGGAATAATCAAGACCATCAGATGTGTTCTACTCGCTAACTCATCGCCTGGAGCATAGAAGTTATCATCTCGTCAGCATGTCTACCATACAAGATCTTGTTTGCTTTCATTGATCAGTTACAGAAAAATAATTGTTACTTATCGAATTAACCACCAGTCTGAATACACAGGAAGTAACAACAGAACCATGTTTTGCCGGATGCTTAACGATCACTCGGGTAATAAAACGAGATAGAAGTTTCGTTATCGCGCATAATCGACAAATATCTTCTCCGATTACGTCGTCTAATTTTCTTTTGTAACACGACACGGACCGCCGTCTCCTGTACACACACTCAATGTGGGCAAGCAATGAGTTGCAGCAATGACTTGCTCAGGTTCCGTACATTTACATCAGCGCCATCTACCGAATGCCGACGCGCAGTTTCCTCCTTGTTGTGTGCCTGCCATATTGTTCCGAGTGCGCAACGGCGCGAGTGCATAGTGAAACAATAGGCGACGGTCTGCGCGCATTCCTGGAGGAGCCGGTGACAGAGAGAGCCGTTGTCCGCGGTGGCGCGTGGGTCTGCGCAACGGCCAAGCGACGCGCAGCGAGGAAAACCGCGCGCGACAAGGCGGCGTTCAGGAGCGGCCGGCGCCGGCAGCTCTCCTCTCGAGAGCGAGCAATTAAAACCAAAACCAATATTGAGCGAGAGCGCAGGAGAGCGTGTTTCGAGCGAATCTACGCGCGCTCCAACGCTCGAGAGCACCTTTAGGAACTGCAAATCCTGCAGTTGACGGACGAGCCGTCTCCAACACTCTCAGCAAGATAACCAGACTTTCAGCAAGGAATTCCGGTGACAAGTGTGCTGCTTTATGTTATATTGTACACCAACTAGATAAATGTTTCGGGATTTTGTCGTACGGATGAATAACCCAAAAGAAAATTACATTCCTAATCGCTCGCTCTCGATAGGGTTATTAAAACCAAAGCCAATATCAAGCGGGAGCGCAAGAGAAAGTCTCGAGCGAATCTACGCGCTCTAACGCTCGAGATCCCCTTTAGGGACCTGCAGAACCAGCAGTTGACGGACGAGCCGTCTCGAACACTCCCAGCAAGATAGCCAGGTTTCCAACAACAAATTCCGGTGACAAGTGTGCTGTTTTATGTTGTATTGCATACTAACTAGATAAATGATTCGAAATTTTGCCGTTCGAATGAAGAACCCAAAAGAAAATTACGGTCCCAATTGCTCGCTCTCGACAGCGAGTAATCAAAACCAAAGCCAATATTAAGCGAGAGCGCAGAAGAGCGTATCTTGGGCAAAGTCTACGCGCGCTCCATCGCTCGAGAGCCCCTGTAGGGACCTGCAGAACCAGCAGTCTCGAACACTCCAAGCAAGATAACCGGGTTTCCAACTAGAAATTCTGGTGACAGGTGTGCTGTTTTATGTTGTATTGCATACCAACTAGATAAATGATTCGGAATTTTGCCGACCGAACAAATAACCCAAAAGAAAATTACGGTCCCAATCGCTCGGTCCCGAGAGCGAGTAATTAAAACCATAGCCAATATTGAGCGAGAGCGCAGGAGAGTGTCTCGAGCGAATCTACGCGCTCCAACACTCGAGAGCCCGTTTCGGGAACTGCAGAATCAACAGTTGACGGGAGAACCGTCTCGAATAATCCCAGCAAGATAATCTGGCTTCCAAAGATAAACAGATTTAGAAATTCTGGTGACAAGTGTGCTGTTTTATGTTTATTGCATACCAAATAGGCAAATGATTTGAAATTTTGCAGTACGAAAGAAAAAGAAAATTACGGTCTCAAACGTTTTTGCGAAAGTAAAGAGAGTTTAAAAAGTATACAAAGTTTTTAGGTCACATTAAGTCACAAAAATCTAGGTCACAACAAACTATATTTACAGTTCAGCTAATTGTGGCAATGTAAAGAGAGTTAATAAACTGAAATTTAAAAAATAGTATAATTTCCCGTGTTTCTTCACAAGCTATACAGAATTAAGTGAGTGAATGACTGGTTTTAATAAAATATAATGGAGGTTATTGCTTCAGCCTTTATTTCGCTAATGGTGAGGAGCTTTTAATTTTGGAATCCGTGGATTGTGGTGCACATCCCAGTTGTAACATACTTTCTTAACGATACACATTTCTTGCTTCAAAATGAACTGAAGAAAGGAACTCCCACAGTGATGTTGGGTCTATTATGCCAGCCGTCAAAATAGCAAACGTGGCGGCGTCCCCATCGGAATTTTAACTCGTGAATGCTTCTGTGGCGCTTTCCTGCTCGTCAACATTCCTGTTTCAAAGTGTTTGCGATAGCACTTGAAATACGGTGAACCGAAAAATACCGCTTCGACCAGAAACGTCATTAACGATAATGCTGCAAAAAGTCTTGGGCCAAACACTGGTGACTGTCATTAGAGGAATCGTTATAACTAGAATTAATGGTACCCTCTCAGAAGAAAGCCACAATTCGGTCTCTAGCACGGTTGAAGGGAACAAAAATGTAGTAATTTCCGAATCCGACATGAAGTGACATTTTATTTCCAATCCCGAGTCACTTAGCAAAACGATTGGATAGAGGAGAAGCTGGAAATATCACTAGGTTTCTGTTGTATTGCCAAGAGCTTGAAAGTAGGAAAATAATGTGAAGTGAAATTCTAAAAGTGTCTTCGCAGAATTTCGAGTAAAATTCATATTAGTAATTTTATGATTGAATATGCAACAAACAGTGATAATTGAACTTCTCTATTTATCTCTCAAAGTGCAATGTAATCAAACAAAATTAATGAGAAAATTAGACATCAATTTCACTTCGTGTTTTCTTGATAGCGTAGGCTTCTGACGCCAGAGTCAATAGAAACTTGTCTGTCCAGGAGATGCCTCGTTCTAGACATACTTGCCAACCTGTCGGTCATCATATTACGCTCTGTGGAAGGCTGAAAAATGATGACCGAAACGTTGGCAACTATGTCGAGAGCGCGGAGTCTCCGGGAAAAAAATTCACCTCCTCATATTTTCTTAATTCAGAAAAGCAAAATAAGTTTGTCTATTACACTTGAAATTCAAAAAGTAAAGTCTGATCTCCCACACCGCTACTATAAATTCCCGATTCTTAGAACTTTGGTAGTAGTTTTGGAGGACAGAATAATTTGGGAGTAAATAACGAATGTAATTGCCGATTAAATATCAAACATGATTTTAAATTTCAGATTATTCAAAATTTAATTATTCCTGATACGTGTAAATTTTAATTATTATCTCATACGTTCTACATATAATACGACGTTATTGAATGCTAATTAGTTGTGTAACATTTGGGAACTTTTTATCGTGCTGAACTTAATTTCTTATCCTTTGAAGCATGTAGTCCCTTTTCTAGCGAAGTTTCCAAATCGAGCGTCTCGTGAAGAGAAGCAATGCAACATTGACAAGAGAACATAATTGCCAAACATCACTGTTAATAATACACGTACATAATAACAAAATCCATTGATGCTTTTAAACATTAATATTTTAAAGCGGGTTTAGTAATCTCTAATATTAAATTTGTGCGCAGCCAAATTTAATTCCACAGCGGCCATGCACATTAATTTATAACTGAAAAAAGTTTACGGTATGAAAGTGCACTCGATAAAGATAGTAGTAAGTATTAGAAACCCCGTTCGTGAGCCTCGAACACACACAGTGATCTTAGCAATTATTATTTCAAATTATAACTTTTGCAAAATTGTAATTTTGGAAATCATTCATCCACTAAGGAAACATTAGAAACGAAAAAATATAGAGCACAAAAAAAATTTGTTAAAAAAACATCGACATCAGTAAGTCGATGTTAAAAAACATCGACTTCAATAAGTCGATGTTCGAAAAACATCAACTTCAATACGTCGATGTTCAAAAAATGTCAACTTCAATACGTCGATGTTCAAAAAACATAGATATTTTATAGCAGCATTGATGTTTTGAAGATGTCGGTCTCGATGTCGCTTCCCTAATGAGGAGCGGCGCCGCGTATGACACGGCGCGGCGAGCGGGGCCGTTACGCGGGCGCTGGCCATCGGCCAAGCTCTTGTGCGCGCGCAAAAATACGCGGTGAAAGTAGGAAGAGATCTGCGGGAGGGCGCGCGCAGACTGGCCAGGGAGCGGCCGGACGCCGCCGCCGCCGCCGCCGCCGCCGTCGCGTCGCACGGCCGGCGTCGAGGCGCCAAAAGCGACCCCGAGAGCAACAACCCGCAACGCGGCGATATTCGCAAGCCCAGCTCGCAGATGACGTCTAGGCCTCGACGGCCAATTACAACTCATCGATTTCTGTGCCAGTGTTATCGACTGTCGTAATTGCCATCTCTATTACCACCATTGTCACCAGGGTTACAATTACAATCACCGGCGTCAATGTCATAATAGTTATTGTTAATATGAAAAAAGTGGACGTAAATGTACGTCAACTCAATATAATATATAGTATCAAAACGCATCAAAACGCATCAAAACGCATCAAAACGATCAAAACGATCAAAACGATCAAAACGATCAAAACGATCAAAACGATCAAAATTTATCAAAACGTATCAAAACGTATCAAAACGTATCAAAACGTATCAAACCGGATCAAAATGGATCAAAATGGATCAAAATTTATCAAACCGTATCAAAACGTATCAAACAGTATCAAAACGTATCAAAATGTATCAAAATTTATCAAAATGTACTAAAACGTATCAAAATGTATCTAATGTATCAATGTATAAGTGTTGCTTTGGCTATTTTCCTTCTTACGTAATATACGAAAACTTGGTCTGTATATGGTTGTCCCTATATGTCCATATGTACGACGTATATGTCGCATTATGCCCCAAACATAGCTTTTCTCCCTCCCAAATGACACATACAAATCTACTCGTTTTGTCGTAAAATAAAAAAAAACCACATATCCGTAAATAAACATTTCAATACCTGAATGATCTCTAAATGATTTACCTATTGTAGAATTCTTTCTGCTGGAAATCTCTATTATTATGTATAAGAATTCACTGATTTAGCATCAATAACAACCACTGCTGTAACAAACCCGCTTCAGGCCACCGAGTTGTTGGATCGTGTAGTGGATGAAATGAAGAGCAGCACTTGCGTAACTGTCAATCTGCCTTTCGCACAGTCGCAGCGAGTCGCTTAATTTGTTTTTCGTGCCACATTTCCTTGCAGGAAGAATCCAGAGAACAGCGTCAATGACAAATGTTACCTCCGAGATGTCACAATTTATGTGGCAGGTCATAACTTTATGATTTTATGCATTTCATTATACTAAAAAATCTTAATGCATTTTCCGTTCCACACATGTTGCCTGAAATGATGTAATTGGAACTCTTGGAAATACAGGTACACATAAAAATCAAACCTACACTTGCAAAAATAGCTTACAGTACAATTGACTTTTTATTATTTTTGCATGCTCATGGTATTCTGACAGTACTTAATTCGAAAGACGTAACCACGCTGAGTTGAACATAAAAACATTTGTAACGTAAGAATAATTCTAGAAATACACAGCAAAACCAGTTTAAGTGGACCATATTTTAGAACACAAAATGAGTCACCGCGTATGAGTTGCCTGCGAGGCAACTCTCGTTCATTATTAAGAAAATGTAAATAATATTCCAAAAATATATTTACATTTCAGAATTATTTTAAATTACGAATTTAAATGCGAAACACAAATAAACATAAACAAGGCAAATTAGAAAAGTAGGCATACTGTATTACGTTTTATGCAAATCTCGTATTTCAAACAAAATGTACGAGAATCGTTTCGGCCTAAAATCCTATGCGAGTGCGGAAATGAGGCATGTGTGGGTTTTCTAACTCATAAACAAAGGCAATGCTGACAGTGGCGCGTTCTATACTTGCCCTGTATTTGCAAGAACGAAAAGACGGATTGCTGCCAACGTTATTCAGAAGTCGTGCAGGCCAGACGAGGGCTCGCAGTAGTAGGCGCGCACGTTGAAAAATTTCGCGATAATGTTTACGTATTATGCAATCACGTTTTATTTACGTAGATAATATCATCATAAAAACTTGATATTCGCGAATTTGGTATTTATTATAAATACGTTAAATTTCCATGCTGCAAAGTTGGTCATCATTTTGCAAACTAAAGCGGACGACGTTCGCTCTCTATCCCTTGCATCCTATAGTTTCCATTGATTATTGATTATTAGGGAGAGGATTTTTATGCCTAAAAATCTTAAAATATGTTTTTAAATTATTCATTTATGTCCCCAAAATGACCCAGAAATATGCACTTAAATACAATACAAAAATAAATAATATACAATTAAAATTAACAAAATTGCATTTCCCCTATAAAGCTTTCATGACAAAATTCAGGAGAAGCGTGCTTAGAATGAAAAGGTATATTTTTGTTCAAACATAATATAATCTACCCTATTTCGCGAGAGGACTAATGGAAGTAAGTATTCACCATTGTATGTCTAGTTGTACGGTTTAAAACTATTGCTGGTATGAACGGTTGTATCGTATGTATGGTTACAACCAGGTATCTCCCACCAGCGGGGCACCGCCCCAGCCGGAGCAAGCTCTAAGCTCCCGACCGGTCCCCCGAAATATGTGGTAGTGTAGTGCATGATAGTATACGTGTGTGTAAGGGGAGAGGACAGGACAAGGAAAGGAAGGACAGATCGCGCGCCCGTTTGGTAGGGTACTGCTCCGGCATTCGCCTGGTGTTATTTGAGAAACCACGGAAACTACCGATCAGAGCAGCCGGCGCTAAATTCTCCTCCAGGCAGCGACTGAATTCGACCTAGCTGAAAAGCTAGTGTCGAAAATCCTGCCGCCATGGGGAGTGGGAACCTAGGACCTCCCGATCAGAGGCACTGCAGTGACATCAGTCGATGCACTGAGCCAGGTCAGTCTTGCCAACAATCCCAATGACGAGGCCTGCGCGAGTGCACGTCGCCGCCAGTCGCGTGCATCCATCACGCGCCGATGGCCGCTGCAGCGCGACCGTCCCCGGCGCTTTTTGCGCGCTCTGGCGGCGGCGGCGCGGCGGTGTCGCCGCCATCAGATCTCCATTACGCCGCGGATCGCTTAATTCCGCATTAACCCGCGGCGCGGCGCTGCACGCGAACGGGCCGCAGCCGCCGGCCAGCGCCGGCGCTGCCCAGTGGCGTATACTGCTTTCATGCCCTGGAATACCGCTGACCTCATGATTTTCATATATATATATATATATATATATATATATATATATATATATATATATATATATATATATATATATTCATGCAAGTTCTCGTTATACGAATGACGCTTAAAAGACATCGCAAATAAAGGCTCACTTTTACGTACACTCTTTGTCAACAGACGAACTTCCCGAAGTTTGCTGTGACATTTATTTCAAAATATCTGACCAAATGTCTGACAATAGTTAACTTTGACACTATCACATACTTAATATGTGGCAATTTTAACACTTAAAACACGTTTAATATAGTTAATATGTATTTGTACACTCACCACCAATCGTGTGTGTCGTGCAAAATGTGCACATCTGATTTACTCTGTCCGTTTCCTGTCCACTGAACCTCCGAACTGCTGCGAGCGTGTCAAGAAACCGCTCAGGAAATCGGCAACCTGAGCCCTTGGTTGGCCCTTTCTTAGCGGTAGGAGGGGGAGTGAGTCATGCAACGAACGCACGCTGTGTGGATGCCGCGGAGGGCCAGCGGTTTCTTCGGCGTTGCCGTCTCTTCAGAGGACTGAAGCGCCGACTCGCGAGCGATTTAATATCTGACACACACACCTCAATACACACTATACACAATATACACACCTCAATAGAACAGATTATATGGAATTTTGTATGTCACTGGAAAAGTTGCCTATAATTATTTTTAATATAATACATCTCGTCAGATTTTTATTCTCATATTTCTTGGGCTACCGCCGGTATGGTTATAACATTGATGTAAGTCCAATAAGTTTGTATTGTTTAGGTTCCAATAACCTTGTAAGTGTATTAGTTATAAAACATTACATAACTTTCGGAGATTATCTCCATCTTCAATCAAAACTATTTTACAATTAAACGTTATACGTTGTACTGTTACAACCATTATCTAAGCACATACATACTAATATATTATAGTAGTTAACCTTCACAGTCTTGGTTGGACGCAATGTCCATTATTGTTGTAGAGAATGATAGTAGAAACCACTAAAGGGAACATCTACTCCACTTGGAACACGTGGTAGTCTACATTGTCTACAAAAAATAAAATACAATAAAATTCATTACTCTTAGAATTGCAAAATTATTAAAATCAATATGTACTACATTGTCATGTAGAAGTAGTCATATTAAATTGCAGTTCGTCACAGGCACCGGTCGAGTCAACATCGTGCTGTACGCAGTGACAGTATTCGTTGTACGAGGACAGAGTGTGATTTTCTTTAGTTTGAGTGTTACTAATGGGCATTTTAGTGAACAGCAAATACTACAAGAGTAGTATAAAACTGTTTTATTTCCCTCCCCTATGGTGGGATAAGACGTGAAATGACCTCGCATCGGCATGACGCATCGGCTGAAGGGAAGGCCTCTGACTACAGGAGCCAACCCTCAGGTCGCACTAACTGGAACAAAATCGTACAGAATTCTATGTATCCGGTCAAAGAACAAGGATTGTTAATTGATGGGAAGGACTATAGCACATCACTAGAAAGGTATGTAGAAGCCTTAGCTACTATTGTTTACTGCACGAAACATATTAAATTGAAAATTACAACTATATAATATTAAAATTTAATTAATGAAAGTTACATGCGTTTTACACGTATTTTATCGAAATCAAACATTATGATCACATAGTAAACATTTCTTTCTCTAATTCTACCGCCGGTAGCCTCAGTATAGACCACTGCCGCAGCCGCCGGCGCGTGTCGTTTTGGTTTTGTACGGCCCCAAAACGCCGTGGCCGTAGCCGTCCCCACCCCGCTCCCCTTGCAGTCTCCGCATTGTGTCTCGCCCGCGCGCCCACACTCCTCGCACCCCCCACCCCACCCCCCGCCCGCGGCCGCCACCGGCGACCGGAGGTCTTAACGTCGCTCTGATTTACGGCGGCGTAGCACGCACACCGCGCCGGTGGATGAGCAGGTTTGCGGACGGGCGCGGGGAGGGGGAGGTGCGTAAATGTGCGGGTGAGATCACGCTTGAATGTAGAACTAAACGCAAAACAGGCAACGAGGTAAGATTTGCCTCAAATTGGACCGGGAGCGGTAGCGCAGTGCAGCATCAATTGATGTCACTGCAGCACCTCTGACCGGGAAGTCCTAGGTTCGAGTCCTGACGGTAGATGATTTTCGACACTAGCTTTTCGGCTAGGTCGAATTCAGTCGCTGTCTGGAGGAGAATTCTAGCGGCCGGCTGCTCTGATCGGTAGTTTTCCGTGTTTTTTCCGATCATCACCAGGCGCATGCTGCAATAGTACTCTACCAAACTGGCAACAGACCGCGCGCGATGTTTCCTTCCTCTTTCCTTGTACTATCCTTTCCCCTTACACACATACACTTACACTAACAATCACTACACTACCACATATTCCGGGTGACCGGTCGGAAGCTTAGAGCTTGTCCCGGCAGGGACGGTGCCCCGCTGGTGAGAGAGTCGTGGTTAGGGGGAAACCCCACTAGCCGACGGTAGGTCGGTGCCGGATGTCGCCATCCAGCGGGGGAAGATCATCACCACCACCATCTCCCGAGGTAAAAGCATGCACTACACTTACGGGACTACTGACCAAATCTTGACGCGCCCGGAATCACTAATCAAACAACTTAAACTGGATTTTGTGGTATTTGGATCAGAGATGTTCCTGTGTTGAGTGTTTCAATAAGCACTGAATAAAACAGAAGGTTGAATAAAAATACATAAATAATGAGGGTAACTGCTTAAGTAATATTTCACGCAACAAAATGAAAGTTATTGTACAGAAGTAGTTCCTAATAGTAGCCGCAAGCCATTAACAATTAATAAAAGAAATGTGTTCACAACTAGTGAAAGACAGATCCGTCAATTACATGAGTAAGAACATTCACTAGGTTATACATATGTTAGTTAATGTACATTATGAAAACCTGGCTATAGTTTATTAGTTTGCTTATTGTCAATTAAAATCACCATTGATAAGTATTTTGTTTTCCTTTCCCCAGAGGCGTTTTGTCTGACATAAACGTTCAATGAAAGGAAATGAAGTTACTAAATGATGATATATTTATTGAAGTAATTAAGAAACATTATTTTGTACATCGCCTCATCCACAAAAGGCAGTTTTTAAATAAAATAAAGCAAGAACTGTAGGAAGAGTGGGCATTATGGAAAAAGAAAGTGTGAAATAGGTAATTTACAGTGTAGAGATGAAGCGAGTAAAATTTTATCACAGAGCTGCCGAGGTAATGGCAGCACGGAGACAGCAGAGACACAATACAGTGGATGGAATTGATACTTAGGGGAAGAGAGGGGTCGCAAATCGAGTAGCATAAAACTGGTGGAGTAGACTGACATGAAGTAGAGAGTTGAAGAATAAGGGTTGCCAACAGTAATGTAAAAACAGGTGGTTGACTAGTAGGGTCCCAAGCAGTGTCGTGCAGTTGAGTAGTACAGAGTGGTGGCATGACGGATAGCCAGCAGAGTAGCATGTACAAGGGAGGTGGCAGAATAGATGGTTCCCAAGCAGAACGATACGTAGCACAGAGATGGTGGAAAAAAGGTGTCGCGAACAGAGTGGTATGTAGCTTGGTGGAAACAGGAGATGGTGGAAATACAGGAGACGTAAGCAGAGTGGCATGCAGACGAGAGATGGTGGTAGAGAGAGGTGACAGCATGGTGGAATATAGGGGTTCTCCAACAGAGATGCATGCGCATAGAGGTTGAGGAATAGGGGCCCGCATGTGCAGAAGGCCCCTTCGTGGGCAGAGGGGCCCGTGGGGGGAGTGGGTGGTAGAGAATTGCAGCAGAGTGGCTTCTAGCATAGAGACGCAAGCAGAGTGGCATGCAGAAGAGGAATGGTGGTAGAGAGAGGTGACAGCAGAGACATGGTGGAATATAGGGGTTCCCCAACAGAGATGCATGCGCATAGAGGTGGAGGAATAGGGGCCCGCATGTGCGAGAGGCCCCTTCGTGGGCAGAGGGGCAGCCGAGGGGGGGAGTGGGCGTGGCGTGGGCGCGTACGGGGTGGCCCAGGTGCGCGGGGCGGGGTCGGCGCCCCGAGACCGCGGGGCGGCGCCGCGACGGCAAGGGCGGGGCGAGGCGGGCGGGCGCATCGGTGCCGCGCCCCGCTGCATGTTAAAATACACGCTATAACCGTGATGGAAGCGGGCGGGCGCGGGCGGGCGGGCGGCGGCGGCGGCGGCGGCGACGGCGGCGGCGATGGCGGCGCCGTAATTGCCACGCGGGTGACAGCGCTGCCGGGCTTCGACCCGCGTCCCTCGCCCCTACGACCACCCCTTCCCCCCACTCCTTTCTAAAGGGAGCCGCTGCGCAGAATCTCCCCGCGCGGGCCTCCCAGTCGCCATGGCGGAGGTGTCGCCTTCATTGCAGGCGACACCTCCGGCCCATTATTCTTCTTTTATGGAGAGAGATGCCTTATTTGCTGTGAACTTGCCACATACTAGGAAACTTTGAAGGTTAAGATCGGCTGTGGAGCTACCTCTTTACCTTTCTTGGAATGCCTGCAGACTTTGCGTAATATATTTGAGCCGTGCGACAAAAGAAAGGAATTTCACACTTTTGAGGCTTTGTGTTCCCCTGGTTGTTGTTTCACCAAACAATTAATAGGATGAATGAATGGGGCGGGAATTTTACTTGTACTACCTCGCAAAATGCTATTTCGAGTAATGCTGTGTCATAAAATAGAAAAACATAAACAGCGTATAAAATACGTTTAAATTCACCAAAATATGTTAAGATACTTCTTAGGGAAGAGGATATTGTTCATTGACAATTATGCTTCAGTTTGAAGGTGACATTAGAATTGTAATGCAATCCTCAACGTAAAAAAATGGTTGTACCTATGATTCAGTAGAATGCAATGTAAAATAGTAATATCAGTATACTCGATCTTGGCACTTTGATTCGTTTTTGCCATTTGTATCCCGATAGCCGTACAGGAGAGTCTGTGTCGGAGAAAAATGAATAAAACGCAGGAGTTATGCAGCTCAGAAAGAGTTGCTGCTTGACACTTCGCGATGACCCCAGAGGTACTAGACCTTCCTCGAAGGCCACGTTCTACTACGTACGCCGTTACAGATGAACATATCATTACTGTAGCATGAATTTCCCTTACAACTAAGAAACTTTCCAGTTATGTAATCTGACGTTACCTGTCTTATTGAGAGACTTGCAAATTTTCTACCAAATAAAATAATTTTATTAAAAAAACACTGTAAGATTAATTTTTCCCTGTGTAGGCTACATTACAAGGGCTTCACGTTTCTCCACTCCATGAAGCAAATGTTGTGCGAATAATGACACAGAGCGCACGATACCCGTTGTACATAGTTTGTCTCGCAATATAATTTCTTCCGCAGTACACTTCTGAGTTTACTGCGCACTTTGATATCAGTGCCATCTCTTAGTGATTACATGCTTCATCTCCCCACTACTTGTTGCCATTTCAGGGGTGCACACTTCCTAATCTGAGCGGATTACGAAATAAATGGTACGCTGAAATACTTTTAAAATGTCCGGAGTTTGTAATTGAAATGTTTTGTATTTCTCGAGGTAGAACATATATTTGAGGTGAACTACAGTAGGAAATCCTACTACCAATTTTAATTGAAAACCGTAATGCATCATATGCAATTGTATGCACTATTTTTTTGTAAATTGATTCATGATACCTGATTCAAATGATTGCTGGATATTGAGTTGCAATATATTTCGTCTGTCTTTAAAACAATCAATCCTCGAGCTTGAAAAAACTCTCTACCTTCGCTTCGTTAAGTAATCTTCCTGAAGGAGGTATTTAGACCACCAAACGACATAATGAACAAATGACAGCACATGAGCGTTCATTCTATTAATTTTACGATTTTTTAGTTATTATTCTATAAAACCTGTTAACAATAGCAACAGATAACACATTTAGGGCCCCATAACTTTCATTTAAAGCAAAAACCACGCAATTTGGTTGAGTAGAAAGATCCAATTTCCTTCTCAACCAAAACCCTTAGTGTTTAAAATATACAGATCAGTGTTAAAACGTCTCATGGAATAGATAATTTTGAATAAAAGAACATGATAACAAATATTTTATTCTCTTCAAAATGTGTCTAATATGCTAAATCATATTATAGTTCCGCTAATAAGCAAAGAGAAAATGAAACTGACGATGTGTTTTTATAAAAAGGCGGTCGGAAAGTAAATGCGATCGCGTTAGTGTTTATTCTACAAGGAAGCTGTCACCACGAGCACCAAGAGAAAATCAGGGTCCCAGGCCTCGGGGGGCCCTTATTTCACACCAAAAAATTATCTTCTCCCCCAATTTATAAGCAGAGTTAATTTCTCCATGCTTGAGAAATAACTTATAACATTACATTTGGCATAGAGATAAATATATTTTTCATTTCTTTTGAATGAGAAATCGGGGCCTCTATTAACACGGGACCTGGAGCAGCTTGTGTCAGCTGCCCTCCCTTCTGGATACCCCTGGCTGTCAATTGTGGGTCTTCCCCGATGCTTGTTTTCCTCCAGACCGAGCGGCGCGGTGGGTGCGACCCCGCGGTTTGTATCATCGTCAGCATCTCGGGGCAAATGCCAGACGGTCACTTATAGCCTACAAGGATAGCAATACTGACACTGAGGTGGAAGAACAGATATGGTGAGTTGATGACCAATACACTTATTTTTGCAATATGTGAGTAAACGAGTATTGATTGCTCGTAAGTATTTAGTACGTCAAGCAATAAAGAGATTAGTCTCGTAAGTGGAGAGTATGCTATATTCCAAGTTGGTGGGTTGTTAGTGATTCCGGGCGCGTCAACTTCTGAGGTCATTAGTCCCGTAAGTGTACTGCATGTTTTTCTTTGTGATGTGGTGGTGATCTTCCCCTCATTGGACGATGAGATCCGGCGCCGACCTACCGTCGGGTAGCGGGGTTTCCCCAACCACATCTCCCACCAACAAGGTACAGCCCCAGCCGGGACAAGCTCTCCCAAATGATTCCGACGGGTCTCTAAGGTAGTGTGATAGTGTATTGAATGTTGTGTACTAAGGGTTGAGGTTAGGACAAGGAACAGAAAGGAAAATCACGCGTAGTCCGTGGCCTGTTTGTTAGGGTACTACTCCGGCATTCACTTGTGTTGATCGGAGAAACCACGGAAAACACCGATCAGAGCAGCCGGCCGCTAGAATTCTCCTCCAGGCAGCGACTGAATTCAACCTAGCTGAAAAGCCAGTGTCGAAAATCCTGCCGCCGTGGGGAGTGTAACCTAGGACCTCCCGATCATAGGCGGCGCAGTGCCATCCGTTGACGCCCTGAGCCACCCGAGGCGGCACCTGGCCTCCAGCGCGGAGGGCGCCGCCCCCGCGCGCAGCCTCCTCCTCCTCCAGCAGCGGTGCTTTGTGCCCGTCGCGCCGCCGCCCAATCCCACAAGCACGCCGCCCGACCGCCGCGCCGCCTTTTATCCGGCGCTAATCCCCCGCCGGAGACGCCTCGGCTGCCTAATAATCTGATCCCGAGTCGAACTCTTGTCGGCTAAGCACTTCACGCGAGACCCCACTTTTGTGGCTCTTTCTCTCTTCAGATTCTAGTGTGTGTGTGTGTGTGTGTGTGTGGGTGTTTTCTTTTCTTTTTTTCTTTTTTTTATCACGATTCCAGAAATGCCGCAGTATACCTTTGTTAATTCACCAAAAATATGTTTATTATAATTCAGAAATTACAGTCATACGACGATCTTCTTGGCGACGGAACAGGCCATTCGGCATAGTCCTTGATGATGATTATTATAGTCGTGTTCTTCGAATACGTATTTAATGGAAGAGAATACTTGTATGACAGACGTTATTTGCTGAAGATAACATTTAAAATGTAAAATACGAAACCAAAAATATTACACCGACTTTTAGAACTCAAGAAATTTGAATACTCCGCCTTCCCCTCCGTCCATGCCTTCGCTTCCATCTCCGTCTCCGCCTTCGCCACCACCACTTACACCTCCATCCCACCCCCGTAAGAAGCGCCGCCTCCACTTCCACCTTCGCCACCGCCACTTCCACCTCCACCCCGTCGCCTCCAGGGGCGCGGGCCTCCGCATCCGCCGTCGCTACCGCCACTTCCACCGCACCGCCTCCAAGGGCGCCGCCTCCGCTTTCGCCACCGCTACTTCCACCTCCACCTCACCGCCTCCAGCCCCCCCCCCCCTTCGCCACCGCCACTTCCCCATCCCATCCCCTTCAGAGGCGCCGCCTCCACCTCCACCTTCCCACCCCTCCAGCCCGTCGCCTCCAGTGGCGCCGCCTCCGCCTCCACCTCCACCTTCGCCACCACCACTTCCACCTCCACCCCAACCCCTCCCCTCCACCTTCGCCACCGCGACTTCCCCTCCACCCCCGCCTCGAGGGGTGCCGCCTCCACTTCGCCACCGCTACTTCCACCTCCACCTCACCGCCTCCAGTGGCGCCGCCTCCGCCTCCACCTCCACCTTCGCCACCGCCACATCCACCTCCAGCCCGTCGCCTCCAGTGGCGCCGCCTCCGCCTCCACCTCCACCTTCGCCACCACCACTTCCACCTCCACCCCAACCCCTCCGCCTCCACCTTCGCCCCGCCCCTCCGCTCCACCCCCCCGAGGCCCCTCCGCGTGCGCGGTGAGCGATGGCCGTCGCGGCTTCCGCGTCCCTCCACGCCGCCGGCGCTGGGCGTTCGCCGCCTGCCAGCCCGCGCCCGCACCCGCGCCAGCGCAGATTTACGCGAGGAAGCGCCCGCCTCGAGCAGGTGAACGACCCCACACACCCTGCGCCGCCCGCCTCCGCCTAGGTTATTCACAATACCAGTCTTTACACTATCATGCGCGAAGGTGATTGGTTCAATGATTAGTGATTCTGGGCGCGACAATGCTAAGGCCATTAGCCCGCAAGTGTAGTACATGTTTTTTCTCGGTGATCTTCCCGCGCTGGATCCGGCGCCGACCTTCACGCCGGCTAGTGAGATTTTGCCCAACCACGATTTCCCATCAGCGGGGCACCGCCCCAGCCACGACAAGATGTCCTGAGTCGGTCACTTAAGCCCGTCTAACGCGCGATGTACAGGCCGGAAACAACATTCGGTGTAATCGAGATTCGCCATGATTCCCATAGTTGGATTTGCTAGCAGACATATATATGTAATGAATTTCAAGCTTCTTTGTGTGACACAATGGTAAAAAAACAATGCATTGAATTGGACTGAATGTAAAGTACAAGGAAGGAAAACTTGTCATGCTTAATAATGATTGTTAGCCATCAAATAATTACATTTTCTGGAGAAATGTAGAAAGAAAGGAAGATATTCAATAAACCTATATTTGAATTTGTACAAGTTCTGGGAATTAAGAGATTCGTAACCTTAGAGCTACTCAAAGTACAATGGTCACAAATTTAGTTCCTAAACTCTCAAGGAGGTGGATTGAATTTATATCATAATCACTTCAGACTAATATGTGAAATCCTTCTGAGACTGACGCATCTATCTGAGCCTGAGACAACTGTGATCTTTTACCTTACTCTGTTCACTATACCTGACGTTCCCTCCAGTATGTTTCTCAAGACTTCAATAGTCCTCGAAAACACCATATGACCACCTTACCATCTGTTTATGCATAATAAACTGTTATTTCTTTATTTAATTCACGATCAAAAAGCAGAAACCGAAAACTGACATTTGTAAGAATTGTAAAAGTATTTTTCCTTTTTAATAACTATTAAAGAAGGACAGGAAGAACGTTAGCAAAAAATTAGATTGCCATAAAAACAACAAAAGCGTCGAATTCCCTTTAATAAACTTTCAGATTCTGCTGTGATGTTGCTACTATCTTCCGAATGCCTTGTCCTAATATGCTCGGCGTAAAAGAAGATGTAAACTTGAATAAAATAATTAGGGTTAAAAATGAACATCGTTTAAAACTTACTTCTTAAATATTAGCAATCATTTATTAAGCTCTATTCCATACCACATTCAGATACCCCATTCTATGCCTAGTAGTATTTCAGTAATTCATTAAGTATTTCATACTTCGTCATATCACATATGCATGATGACATATTGTGTTAGAAACATTGTATAACTCTCTCCCTCTCTCTCTGCTCTCTCTCTCCTCTCTCTCTCTCTCTCTCTCTCTCTCTCTCTCTCTCTCTCTCTCACACACACACACACACACACACACACACACACACACAAATGTGATAAAAATCTTCGGTACAATATATTCTCAGATTGTCCCAGATACCGGCAGATTACACGCCAGTGCATTCATAAAGAGGCATCAACGCACTAGCGGGCTGTTCATCACTATTTCATAGCATTATGCAAATCCTCTGTGGCTTCGAGCAGCGGATCGCACCCAAGGTGAGTAGGTGTGAGGAGCCCTGTGCCCGCAGGCGGCCATGCACCTCCCACGACTCCCGCCTCTTCGCCCGCCTCTTCGGCCCGCCTCTTCGGCCCGCCTCTTCGGCCCGCCTCTTCGGCCCGCCTCTTCGGCCCGCCTCTTCGGCCCGCCTCTTCGGCCCGCCTCTTCGGCCCGCCTCTTCGGCCCGCCTCTTCGGCCCGCCTCTTCGGCCCGCCTCTTCGGCCCGCCTCTTCGGCCCGCCTCTTCGGCCCGCCTCTTCGGCCCGCCTCTTCGGCCTCGCCCTCTTCGGCCCGCTCTTCCTGGCCCGCCTCTTCGGCCCGCCTCTTCGGCCCGCCTCTTCGGCCCGCCTCTTCGGCCCGCCTCTTCGGCCCGCCTCTTCGGCCCGCCTCTTCGGCCCGCCTCTCGGCCCGCCTCTTCGGCCCGCCTCTTCGGCCCGCCTCTTCGGCCCGCCTCTTCGACCCGCCTCTTCGGCCCGCCTCTTCCGCCCGCCTCTTCGGCCCGCCTCTTCGGCCCGCCTCTCGGCCCGCCTCTTCGGCCCGCCTCTTCGGCCCGCCTCTTCGGCCCGCCTCTTCGGCCCGCCTCTTCGGCCCGCCTCTTCGGCCCGCCTCTTCGGCCCGCCTCTTCGGCCCGCCTCTTCGGCCCGCCTCTTCGGCCCGCCTCTTCGGCCCGCCTCTTCGGCCCGCCTCTTCGGCCCGCCTCTTCGGCCCGCCTCTTCGGCCCGCCTCTTCGGCCCGCCTCTTCGGCCGCCTCTCGGCCCGCCTCTCCGCCCCCCTCCGCCCCCTCTCGCCCCCCCTCCCCCGCCGCCCAAGCTTTCGCCCACGCCGTCCGAACGCTTCTCACCCGCACCTCACCCTCACCGCCCCCCGCCCCCGCTCGCCCCACCCAGCCCCCAGCCCGCGGCCGCGCATAGCGAGCTCTCAACCTCTCGCCCGCGTCCCCGCACGCAGCAGGCGTGGGGGCGGAGGGGGAGAGGCTCATTATGTTAACGAGTGAGGCGCGCCTCCGCGGGCGCCGTCCCGGCGCTTCCGCGCGCGCCACCGCCGCCACCGCCGCCGTGCGATTTATTGGACGGGATAATCGTGCGCCTGGATGCGAAGGCTGCGCGATTATGACTGTATTAGTGCGCCCCTCTGCGCCTGGCGGCTATCCTTCTCTGTGCTCTCCCGTCTCCCCTGGTTTCCTCCTCGACTTCTTGTTTCACGCTCCTTTCATGTCTATCTTCTGCAGAAATGAAAAGAATATGGGTGGAAGATTTTTAAAATACGATTTTGTATCTAATTAACCTTTTTTTGTTTCTATCTCGTTCCAAGCATTACTTGGTCGATATACCGTAAGTGATATGGCATTAGAAGGAGGAGCAATATTATTTTGTATATTTAATCTCGATTACTTTTACTCTATTGCTTTTTCTCTTCTTTCTGCTTGATCTCTTTTTTGTCAGTTAATCCAAGAACTGTTTTTCCTCATATTCTTTATTTCTTCCTGAATGAAAGAATATGTGTGGAAGATTTTATATTTTGGAAATTACGATTTGCTATCCAATTCACTCTTTTTTTATTCTTGCCTCGCTCCAATCATTACTTGGTTGACAACATTCCATAAGAGGTATGGCATAAGAAGGATGAACAATATTATTTTGTACATTTAATCTCGATTCTCTTGTCACTATTTCTTTTTCGCTTCCTTCCTGCTTTATCTCATTTTCCGTCATTATTCCACGGAGTGTTTTTCCTTATGTTTTATATTTCCTCCTGCTTTCCTTCTTTTGAAGGTTCTCTTTGGAGTACCTACGTTACAACCAGTATGCTTTGTACTGTCCTGTTTTCTCATCTCCGTGGTTCGTGTATACAAACTTGTATTGTCGATTTTTTTCTCTTCATTCTTTGCATTGCGACTTGTTCATTCAGACAATGCTGTTAGTCCAGTTACAATACTGGTTCAGCCAGCGTAGATATATTCTGACATTTTATTTCTTTTTCACCTCAACAATTACTGACCCCTTCTCTCGTTCTCGGCACTCACTCAGTTTTCGTTTTTCACACTCGAGCGCTCTCAGATACTCCAAAAGGAATTTGTCTTTTTTTTCACGTTTATCGTCTCACACGAATTTGTAATATTGGTAACTACCCTGATGTTCTTTTTAATCTCATATCTCAGCCACTGCCCTTTATTTTTATCTCAATATTTCGTATCTTAATCTCGCAATAATTAGTTTGACAATTCTTTCCACTCTTCTTGAGGTCCTGCAACTTAAACAGAGTGTCCAGGGAGGAAACAAGAGCTTCTTTGCTAAGTTTCTTTAAGCCAAGTTGAAGCATACTTTGTCTTATAAACTCCTTCGATAGTTTGAACGGCTAATCCGAAATAAGCATTCAAAAAGTGGTTTACAAAATAATTTCTGAGGAACTACTTCTTTGCGAACATAGCAACAGTAGACGAGTTGTCATCAAGGTCAACAAACGTCATTGCTTTGAACCACGGGGCGCGGCTAGTTGATAAAGTAAACTGTTTGGGGATTGGCCGAGAAAGCAATGACTGCCTGGGCCGCGGCTAATTGGATTTGTAAGTAATTTAGGGATTGGCGAGGCATGGAATGACAATGTGTTTCGACGGAAGTGGGTCGAGTTTTTTATGAAAAGAAACAGTAGAAAATATGGACCGAATTTTGAAGGGCTGAAAGAGGGGAATATAGATTCATTCCGATTTATGCCGTGGTGCTGTGCGGATCGTGTGTAGATAATTGATGTTGGGAGTTTGGGAATTGTGAACGTCTACTTTGGAGCGTATGGTTGTCTGACTTTGAATATTGATTAATGTGCGGAAATTGCAACTTGGAAATATTTCGAGTGCAGCAGCTAGAGTTTAAACTGTGAACTTAGGTGAATTTGTCGGCAACAGGACTGGGAGTATTTGAAGCCGATAATAGTTTACTGAACTTTAATATTTTAAGCATACGCATAGAAAGAACTGGGAACTTTTAAAGGCATATTAATTAAGACTCATCAACTTATGAGGCGGTGAGGATCAGTGACTTGAGTACACTTGTGCCAGAACGGAAGAAAAGAAGAACGTATTTGTACCTGGAGCCATCGACACCGGAAAAAAATGAAAATGGTTCTACGCGGCGACATCGACCAAGAGCGCGCGAAGACGGGTACTGTAGTATAAGGTTTGAAACTGGCCATGACCGAAAGAACGTTTCGTATTGTTACTAAGTGAAAATTTCATGGAAATTGAATAAACCTACAAGTTTCTGTGAATAGAAAAGATTATTTTTATTTAGCCAATTCCAGCAAGAGAGTAGCTAAAACTGTATATTTTCTTTTCAGATTCCTCGGCCACTCTGTACAGATGGCAGATCGAATAATCGGCTATTAATAGGCAATAGCGATAATTTCTTATAAGACCCATCGACCCAGTTTGACAGATATTAATTTATTGGAAATAGCAGTTGAAGATTAATTTTAATAATAGAAATACCGTAATCTTTTCCTGGTGCCCATATGCTTAAATAAATTTGGAACGGGTTACGTTAAATTAATATATAATAATATTAGAAGGGCAGAGGAGATATTAAATTTAAAAATTAAATTAGACAGTTTGTTTATATATATATATATATATATTCATTTTTTGTAAATAAGAATCAATTACATAAAATTGTTTTAAGAGCTAATTGTCGATGTTTCGTTGTTTCCTCCCTGGACACCTGGACATCTCCAATTGTTCACCCTTGTTTCGGTTTGCATCACTTCCGGCTTCTAGCCACGTAGCCGGCTTAGAAGCCGCTCCTCCCACCTCCTTCCCCGCTGGTCCTCCCTCCCACCCCGCCCCACCCCGCCTCTCCCACCGGCTCCTCGGCCAGATGTGCCTCCCGCGGCCAGAGAAGGCCTTCGGCGGATTTCTGCTGAAACATTCATGAGGATTTCGCGCTCCGGGTGGAATGCGATTTGGCCGGCGCGCCGTTGTCGGAGGCGGCTTTGTGAGGGCACCTCCGAGCAGAAATGATGACTAAATCCCTGGACCTTGACGCGAGTACAAATATAACGAGTGCGGATGCAACATCTGGTAGCTGAAGTCGGGACCCGGTACTGGCCGCTCATAACGCGAATGAATTTGTGCTACACAGGTGTGGTGTGAGCTATTCAGTCAAGGAGTGTATGGAGGAGGAGAATTGTGTTGCCAGGTAGTCAATTGATGTAATTATATAAATTGTCATATGGTATTAAACCTATATGCTTACTAAGCATTTTTATTCATTTAAATTATGAATTTATTATTTCATTTATCTCTTCTTCGGAAAATTTGCTTTCTCAGAGCATTCATACCTTTGAATATTAATTCACTCGATTATTCAACGAATGTTTTTCAACTAACTAAAGATTCCTTTGCTGTGATTACTTTTATTTAATTGCAAAATTTGCAATGTTGATCACAATTAGGATGTATTAGATTCTATCCTCAAAAATATACTTTCTTTTGCGAATATAAAACGTTTCACAAAATTCCTAATTTTGGTTCTGTAACACTATCATTAAGTAAAAATGAAAATCTGTAGTTATTTGGCATTTTAATGGGTACGATGATACATTAAATCTCTATCGTTCATGTCTATCTCTATCATCTTCCGATTGCGTCCGAAACGTCGGTTATCTGTTTGGTTTGATTTTGTCGGTTCCATTCACCCGAAACCAGCTGTAGAGGCAAGGCGATATGTAATAGCAAAACTACCTTCAATATGTGTACATAGCCTTGAGCGTGCTTCTCGTAAATGTTTCAAAATATGAACTGCGGAATTATAGGAATATTCCGACGTTTTCCGAAGAGTTTTATTTTCGGATGAAATGAAACGGACGATTTCGCTAGCAGTCATATGGGAATGAACCAATATTTCGGTTGAACTGTGACCGCGAGGCGGAGTCGAGTTTGGCTGAAATTTTGGTCGGCCATTTTCCCCAGTTGTTCTGGATACGTTCACACGTCGGGAAACAGAAACAGTCATTGTGAACCTGAACCACGTCTTCGACGTCCAAAAGCATCGGCTGTCGGACGAAGATCTGTTTCGTTTGGTTCTGTCCGTCCGACGGCGGCTAATCGAAATTTCAGCCAAAATAGGCTCCACTGTGACAGCACCGAAGGACCATGACGTGATATAGGACGCCATGGAGAATGGTTGGACTGGGTGAATGGAAGTGCGAATTGCTATAGAAGGATTTTCCTAAGGATGAGCCAAAGTGACAATTCGCGTAACACGTGAACATCACATGTAATTCAGAGAAGTATCCCTCCGCCGCGACAGCTGTTCAGCTACGCCCCTTCATAAAGTGCTAATGGCTTCTGTAAAAACATCCCTATGTAGAAGTCTAAGAGTTTCGCTGAGGTATATGCACGTACGCGAGTCCGGGAAATATTTAAATTTACTTACGTATGTGAAAAATCTCTTAACAACTCTCACAATCAGTAAAAGCAAACTGCACGAATGTAAATAGAAAGAAAAATGATTTTAAGCCGGAAACACTGCACCGGTGCGCATCTCGCATTCAAGTCTCGGTTTAAAAAAATATTTATCACACGAAAAAAAAATTAAATGTAATATACAAAGAAAAAAGAATTCTTACAGAAGAGCTCATAACACTGCACTTCCTAATTTCAATTTTTTCTCGGGGTGCACTATATTTTTGTCGGACGAGGACATCACAAAAGGAAGCGTCGAAGCCATTTACACGTTAGCCATTGCAAACGAACGAATGCGGGAAGGAGTCTAATGGGCTCAAGGGCACAACGACCACAGAACCTTCAGTATGTTGCCAGCACTAGCTGTCTCTTTGGCGCATCCTTAGGAACATGTGGTCCTCGCCGGTCAGAAGACAAGCACTTTTCCTATTGCTCTTTTCTTTTAAAAAAACTAATTTTCTTTTGCTCATTTCATTACGCACAAATCATTTCCTTTTCCACTTTCGATTTAAATCTTTATTTCGGCACACGCGTCATTCAGTTTCAACTGATTTTCTAAAAGAATGTTCTAAATACATGATTTATATGTGAATTTCTTGTGAAAGAATGTTTAAAGCATACTTTAAAGAGCGCATCACCGCTAGAAGTTTCTAATACCATTAGGTTTCTGTGATCTAATTTTGTTTCAATAAGTGATCCATAGCCTTTACGTAACATAAGAACTAGGCGCTAAGAGCAAGCACATTGGCTTTCAACACGAGAATAAAGTAATTAATAAAGATAAATAAATGGAAGAATACAACATTCGATGTTACAACCTGGAGATATTCAATGCCAAGTAATGTCGTAGGAGTTATAGAACTCTGTCGTTATTCATCCAACTAGACCTTTTATTCTTCTTGGCCATTTACTTCACTCTTCCCTCTTCGTCTTTTGACACTTCGTGAGGAGAAGCGTTACCTAATATATCCTTGTGAATGACATCGTGCCACAGATTGCAATAAACAGGTACTAAACAGTTTGAGTGAGCACGAAAGGAAGTAATTGGAAGTACTCTTATAATAGTCTAACATCGCACTACCAGAGCCCACAATAGACTAACATCACACACGCAAGCGGCGTCCATGGACTACCTTCCAGATTTTCATTTTCTACGGTACTTTCTAGCGGAAAGAAAAAGAGTACAGTAAAACCGTAAGGCAGATACGTTAACACAATAAAATGTGAATTTTCTTTCCCTAGTATTCGTTGAACGGTTTATTCGTACTTATATTATTATTCGTAGAGTATTCGTCTTAAAACGGTTTTTAAAGGAAAAGATAAAGTAATAACGACATTTTGTGATATTAAGGAATTAAAATAATCAAGAGAGGGTGGTTTTGATGTAGTATATACACAGTATATTAATATTCTGATAAATATTTGACAGAATATAGAATATTTATATTGGAAAAGTTCGGAGAGTACAAAAGATAAAATATATCAAACATTGAAATTTTCAAATTTCTGATGGTTTCAGGATTAGAACTATTCGAGAATTCGAATGTCTGATTCTTATGTTTACCAGCAACACTTCGATGAGACTCGAAAGCTTGATTGCTACTGGGATCACACTACAACAATTCGATGATTGTGTAAGTAGATCAACATGGTTTCAGGAGGCGTCTACTACAGAGGTCATTATTCCCGTTAGTGTTGTGCATGTTATATTACGAGAGGTAGCGTTCTTCTTCCCTCTCTGGAATATGTAATCCAGCTCCATCTACACGATGACTTGTAGGCAATTTTCTCTTCCATGTATCATCCCCAGCCGAGCACATTACCAGCAAGCTCTAAGGCAGCGGTCATATTCGATTGATTGTTTTTTTTTTTTGCGTGCTTCCGGGCGCGTCAACTGATTTGGTCATTAGTCCCGTGAGTGTAGTGCGTATTTTTTTCTCGGGAGATGGCGGTGATCTTCCCCCGCTGGATGGCGAGATCCGGCGCTGACATATCGTCGGCTAGTGGGGTTTCCCACTAGGTTTGTAATTTATTTATATATTCTGCACATTGTAGACTGATGATGACGGCAAAGCCATCGGCTATCTGAATAAAAATACTATGTTGACAAAGATGACCTCTTATTGAACCGCACAAGGACTTCGCGATCTACGACGCTGCAGACACAACAGTGTTACCACGGAGCCATCCGAGCCAGTAAATCGTGTGCGCGCACGCCAGTGGGGGCTTCCACGCACAGCGGGGGGGACGGGCGTTGGGAGCCGGTGCGCGGCGCGGAGGCTGGGGCGAGGCGCGCGTATTAATGCGCCCGCGGCGCCCGCCGCTTTTTCTCCGTCGCGTCCCGTAATTGATTGTGCGTTCGCCCGGGCCAACGCACAGCGCCGCGACAGGTGCGCGCGGCGGCGGAGGCGGCGGAGGTGGAGAAGACCTCTTCCAGCGCCGGATTGCGTGGGAGCGCGACCATGCAAGGTCGTCGCCACCAGCGCTGTAGTCCCCCAATGCCAGGACAGTGGTTCCAAATGGCGCCCAACGGGCGTAATGCATTCGTGTGGTTTCTCATTGGTTGTTGGGTTATCGGTGAATTGTCGTTGGATTTTACATAATTGAAATGATTCAAGGCGTTTTCATTGCCAACCATACTGTTGTCAGTATTATTGGCAATGACAACGCCTTGAATCATTACAATACTGTTGTATTGTAACAACAATACTCTCGCTGCAATACTCTCGCTGCAATACTCTCGCTGCAATACTCTCGCTGCAATACTCTCGCTGCAATACTCTCGCTGCAATACTCTCGCTGCAATACTCTCGCTGCAATACTCTCGCTGCAATACTCTCGCTGCAATACTCTCGCTGCAATACCCTCGCTGCAATACTCTCGCTGCAAAACCCTCGCTGCAATACTCTCGCTGCAATACTCTCGCTGCAATACTCTCGCTGCAATACTCTCGCTGCAATACCTCGCTGCAATACTCTCGCTGCAATACTCTCGCTGCAATACTCTCGCTGCAATACTCTCGCTGCAATACCCTTGCTGCAATCCCTTGCTGCAATGCCCTTGCTGCAATGCCCTTGCTGCAATGCCCTTGCTGCAATACTCTTGTTACAATACTCTTTTTACAATACTGTTGTCAGTATTGTTGGCAATGACAACGCTTTGAATCATTTCATTTCTAATTGATTGATTGATTGATTAGTGATCCCGGGCGCGGCAACTGCTAAGGTCATCAGTCCCGTAGGAGTAGTACATGTTCTTTTATCGCGGGAGCTGGCGGATATCTTACCCACACTGGATGGCGAGATCCAGCGCCGACCTACAACGTCGGTTTGCGAGGAGTTGTCGCAACTAGATATCTCCCACCAGCGTGCACCGTCCCTACCGGGACAATGTGTGTGTGTGTGTTGTGTGTGTGTGTGTTGTGTGTATGTGTGTAAGGGGAGAGGATAGGGCAAGAATGAGAAAGGAACGATCGCACGCAATCCGTGGCCTGATTGTTGGGAGACTGCTCCGGCATTCGCCTGGTGTTAATCGGAGAAACCACGGAAAACTATCGATCAGAGCAGTCAGCCGCTAGCATTCTCCTCCAGACAGATTAATTGGACCTAGGTATCTAGCTAGTGTCAAAAATCCTGCCTCCGTCGGGATTCGAATACTAGAACCTCTCGGTCAGAAGCACTGTAGGACCTCAAGGTCAGTTGATGCCCTGAAACACCTTTGCCGATCAGGTGTTCTTTAGGAGAGGATGAAACCTTCAGTAACAAATGTATACATTTCAATAATAAAATTATCCTACACAATAATTCCCTTTTCCTATTTTAAGTTGTAAGGTTGCTGTTTTTGTATTGATCAATGCATGATTGCCAAATCGTTTCTTGACGCGTTTTGCTTTTCTATACAATGAAGACATTGGAAAATATTTCTACGTTTCTGAAATTGCTGATACACTTTTAAGTATATCTCCATCATCAGGAGCTGAAAATTACTGCAGTTGTACTTACTCTAATTGCTAAGGTGAATAAGGACATACTAACTCTTCTAAAATTCATGTTAGAATCTCTACCTCCAGTTACATGAGCTTGTGGAAAAATAAAATGGCGATAGGTTTGGAGAACTTTCGGACGATTTTGAACCAATGAGCAACTAGAGCGTTGTGTCACCGTGTCTACCAATACAATCCATCATGGTGCTTCCACCATCACACTGATATAGCGCTAGTAACCGGATCGAGTTTACACTTGGTCGATGGCGTATTATTTGTCGACAACGGATTGCGTTTGATGCAAGAAACAATGACGTAACTGACATTTTCTATAGGAAGATACAAGCAACAGAATTAAAAACTTGGAAATTGAACACTGTTGATATGAAAAAATCAAAGTACGTAGTTTTCGTCGAATGCTATAACAATGACAAGTAATGAAATATAAAAGTTAATCAGGAAAGAGTATCGTGCACTACAGTCAATGGGACGTATTAACATGGAGGAAAATGTTTAAAAATGAATTAATTGAAAGTGAAAGAAATGAAATGAAATGAAATGAAGAGTTCCAAATTACATTCTGCACAGAACTGTGATTTTTTACATTTATGCCTGAATGTACCCCATAATTTGCGAGGGAAAAAACTAATGGAAAGAGAATTAAAAAGAATATTAAACAAATTACCTATTACAAAACGTGATATTAATTTCTATAAACATCCTGAATAGCAGACAAGTTTCTCCCCGAAATTAAGATACCCTAACACGCTTTCTTATAAAGAGAATAACCACGTCGACAGACCACATTTCTCCCGCAAAGCAGGCACTGGGCGCACATTAAGACGTTCACCTCCACCCAGCATTCAGAGGGCCGTTTAAATCTTGACTCGCCGGCCAGCAACAGAACCCTCGCGGTTATTACTCCCCGCCAAAGAACAGCGAGCGAATTACAAGACATCGTGACACGCTGCTTCCCAGGAACACAGCCCTCGGGTCACCGACAGACTCGAGAAATAGAGCAGGGCGAGGCTAAACCTATTCTTACACGCCTTCGAAGGCGGACAACCGCCGTTCGAATGTAAATTATGTATTGTTACAAATAGTGTAATTTCCATTACCGCCACTCCGCGGGCCGCGCGGCTGCAATAAATAACCCTCACGGAGGACTCGCTTTATCCCAGTCGCAGTCGGAAGGCGATGACTGTAATCTAGAATTACACGCGTGGAGAGGCGTCGTCCATCATGCGAGGCGGACAGCCGCGGCCCAGACACGCGAAGCGCGGAGACAGCGCGAACGCGTTTCGGGGCCCCGGGGAGCGGTCCGGGGTTCGGTTCCGTCAGCCAGCAATCTCTCATCCCCGACAGGGAAGGTGTTAAAACATATACAGGCGACGCCGGTTAAAGTAAACTCGGTTATAGTGAACCCTCGGTTATAGTGAACCCTCGGTTATAGTGAACCCTCGGTTTAGTGAACCCCGGTTATAGTGAACCCCGGTTTAGTGAACCCGGTTATAGTGAACCCTCGGTTATAGTGAACCCTCGGTTATAGTGAACCCCCGGTTATAGTGAACCCTCGGTTATAGTGATCTGACACCTGGTGCCGTTTCACTAACATTACAAATAAGCATAAGAAGGTTCGGCAACCACGGCTATAGTGAACCTAGGAAATAAATCCTGGTTATTAATCGGACCTCGTACGTTATTAGGCGATTAAAATGGCTTACGAAGAGTAGGATGGTGTTCGAACAGTACAACAGTTCGAAGAGGCATTGAAAGCTGTCATGACTGCATAATGATACTTAGAGACAGAGGAAAAAGCAGAATCAAGTTTGGAGAGAGCACAGCTCCCGGGAAGGATCTAATGAAAAAAGTAAGAAGCAAACAATTGAAAATAATTGATTTTTTTACGTAAAAATAAAGACATTAAAATTTTCAGTTCATGCTGTTAATGAATACTGACGTGATTAATAAAATCAATAATTGTAGAGAAATTCCATTTAATTTTGACATCATCAGATATAGTGAACCTTTGATATAAGGAACCAAACATGTTAGTTCCCAGAAATTCACTATAACCGGAGTCGACTGTACTACGTTTCCTGATTTAGAATTTTCTTCCATATTATTATTTGTCCGTATGGGAGTACAGTAAATGGTGCCCAACTATTTATTAATTAATAAGTACGTAGAATGACACGAAATATTAATGGAAATAATTAATCAAGATTTTGTAAATTCAAGAGTAAAAAATATGAAGAAAGAGTGAAGAATGTCGGCTAATGATAATGGAAACAAAAATCAACTGTGACACCTCGGTTATTGTATAGTAAACGTTTGAGAAAATGGAGTAAGATAGACACGTGGGCGTTTTTTTATGTTTTATGGATAGACTGCCTGAAAAATATTTTTCGGATGGGTCATCTCCAAAAGCAATAAAAAATTTGAAACCAATCGGTTTGCTATAATATTGGTGCCATTGGAAGGACATCATGCGGTTCAAGTATTTTTTGGTATCATGAGTAAGTTGGATCAGAACATTCGTCATGAAAATTGAATTTCAAATACAGTAACACCAGGGAGGTTTTCCTACATTGATGTCCATTTGCGGCTCCCGTGAATTTATATGTCGGCTTAGAACAAAATTTAGCAATTAAAATTATAATTCTGTATTTTTATAAATTTCACTCTCATTTACAACTGATTTATCAATGTATACTCTAGATTTGGGTTCATATTTCCTTTTGTTCATTTCTTACTTCATTAACTCATAACATCTAAAAAAATCAGTTTTTCAGTTTCTTAAAAATTATGTAGACTTGGAAATAACTTAAATGCATTATAATTTTTTTATTCATAAAAAATATTATATTTCAATTTTTATTCAAATTTATCATAACCTTTACCAAACCAAGGCGGGGTCGTCAGGGAGACCCAAACAACCGTTTTTGAAAATTATCAGTACAGATTCCATGATTTTTCTTTCTTTCTTAGCATGAATGAATGAAATAATGAATGAATGAAATAATGAATGAATGAAATAATGAATGAATGAATGAATGAATGAATGAATGAATGAATGAATGAATGAATGAATGAATGAATGAATGAATGAATGAATGAATGAATGAATGAATGAATGAATGGGGCCTAGTGGGTACCATAAAGGGCGAAGACCTCCTGCAAGAGAAGCAGCTCCTGCAGAGGGAAGAGCTTTTCCTCTTTTTTAGTAGCGATAATAAAAATAACCAGAAAAAAACTAACATATAGTCTGTATTAAGGACATTTAATAAATTTAATAATTCTAATCCTCCTCTTAATGAATTTTCAAACTGAAAATTTGATTTCTTAGTTCCATTTTTGACGGGATACAACTAATGTAAAACATTTAGAATTGATATGCATTGTTCCTGTGCTCAAAAAGATCCCATAATTTCTCTTTATTTTTTTTGTAGCAATAATAAAAATAATAAGGAAAATGTTACGTTTTGTACATATTAGAGATATTTAATTGGATTCTACTCCTCCTCATAATAAATTCTAAAAATTAACGTTCGTTTCTGTACCTTTATTTTTGACAGGATGCTATTTTAAAACATTTAGAATTATTATGCATTGTTTCTACCCTCAAGAAACCATTATATTTTACATAAGCTAAAAAAACCCAAATGAAATCCTCTAGCAGAGGTAAACAAGGAAAGTACAAGGCCAGACCAGACGAAGCCAAAACAAAGGAGGCGAGCGGCGAGCGCGGAAGCAACGAAGAGTGATGGCATGCGAGATACGGGGGGCAGAACCCGTCCAGATGCGCAGATAGCCGCGAGATGAGGAACCGCGGGTGCGGTCGGCTGGGCGAATGGGAGGGGCGGCGCGGGGCGGGCGGCCGTGGGCGTGGCGCGTGGGCGCGGCGCAGCCCGCTCGTCAGCTGTCAGCGGTGGCGCGCCGGACGCCTTGCTTGCGTTGAGCTCGCGCAATCGGGCTACAGATCCTCTCTTTAAGTAGCGCACAATCTCAAAGCCGTATTTTCCATGGTTGCAGAGGTAAAAATGAAGAATTTTTTTTACCAAGAAGTAGACTCACCGGGAGCGGTCGTTCATGTAATGGTTCGGTGATGTCACTGCACTGTCACTGTCACTGCATCATTCGGTGATGACACTGCAGCGCCTTTGACCGGGAGGTCCTCGTTTCGAGCCCTGACGGAAGAAGGATTTTCGACAATAGCTTTTCAGCAAAGTCGAATTCAGACGCTCTCTGAAGGAGAAGTTTAGTGGCCGGCTGCTCTGATTGGTGGTTTTCCGATGTTTCTCCGATCAACACCAGGTGAATGCCGGAGCAATACCCTACCAAACGGGCCAGGACCGTGCGCGATCTTTCCTTCCTCTTCCTTGTCCTATCCTATCCCTTTACACACTCACTTACACTAACATGCATTACACTATCACATATTCCGGGAGACCGGTCGGAGCATAGATCTTGTGTCGGTAGGGGCGATAACTTACGGGACTAATGACCTAAGCTGTTGACGCACCTGGAATAACGAACCAAGATGTAAACTCATCGAAACATTTTCTGAATGCATGTTGAGATTGTCTTTTTGTAATTAATTTATCTTAATAGTCTATTAATTAAAAAATTAATATTTCATAATAGTTTATAGAAGGAGAAAGGAAAGCCGGGAGGTATAAGATGGAACCGAATGTACACATTTTGCAGAAACTTTTCTGGGAGAGATACTTCCTATACAACTACTGACCCGAGCGTACACATCGGATAAGTACATATCCTAAGCAAATATGTCCCTAAGTATAAAATGTTCAATTCAATGAATTCATTTTCTGAGTAGACGCTATTTATTATCAATTTAAACTGAATGAAAAACTATGAAACTGAACTTAAAACTGAATGTTTATATAGTTATTAATTTAAAATTTTGTTTTACCATTATGAAAAAGAAAGACCTCTACGAGCTTATTTCATAACAGTTACAAAAACTCAATCTGACTCTGATCGAATTATTCGCACACGATACAACGAAGTCGATGCAAAAATATTAACCAAAAGAAAGTAAAAGTATTACAGATATAAACTGTAATTGCCTCTGGGTAAATCAATATATCTTTACCCAGCTAAATTATTTCATCTTTACAACGAGTTTTGCAAATGATGACACGAGAAAATAACTGTCTTAATTTTCTTCAAGAACCTGCTGCTAATCACTTTCAACCTTTACTGCACCCTTTACTGATACTTCACGAGTGTTGTAGAATAAGTTAAAGTGTCCACAGACGACGTCGCAGTGACGATTCAACGAGTGCCCGCACCGGATGACATCGTTTGAAGCGAAACGACTTCTGCTCGTAATGGCATCGACGGCTCCTCACAAGAAGCGGCGAATCGGCTCTTAGGAATCCGGCATTGTCCACTCGCCCAATTACTCACACAATCCCGGGATACTCCTTATTACTCCTGGTGCCGTTACCGTCTCCGTACCTCCGCCATTGTTTTCTCCTCCCGCCGTTTGGAGGCAAGGATCACCGTCCTCGGCACATATCTTCCCATATCAGGTTTCGCCAATTCCTGTGCCGAAGCTTGCGCGTTCTCCTCCGTTACTCTCTTTATGTTTGCTGAGTAATGGCGGCAAAAGAAGCTCCACTTTCCCTTTCGAACGATCTCTGCCATATGTGCTCCGGCTAGTTTCACTTCTGTTCGCCTGCGCATCTCCTTCTACCTTTACCGTCACAGTTTTCCCTTACCTGTTGCTTGCACAACTGTTTAAATGCCAAATTTGCCTTCAATTTTGAGTCTCCGAGGATTTATCGATAATTTCTAAAGCACTCGTGAAATTACCTATGATGATCTTTTATATTCATCTTTCTTCTTTCTTTTTCTTTCTTTATTTTTATTTTTCATTCCTCGTTATTATTGTTATTCTTTTTACTGTTATTATCATTCTTATCATCTTGACCCCCCATTCCACAATATATCATCTTTCTACTTGTCTATCGATTCCTCAGCTCATCGGCCGCCACTGGTGGCGCGGGCAAGCCTGGCGGCGCGGCGCGGCGCGGGCGGCGCCGGGGCGGCGCGAGGGCGGCGGGGCGGCGGGCGGGCGGGGCGGCGCGGGCGGCGCGGGCGGCGCGGGCGGCGCGGCGCGCGGCGCGGGCGGCGGGGCGGCGCGGGCGGCGCGGGCGGCGGGGCGCGGGCGGCGCGGGCGGCGCGGCGGCGCGGGGCGGCGCGGGGGCGCGGGGCGGCGGGGCGGCGCGGGCGGGCGGGGGCGCGGGGCGGCGCGGGGCGGCGCGGGGCGGCGCGGGGCGGCGCGGGCGGCGCGGGCGGCGCGGGCGGCGGGCGCGCGGGCGGCGGCGCGGGGCGGCGCGGGCGGCGCGGGGCGGCGCGCGGGGCGGCGCGGGCGGCGCGGGCGGCGCGGGCGGCGCGGGCGGCGCGGGCGGCGCGGGGCGGCGCGGGCGGCGCGGCGGCGCGCGGCGCGGGCGGCGCGGGCGGCGCGGGCGGCGCGGGGCGGCGCGGGGCGGCACGGGGCGGCGAAAGAGGCACAATGACGGGGCGGCGAAAGAGGCACAATTACGCTGTGTCCGTCAAGGCGGCCAGCCGGTCGGATTTGCTGCTTGTGGCGCGTTCGTTTCCTGGCGCTTGTCCTCCGTGTCTCGCGGCACTGACAGAGAGCACACGCGAATCGTATACTCTCTCCACCATCACAACCCCCGCATGTGTGAGGTTGCTTTACTCGACCTGAGAACTTATTCCGAGATTCTTGTTATTCATTGCTTTGGGAGAGTTTTCACCTTCATCCTTTTTGTACCATTTCCCCCCGAAATTGGTTAACGAGGGTGAGAGTAGGTTTCAGTTACGGGTTGTTTTATTTACAGTCATTTGGATATTATCTGATGGACAATGTGAATAGAGTGAAAAGTTGGGGATAGAAAAATACCACTGTGTCATGCTCTCTGTCCTCAGTTCAATGACGAGAAAATATAATATCAAACAAAACATAAGAATAGCAAAGGGGTTGCTTTCTGAGTGGGATAGTTATTAAAAAGGTATTGGTGTGGGATGAGGAAGCCTGTGAATATAGGGTGTTATTGAATTTAACTCAAATTTTTGAATTTAAGTGATCGAAAATTGATATTTATTCAAGTGAGAATATTAGGGATGGTATGTCTGGTGTAGAAGGTATTTTATCTGTTGTGTATCGGTGGATGCATAATACTTTTATTACTCTATGTTCTGACAAGGAAAAGAGTACATTGACAAGTGAAATTGAGAATCCGTTTAATGGAACCTATAAATTGAAAATATAGATATGTGAATATATAGGAATTAATTTTTATGTTATTTATCAGCTGACTCGCAGGAAGAATGGGGATTGAGATGAGGTGTAGGACGGTGATTGTGAGATGAATTTTAACAATAATTTTAGTAAGGACAAGAGAAGCTTTTGTTTCAATATTACATAGGTGAAAAAATGATCATAAACACAAAGGTGGAATACAATCATATGCAGACTGTATCGAATGAGGAAACCCTCATCGCCCTCTTGAACCCTACAGTGAAAGAGTTAAGGCCATGTGGTGACTTCAGATTGCGTGGTAGGAAAGAGGATTAGCAAGCGATCAAGTGATCCAAGTGACGTCACTGTATTGGCATCATGGGAACTGCGCAGATCGAGCCTCATCTGTTGCCGTTTGCATGCTGCACGAGTTCTACGCTATTGTAAATGGTAATTGCACTAGAAAATCAGAGACACTTTGTGCTGGATAACTCGCTATGTTCAGTGCAAATTTTATTATTTCTTCAAAAATGGTTTGATAGGACTCAGAGAGGAGCGTTCACAAAGGGGATTCCAAATCAAATGTTAAAGGAGTAATAATAATAATAATAATAATAATAATAATAATAATAATGTCTTTATTAATGGCGAGGCGAGTAAAGGAATCATGTTAAAGGAAGTAATTTACTGTATAAAACGTTCTATTTTTTCTGTACCAGGGTCGGCCAATAGGCGTTTCCTTTCGCAAATTCGCTGTTTTCTGGCTCACTATGGCAATACTTTCTCTTCTTACAAAGGTAGGGCAAGAAAGTAAAATGTGGACTATACATTTGACTGTGTTCATGAGCGACAACTCGTAATGATTAGACTCGGTTTGTTGCCAGTGAAGAGTTTAGTTGCCAAAAGGCGAGTTTCTAGCGTTCATTCCTACCCCACATCTCCTTAGGCTGGCAGTAAGGCATCGGCAGACTATCCTCTGCATACACCGGAACGCCATGCTTCTCGTGGGACACATACACTCTTGTGCCTGCAAGAAGCCGCTTTGCCAGCGCGGAGCTCCCAGCTTTCCAGGTTGGTTCAAGAGTCGAATTACGCAACACTCAAATGTGAACCTGAACAAGTCCTTTTCAATAACTCATGTGTCCCTGCCACGAGGAAGCCAAGAGCCCTACTGGGTGCAAAAACCACGCGAATCGTCACCTCTGCCCATATTCTCCCTACGCTCATCTTAATTCTTTCCACGTATCGCCCGGAATCAGGGTAACTGGGTGGGAGATATAATTTCCCAGCTACGACTTCTACATGGGGGGATCTCTATGGGGATCCGAACAACTTCACATTCCAATCCTTCCCTGCGATTCGAAAACTGGGGACCGGCCGGGGTGTGAAACCAAACTGACACAAAGCTTAACATCATCTTTCTACTGCGTCCTCGTTGACACCATCGACATGGACAACGCCGGCAAACTGGACTCCGTTGAAGGAGATTTAAATTTCTCGCCGGACTTCTGTATGTGAAACTACTATCGCGAATGCAGCCCCAAAAACCGGCCGCAAGGAGTTAGTTAATGCTTTATTTTACGTATCAAAATTCGGGCCATCAGGTTCGCTCTTCCGTTTGACCACGCAAATTTTGCAACACTCCTTTCTTCATCTAACGGAGAAAGGAAGTATTATCTTAGGTGACGAAAGAGGCGAATTGAATTTAGCGTAGAGGTTTGTTTTAAGCTTGAGGACCTTCCACAAGCAGTAAATCTACTATATGGGACAGCCGGCTTTACTTCTCCACCGAAGGAGGGCGTACGAAAAATTGTTTTCACCCTTCAAAATCCACGGATTTGATCGGGTTTGAACCCGCAAACTTGCGTACAACAGTCCGGTACACCAAACGTTATTTCACTACCGCCGCAAACTTACTCACAGGGAATCAAAGAACGGGATGTGTCAAAAATGAATATGTTCCTAATCTTTCCCCCGCGGCATGGCAAGATCCAGCACTGACCTACGTAGGCTCGGCGCGTCTCGATCGCCGCGGGGTGTGGGTCTGTCCACTGCCTAACGGCCCGAAACAATTACTCTCAGGGAATCAAAGAACGGAATGTGTCAAAAATGGGCCCCCTGCTGCATGGCGAGAACCGGCACCGACCTGCGTCGGTTCGTTCAGCGAGTCTCTCTCGACTCAGGGGTATCCTTGGTCTCTGCGCTAACGGCCCGAAAAGATTACTCTCAGATAATCAAAGGACGGGATGTGTCAAAAATGGGTTTGTCCGTAATCTTCCCCCTGCTGGATGGCGAGATCCGGCACCGCTCTACATCCGAATCCGCAAAGTGGCAGTGGACAACGCCGTTTGTGTCCCTCGCCGCTAGGGCGCAGGCCCATCGCGCAGCCGCGGGAGCGGAACAGCCTCGGCCGCTCGCTCTCTCGCCTTATGAAGAACGTCTTGATGTAAATTCCGCTCACAATGGCATAATCCCGCTCTCGCTCCCGCGGCCGCCGCGGACGAGCTGCGCTTGACAAGTGGACTCGTTACCGCGAGACAATACGCCCGTCGGCGTAAATCGCCCGCGGCCGCCGCCGCCGCCAGCCAGCGACCAGCCACCGCCACGGCTTGCTCGCTCGCTCGCTCGCTCGCTCCCCCACCCCCACTCTGCCTGCCGGCAGGCTCCAACTCCCTCCCGCCAAGACAATAACCTGCACCGTCAATTCATTCGTGCACCTACACCATGGTATAAGACATCATGTGATATTTTTACATTATCTTTGATCTGGCGGTCCTAGAGTCCGAGTCTCGCGAAGGCAGAATTTTGACTCCACCTAAGAGGGCTAGGTGGAATTCAGTCGCTGTCCGGAAGAGAAATCCTGCAGCCGGCTGCTCCGATCGGTAGTTTTCCGTGCTTTGAATACCACATGAATGCAAGAGCAGTACCCTAAAAAACGGGCCACGGACCAAGTGCGATCTTTCCTTCCTATTCCTTGCCTTGGATGTCCCGGCTGGGGCAGTGTCCCGCTGGTGGGAGAGTCCTGGTTAGGGGGAAGCTTCGGTAGGTCGGCGCCGTATCTCGCCATCCAGCGGGGAAAGATCACCACCATCTCCCGAGAAAAAACATGCACTACACTAAGGGGACTAATGATCAAAGCAGTTGACGCGCCCAGAAACACGAAAAAATCAATCAATCAATCGTTCTCTCGATCGCCAATTCCCTGTTTTGTTCTCCTGATTAGAAGCCCAAACCACTTGCCAGCACGCTTGCCATCAGCACTATCTGAACCTCCGCTTCCACCATCGCTATCAAAACCGTGCCAGTGTTTTCCACCGATGATGAACGCTGCGGGAATGCGGTACCGCGGTAGCCACCGCCCGCCATCGCGCCGAGCGCCCATTCATGCGAGCAGCCGGTCGCAAAAGGCACAACCGCATTTTTCCCAGGCTGCTTTATGCCATCTCCAAGCGCATTGATGGCGGCGGGACAATCCAAGCGATATTTGTCCTCAGAGGCCATAGCTGTCACCGTATCTGCGCAGCCACGTTGCCGCAGTCGCCGCTGCCAGAGACTTCCACTCCGTTATCATTTCACGCCGTCTTCCACATTACAGGGACCGGGAGACCGAAAATTTGACTAACTAGTTAGCTAGGTCAAATTAAGTCGTCGTTTGGAGGAGAATTCTAGTGGTCGGCTGCTGTGATCGGTAGTTTTCCATCGTTTCTCCGATCAACACCGGGCGAATGTCGGAATAGTTCCCTACCAAACGGGCAACGGACCGCGCGCAATCTTTCCTTCCTCTTCCTTGTCCTATCCTCTCCCCTTACACACTCACACTAACCTGCACTACTCTACCACATATTCCGGGAGGCCCGTGGGGTGTTAAGAGCTTGTCCCGACTGTGGCGGTGCCCCGCTGGTGGAAGAGTCCTGGTTAGGAGTTTTCCGTGTTGTTGTTTTTTTATCAATACCAAGCGAATGCCGGAGCAGTACTTTAACAAACGGGCCATGGACCTCGTGCGATATTTTCTTTCTCTTCATTGCCCTATTTCTTACCCTTCACTTCCACTAACATGCATTTCAAAACCACACATGCTGGAAGGACAGTCGGGAGCTTAGAGGGGCCAGCTGGAAGGGAATACCTGATGGGCGGAACCTCCTTAACCAATGGTAAGTCGGCGCCAAATCTCACCATCAAGAGGGGGAAGATCACCTCGCGAGGAAAACACATGTACTGTAGTTACGGGACTAATAACATTAGCAGCTGACGCGCCAGGAATCACTAAAGAATCAAACATCTCGCGGTACTACATTCGCCTTGAAATCTCGATCGCCTCTATTTGTCACCCTCAAGACCCCGAACCTACACCACAGCCTGAGTATCATTCACACCGCTGTCCCCACTCCCAATCCACCCACCACACAGCCACAGAAGGCCACGCGGCCGCAGATCTCGTATTACTCTGCTGGGGAGGTGGTGCAGTCGGCGGCTCATGCTAATTCCCTTTTAAAGTGCCCGAGTTGCGCGCCGCGGCTGTCCCTTGTTCGGAAGTCGTCCGCGGGCATTGATTGCCCCTAGCAGCTGCACCGGCCCCCTTGCGAAGCGTGCGACGCCCACCGCCGCCTTCGCCGCCGATGCCTTTGCCGTTACCGCCTCCGCCACCATCGCCTCCCGTGCCGCCTCGATCGCCAACTCCGTCATCGCCATCGCCTCCGCCGTCACCACCACCTCCGCCTGGGCCTCCGCCCCCGCCTCCGCTGCCGCTGCCGCTGCCATCTCCGCCACCCCGCCCGCCCCGCCCCCCCCCCCCCCCCCCGCCGCCGCCATCGCCGCCTTCGCTGCCACCGCCTCCGCCTCCACCTCCGCCTTCACCTCCGCCTCCACCGCCGCCCCCACCGCCACCTCCGCCCCCGCCTTCCCCCTTTCCCCGGCTTCCGCCTCCTTCGCCCCTTCCCCCCCCCCCTCCACCATCGCCGCCGCCGCCGCCGTTGCCGCGCCGCTGCGCGCCTAAAAGTTTATATTCCGCTGCCGTGGGCAACGACATGCTTCAACCGCTAATGAGACCCGATTTCCGCGCGCACTCGCTATGGGCATTGCCTGCTCAATGGTGCTCCGGAGCTGTCCGCTCAGCGCTGCTAAGCGGCGGACAATGTGGTGGCCTACACTGCCTCCAGCTAAGCCACTCATTAGCATTAAGTATTTCACAACAGACATCGACATTTGATGCAAATACCTATCATACCATTTTAATCCGGTCTTAATCATCATGTAATTCCAGATGTCATTCATATGTTAATAGAGTGTGTCCGTGTTTGCAGTTGATTGGAGTTGAATATTCACAGAAGTCTACTGCTAATGAAGCAATATAACTTGAGTGTTTAGCGGCTTGTTCTTGTAAAATCAACAACATTAAAACCGGAAAAGGGGGCTCAGTGCATCAACTGATGTCACTGCAGTGCCTTTGGTAGGTCCTAGGTTCGAGTTCCGACAATGGTGGGATTTTCGACACTAGCTTTTGAGCTAGGTCGAATTCAGTATCTGTCTGGAGGAGAATTCTAGCGGCCGGCTGCTCTGATCGGTTGATTTGCTTGGTTTCTCCGATCAACACCAGGTAAATGCCGGAGCAGTACCCTAACAAACGGGCCACGGACCACGAGTGTTCTTCCCTTCACCTTTCTTGTCCTATTCTCGCTCCTACCTACACACACTTACATGCCCTACGCTACCATACATGCAGGGAGACCGGTCGGAAGATTAGAGCTTATCCCGGCTGAGGCAATGCCCCTCTAGTTTGAGATACCTGGTTGGGGAAAACACCGGTCGTTTGGCGCCGGTCGTCACCCAGCAGGGGGAGATCACCGCCATATCCCAAGGGAAAATGCATTATACCCACGAGACCAATGACCTTGGATGCAGACGCGCCCGGAATCTTCGATCAATCGATATTCAATTTAAATTTCATTTGTATTGTTTCACATTTTACGTTAAAAACTGACCGTTAATTTTCAAATTATAATACAGATGGGCGCTTAAGTATTATATTTTTATTTGTTTTAAGACAACTTTTCTGTTTTTTCAAATATTCAGAAAATTGTGACTGGTATTTTAAGCAACGATAACGGAAGTAGATGTGTAAACAATACTGGAAGACAAAAATGCGGAACTGGTTTGTCAGAAATGAACATACGTATCCAATACATCTCCACCAATTAGACTATCAATTCGCATATTGTGCAACTAGTTTGATCGAACTGGGTCTATATGCAATTCACTAAACGGCGATAAACCAGGAAGTGTAATTACCAATGAAAATGAAATGTTTAGATTTGCAAGGGTCAGGATTCTGTAGAAGCAACGTTTAGGTTTGCAAGGTTTCGGTCAAGATTACTTCAAGAATTACAAGAGGAGGAACCAAATTTCTATTTAGAATTATGCAATATTGTTTTCAATGACGAAATGCACTGCAATGGCAAAATACGAAAAGTTTGTTGGTCAGACGAAGTGAATGTTAAGGTACTAGGTGCTCTTAATAGGCATAACTGTGTCCGCTACCCCACAGAAAACCCGCATGCTGTAATTGAAAAACAATTGAAACAACTTGAGGTTAGAGTTTAGGCATGACTTTTATGCCAAGGGTTCATCGGGCTTGTTTGCTTCAAAAGAACTCTTACCCACGACACTTATCTTATCATGCTGGTGGGCCTGGAATTCCACAATTGGGTAATCGTTTTCTTCCAAGGTCTTCCCCACTATGCTTCAACAGTGCGTGTGTTTCTTGACAACGAATTACCCAATAGATCGATAGGTCGATAAGGGTCAATTAAATGACCGCCACCATCACAGGACCTAACGCCAATGGGCTTTCTCTATTGAGTTGTTATCAAAAAGAACTTTGTTCCAAAGTGTGCTTGAGTGTACAAACCAATATATAGAATGTGTAAATGCTGAAGACCCTGCAATTTTATCACGTAAGACATTGCACTTACAGTTTGTATGTCATCCCTATTGTGACTTCATATACTTATTAATTATAATTCTTGCATAATAAATATGTTTTTCCTTAATACTTTAGTATCATTTAATTATCAACTTATTTTCTATAATAATATTAATATCTACTGTATACTTATGCACCCCCTCATACAGTATGGACGTTACAGAAAAAAATTTAAAATTACATTAAAATTTTAGATACGATTTTTTCTCTTCTGCAGTTCTGCTGACTTATTTACCCAAACAAATATGCTTGACCTCAAGGGATTTTTAACCGCAGTGATTTATTTATTTATTTTTATTTATTTAGTCAAAAACAGTCAAAAACTGTATGTGACGTATGGGGGAGAAAATCATCTGCCCACGCTTTCTTGAGTTTCAGAGTCCCTTCCCAACAATTTAACTATTAATAGTTTAAAGAGAAAAATAATAATGTTGTTGAGGGGAGCCGAAGGGGGCTATTCCTGCGTAGAAAGGCAATGGCGCTTGACGGGTAGTGAGTCGCATCGAGGCGTTGTGTGTATATGAGCTATAATAGCTATATCAGATGTAAGTTTATTTTTATTTTGAACGTATTGTTAAAGCCTGAATGTTCGAGAATGCCAAAATACAACCAGGACTAAAGAAAAAAAAATCATTTAGGCATTTATTACTTTTTTATAAATAAAAATACAATATTATTTATGAAGATTTATGCTTTTTTAACAATTTCTTAAGTAATTGACCGATTTAAGCATCATCAAAATATAAACTTACTGGTTTCACAGCAAGTCATGGAATCACGACATTACAAGCAATTTAGGATATTATGAAATTTGCTTCTCATTGAACATGAACTGTATATTCACTGTTTTAGTGATGCGTCTATAACTATCTTCTAAACAAAACCTTCAAAATTACATTGCTATTGACAACAAATTATTCAAAGCGTTGCGTTTAAACACATATCTTCATACAACACTCACAACGTGAGGCACAAGGATGGCGGATGAGAATGCTTAACGTTAAACTCATCGTTAAGTTAGCGTCCCCACTTTTAAACACTTTCTCTTTTGATGTTGTCATGTGTTAAACATTTTTAATTTAGCCACTCTTATACATTTTTATTTTGATGTGCATCGGTTCAAAATTTTTAATTTGAGTATAAATTAGTTCATAATTATTACAAAATTATGGAATTTTTTTTCCTTATAAGTGGGTATGCCAACTATACGGTCATCTTTGCAGGGCTCTTTTTCCTTTCGCTGAGCAGAACCGTCTCTCGCGATTGTGACGTCAGCGACAGAGAGCAAGCTGGTACTCACGGATCCCAATTGCAGAAAACGTGGCCAAAATATGAAGGTTTGGATTGATTGGTTTCAAAATTGTTATGTGATGGTTTAGGAGACCGCTATAAAAGAATATGAAATTAGATGTTTCTAAAACAAAATGGCGGATCCAATAAGACGGACTAAATTCCCTGAAACGCTATTGATTCACGTACAATTTGTACAAAGGCTCTTATGTTGCTGATTAAGAATGTCAAATTCAGTTTGAAAAACAAAATAGTATCTTATGAAACGATGATGTAATGATGGGTATTAATACACGAGTGTGATATTACAATGGTATGAGCGAGGTACGAGCGAGTATCGTAAACTTCACACGAGTGTATTACTCATTACATCGAGTTTCATACAGGACTTTTTCTACGACTTATGCTAACTTTCATAAGTTAAACTTTTACATTCAATCGGTTCGTAGCAGTTGACATGCAGGATTCAGCCAAGGCTACCTAGCGAACAGTTCGCTACCCTTGACTCAGATGGCTTTGGTGTTCCAGTCAGCATGCGAGAGACTACAAAAGTAGCAGTAATAAGTCCGACTCACCATTTTCGCTTTTTCTCTTATTTCTGGAGGTGCTTACTCCAATTCTGATTCACTAGGCATTTTAAACTAAAGAATTGGCCGGCTTTTAAAGGTAACCACTCGGCAGCCACATATAACACAAAATCACTTGCGTTCAGATCTTAACGTCAATCTAATGTTCCTTCCCATAACCATAACTGCGCTAGTTTAATAGGATCAAAGTGAAATTACGGTCTAATTTATTTTAAATAATATTCCACGTAAAAATGACTGATAATAAAAGAAATTAAAACTGACAAGCATAATACAGTATTAAAAGCAATTTTAATTTACCCAATCGAACGAAACATTCACTAGAAAGATTCTCAATGGTTAATTAAGTGTAAATACTTGGTTTGTAAACTTCATTTCAGTCATTCGATGGAGGTGCAATATCCTGTCTCTTGGGGCACCAGCCGCCACTGCAAAATATTAAACTACATCAAATTCAATATTTATGTTTTTAATCCAAATATCGTATGTATTTTTCTGAAGGACCCTTCCTGGATATCCTTAGTTATTGTCTTATATTGTCAATATTATTGTTTTCAAACATTGTACATGTGTGATGAAATGTAGATAAAACAATGATTGTATATACTATGTAACTGAAAAACCCTTGAAAGACATAATAATGTCGAACAAGGACAATATTGTGTGACGTGGCGTGAAGCGGCGTGGCGTGGAGGGACGTGGCGTAGCAAGGCGTGGCGTGGCGTGGCGTGGCGTGGAGTGGCGTGGCGTGGAGTGGCGTGGCGTGGCGTGGCGTGGCGTGGCGTGGCGTGGCGTGGCGTGGCGCGGCGTGGCGTGGCGCGGCGTGGCGTGGCGTGGCGTGGCGTGGCGTGGCGTGGCGTGGCGTGGCGTGGCGTGGCGTGGCGTGGCGTGGCGTGGCGTGGCGTGGCGTGGCGTGGCGTGGCGTGGCGTGGCGTGGCGTGGCGTGGCGTGGCGTGGCGTGGCGTGGCGTGGCGTGGCGTGGCGTGGCGTGGCGTGGCGTGGCGTGGCGTGGCGTGGCGTGGCGTGGCGTGGCGTGGCGTGGCGTGGCGTGGCGTGGCGTGGCGTGGCGTGGCGTGGCGTGGCGTGGCGTGGCGTGGCGTGGCGTGGCGTGGCGTGGCGTGGCGTGGCGTGGCGTGGCGTGGCGTGGCGTGGCGTGGCGTGGCGTGGCGTGGCGTGGCGTGGCGTGGCGTGGCGTGGCGTGGCGTGGCGTGGCGTGGCGTGGCGTGGCGTGGCGTGGCGTGGCGTGGCGCCGCATGGCGTGGCGTGGCGTGGCGTGGCGTGGCGTGGCGTGGCGTGGCGTGGCGTGGCGTGGCGTGGCGTGGCGTGGCGTGGCGTGGCGTGGCGTGGCGTGGCGTGGCGTGGCGTGGCGTGGCGTGGCGTGGCGTGGCGTGGCGGGCGGGCGTGGCGTGGCGTGGGGCGGGCGGGCGTGGGGGCGGGGGGCCGCGGGGGGCGAGCGACGGCGACGATCTGCGCCGATCGCCGAGGCCTCTCGCCCCTTTCGCAGCGACGATAAATCCCCACTATCGGCGCCCGGAGAAAGCCCCGCCGTTCTGGGCGACACAGATTGACAATCACGCCGCGCCGCATGCTTGGCTAACGACAATGACAGGGGATTTTTCACTGTACGCACGATCACTTTAATCGAAGACCAAGCTGTAAAATTAATTAAATATATATTTTAACCGTGCTTGATTTCTTGACCTCGTTGATTAATAGACTAGAATTTTTTTGAGTTTCGGTCAGTAAAAAAACATTTAAATTGCGAACGTTTCCGATTTTACTACGCCTTCAAGACTACAACAAAGGGATTTTTTTCTTACTCACATGTACAATAAATTGAATACTCATCTAATACTAGCCTATAACACAACTTTGAATAAATATGTAAAAATATTTTGTGATAATTACATACCACTTTTACTCCGGGTATCTCGGACCATTCTCATGTTTTTTTTTCTTCCCACATGTTCCTTCCTGCACTTCCTGACTTTCATTTCCACACATACTTTCATAAACCACGCGACCTTGGCACTGCAATCGCCTCATCCGTACAAGTCCTCTCCCGCCGACTATGATGCCGGCTACGTCATACCACTTCCTTTCTCCTTACAAAATATTTTTTGACGTAATTTTTAATATTGACATGGCCAAAATAGCCTCAAAAATACACACCAATCCTCCTCAATACTATATGCCACTTTGTTCCTCTAAACAATTAGACACTAGGTATCTAAACCATTAGGCACTAAACTAATGGTATGTGATTATACAAAATATTTATACATATTTATTCAAAATTGTGTTATAGGCTAGTATTAGATAAAAAAATCAATTTATTGTACTTGAAAATAAGAAAAAATCTCCTTTGATGGCACGTAGGTGTCCAAAATGTATTCAAATTTGGCGCCGAACTTGGAATTCACTTAAAGCAATTCTTTGGCGCTAATTAACGACAAAGGGTAAACATATCAAACGTCCCGCGTTGGACTTACAATGTTTTTTCTGTAAAACCCGCAGACGGACTTCCAGAGGGAAAGGCAATACATTTTTCGTATGAAACTGTTTGGAACGACTGAACTGCTTTGAAATTTTGAACTGTTTTCTGGGAAGGGCGGTAGATCGCGCCGCGAGACGGACACCAGGAAACGAGCTGAGAGATAGCCTTGCATATTGTTGGATTTCGTGGTCTCCTTGCCTTCTACTTGCGACGTGACGCGATCGCGTTATTTGAGGATCGAGAAGCCGTGTGATTATATCAGCGCACCGCATTCATGCAAAGAGCGGAGGAATTGAAAGTTAGAATTTTACGTTGGTAGTGGTCTAATTCACAGTAATGCAGACTCCGTGAACAGCGTTTTGGCGCGAACCCTCTGCCTAACATCTTATCACGACAGATCATATTACGACAGAAAACGATTTTCTTTTCGCCCAGACACGGTTATACTGACAACTTTGTCAATATTCAATTATGTTTACGCTCAGGTAAACCAATAGTTCTTAAATAATTGGATTTCAGAATTTCCCCTCTGTCAAGGAAGTAGAAAGATGGCAGGAGTCTGGTTTTTAACACCAAACGTCTCCAGAAGCTCTCCTAAAAAATCTCCAGTTATGTTGCTGCCTCAACACCCTTGTTGCAGCCCTGATTAAGGCTTAATAAAAGCCGAAACGTTTGATGATGCTTATGACTTACGGAAATTCCGTTTATAACTTACCGAAAATTCCATCCCATATTTTTAAGTCATCACATGAGTGATATTATAGTAATTGGTGGTGAAGATATAACACACCACCAACACACCTTCACAAAGACTTCACAACCACTACCATTAATTGAAGCTAATGAAGTCGTTAAACAAAGGTGAAAACCGAAATTTGCAACCAAGTCCGCATTTCATGATATTGGCTGTGACGTTCATTATTTTTCGTCATGCCACCTCCTTCCAAAAATCGTTTTTACTCTTTTTTATAGGGCTTTTATCCAGACAACAGCCGGTTACCCTTTACACCCCGATGGGACATATATTCGACCATTCACTAGACCAACACCCTTGCGGGCTTCTCTGATCTGGGGTTAGCGGAACGCCAGGCCCTCCGCGACAACATACACATGAGACAAAGGGCAAACAACTATGCCCATGACAAGACTCGACCTCGCGACCCAAAGCGCTGATCCGATACATGCTGTCAGCTACTTCGTTGGCTACCAGGTTGGCTACTTTTGATTAGAATAGGTTAATTACTCAAGCGCCATATTTTATTACAATTCGTCTCTTTCGATTGTTTTTAACCGATGCCGCCCTTGAAGAGCGGCGTTTCGTTCCTCGGTTATTTTGCGTTAACTTAATATGCAACAGTATTGTTTTATGAATAAATATTTAACCAATGTTGTATTTATTCACGATTAGAAAGCAATAATCGTGTTTTCAAGTCAATATCAAAATAGCGAGGGAATGTGTGTCAGGCAGGACTTACATGCAAGGCACACATGCGCTGAAACTAAAATTGAAAAATCAAAAGAAACCAGGTCTGGTCTAGCACAAACATCCCGGAGGAGGGTGGGGCGATTGAAGCGGCCTTTAATGAACAATATTACGGGCCTCTTGTCGACTTGATGATGTAAATATTAGAAACACGCTCGTTCTCCTTTTCCTGTGTCATTTCCTTTTCCCACTTAGTCCTGTGAAAGGGCCTCCGCTGTATGCTGTGGCGTCATGGAGAAAAACACACAGACATTTACAAGTATGTAAAAGTTTATTTACTCGCATGTACAGTAACTAAATTCTGCTCCGAAACTACACACTTTTGAGTATTTCCCTGTGGATACCCCACATAGCAAGGGAGGCCCCGCCTCCTCTGACGCTACTCCCGCGCCACTTCCGTGACCTCGTCGCCCGTGCATTGCGCACAACACGCTCCAGCGTGACCGTCGTTGCTGTAGGAGGGAGGCTCGCGTCTACCACGTGACCTTCCAGGTCAAGCTGGCGTCCACTTGGTCTAAATATATCCCAAAGCCGGGGCGCCAAGGCTATTCAGCCCGCAGGTATGCGATACTTCCGCTCCTCCTCCCACCCACGGCCGCCAACGTGACGCTACAATGCAATTCCGATAAGACAAAAGTTGTATTCTGAAAGGATTCCTTTACCGTGAAGATATTATTAAACATTCTGGTATACATACTGTCTTTTTTACTGCGTTTAGGAGCACAGGTAGATTCTGAATAAAGTTTTCAACAAAAAACTCTTCTTAGAGACGTTTGCTTTGAATGATATTAATAAGGTGAACTGGGAAATTCGGAGCCGCTTCTCATGCGTTATTTCATTGGGAACATCTTCAATTATTTTCAAATACGAGTTATTGATTACACACAGTTAGCTGAAGTAAATAGTAAGTACTTAACGACAGAAAATGCATCGTGAAATTCACATTGCATCAACAACAATATAATATTTTACATGCAAGTAAATCGACATTTCTTTGGTCTCGCAAGGCGATTCAACTGTTAACTAAAACCGGGAGCGGTGGCTCAGTGCATCAACTGATGCCACTGCAGCGCCTCTGATCGGGGTGACCTGGGTTCGAGTTCCGACGGCGGTAGGATTTCTCGACACTAGCTTTTCAGCTAGGTAGAATGTAGTCGCTGTTTGGAGGAGAATTCTAGCGGCCCGTTTCTCTAATTGGTAGTTTTCCGTGGTTGCTCCGATCCACACCAGGCGAATGTCGGAGGAGTACCCTAACAAACCGGCCACAGACTGCGCGCGATCTTTTCTTCATCTTCCTTGCCTTATCCTCACCCCTTATATATACATTTACATTAACATGCACCACACTACCACACATGCCAGGATGTGGACATCCAGCATGCTGGATGTGGCCATCCAGCGGGTGAAGACCACCGCCACCTCCAGAGAAAAACATGTACTACACTTACGGGACTAATGACCAGAGTAGTTGACGTGCCCGGAATCACTAACAATCACTCAATCAACAGTTAACTAAACATTTAACAACTGTGTAAGCCGACAATCCCCGAACATCCATTGCATCTGAGGGAAAGGAGAAAAAAAACGGCCTGATCTATTATCCCATTTGGCATTCACGCAGCCTCCGAGAACTGAAAGGCAACAAGAGTTTTTCCTCGCGTCTCTCAACATCTGTCACGGCGGAGTGTACGCGCGCGCGCGGCGAGGCAAGCGGCCGTCAAGCGCAATGTTGGTCCGCCCCCCCTCGCCTCCTCCGCGGCCGCTCGCGCGTCTGATCGCCGGCGCTGATACGGCGCGATCTGCAAAGGCAACAGTGTAAACCACAAGAGGGGTCGCCGGCCATTTCTCAGGGCGTTTGAAAGCGGCCGCCTCCGGCCGCGAGGAGCGGCTGCACCGGCGTACCCCAAGGATCGAACCGCGGAACGAATATGAAGTGAAAGCTCGTGCAATGTCTCTTGACTTCCATGCGTCATTGCACTACCTATCTCATTTAATTATGCGTGATTAATATTTGTATCCATTGTCTTTGATAAATAAAGGATATTTATAAAAATAAAAAATGAAGTTTTTAGATCATGACATTTCTCATCGGCGAGTTTTGTTTAGTTACGTCGTATATTTCCTGAAACGATGCATACTACATTTTAAAAGATTCTTAAGAAACTATGTAGACTTCAGAATTGCTGTGCTAGAAAAAAAGTTGTTTGAGATTTAAATTACAATAATAGTGTAATGTCTGATAAAGATATTACTGAGACTAGTCCCTAAATATCTTTTTTGAAAGTGGAATCATTGATCAATATTTAAGGCAATCGATTTCTAATGAGTCTGCCACTACTTTCAATAACGTTTCCAGTTACGTTAACCACTACTTTCAATAACGTTTCCAGTTACGTTAACCACTACTTTCAATAACGTTTCCAGTTACGTTAACCACTACTTTCAATAACGTTTCCAGTTACGTTAACCACTACTTTCAATAACGTTTCCAGTTACGTTAACCACTACTTTCAATAACGTTTCCAGTTACGTTAACCACTACTTTCAATTTTCCAGTTACGTTAACGTTAACCACTACTTTCAATAACGTTTCCAGTTACGTTAACCACTACTTTCAATAACGTTTCCAGTTACGTTAACCACTACTTTCAATAACGTTAACAGGATTAATTGTCGGATAGTTGTAACAGATACGTAAAATCTCGTCCACAAATCAAAAGTACATTCAGTCCATTACCGTGAAAATGGAAATAAACAATTTATTGTACTTCTTTTCTCAAATTAGAACGTTTCCTACAATGATTCGATAATTTGAGGGTTTAAAACGGTGGTGGTTAAAAAACTTCTACCGCCCACTTATTAGAAATATCGTGTACAAAGACTTTCGTATCACGCTCGAGTCCATTTACAATTCGGAATTCTCTTTTTCCGAATAATGAAACAGTAGCTTTAAACGGAGGCGATTTCTTGTGGATGTGCACGACACGTGTCACACGGCCAAGAAAAACAATCGAGGCGTGCGCGGGCGGCGTCGGGCGATGGAGACCTCACGCGTGAGTCACGCGCTTAATTAACGAGGTGCACGCGGGAGGGGCGGCCGAGGCGGAGTGCCGTGATGCTTCCCCCTCCCCCGGTATCAACCCTGTCCCCCCCTCGACAGGCGTTCGTCGCCGCCACCACCACTGCTTCCTCCTCCTCCTCCTCCTCCTGCTTCTCCGCCTCATTATCCTCCTCCTCATCCTTCTCCTACTCCTTCTCCTACTCCTTCTCCTCCTCCTCCTCCTTTTCCTCCTCCTTCCCCTACTCCTTATTCATCTTCTCCTCCATCTCCTCCTCCCTCTCCTCCTACTCCCTCTCCTCCTACTCCATATCCTCCTCCTCCTCCTCTTGATTTGGTGCTTTCCTGCTGCAGCCAAAAACTCGGTTTAATGCATAACTTTTGTACACTCATACTGACTGAGGTGGCTCAGGGCATCAGCTGATGTCACTGTAGTGTCTCTGACTAGGAAGTCCCAGGGTTCGAATCCGACGGTTGCAGGGAGGTTATCCACATTAGCTACATAGCGTGGTCGAGTTCAGCCGCTGTCTGAAGGAAAATCCTAGCATACGGTTGCTCCAATCGGTAGCTCGCTGTGGTTTCTCCCATCAACACCAGGCGAATGCTGGAGCAGTATCCTACCAAACGGGCCACGGACCACGCGTTATATTTCCTTCCTCTTCCTTTTCCTTCACCCCTTATATACACACATGCATTACACTACTACACATGCTGGGAGACCAGTCGGGAGCTTGTCCCGGCTGTGGCGGTACCCTGCTGGTGGGAGATACCTCGTTCGAAAAAAAAAAAAAAAAACGCAAGCCGAGGCTTGCGGATCTCACCCTCCGGCGGAGAAAGATCACTGCCACCTCCCGCGATAAAACGCACTCCACCTATGGGACTAATGACCTTAGTATTTGACGCGCCCGGAATCGCTAATCAATCCACCGCACACTCATAATTCACATCAACTTACAGTCATTTCTCTTTCCAGCTCTTCCGGGCTCTACTCAACACTAGTTTTCGTCTCTGATGGCATCACCCTTCTTATACTACCTCGTCGCCCAGATTACCATATCATTCTAGGACTTGTTACTAGAAAGATATGGTCGAGTCCATTGTCGACTTGTCTCGTTCTTCCAGTGACACGCATATAAATTAGCTTTAATCGTTCTCCAACAACAACAGTTAACCCATGTCTCTAGTGTTAATTTATCTCGTTACTAAAGCAATCTTTTTTTCGTTTCATTTCCTGGATCTTCTGTTTAAACCCAATCTTCATCAAGTACGAGTGACATCGTATTTGAACCAACTTTCTGCATCATCTCCTCTCCCACCCCCCGATTTCTATCCAGACCATCTCGAAATTTTACCTTCGTTCCTTTCGTCCTCGCATCTTTTCCCCACTCGACAGCGTCTCGTCGCCTTCATCTGCGACTCCGCAGACCTTAGCAAAGCCAACTACCCCTGCCGCCCCCGCATTTTTACTCTCGCGCGCATTCACTTTCCGATCCCAAGCGAATCCCCCGATTGCTTCCTTGCGCTTCCATCTCCATCTCAGCGACTCCGCCGCCAGCCGCACGGCAGCACTATCATCGCGGCGAAAACAAACGCGGCGCCGCACGACCGCCGCCGCGCCCGATAACATCGCGCCGGAGGAGGCGGCGCGGGGCGGAGACGAGTGGCTGGCCGAGATGCGCATCTCCCCGCGCCATTTGCAAGCGCTGCACCCGCACGCCCCCACGCGATGAATGAATAATTAATTAATAAATAAATAAATAAATAAATAAATAAATAAATAAATAAATAAATAAATAAATAAATAAATAAATAAATAAATAAATAAATAAATAAATAAATAAATAAATAAATAAATAAATAAATAAATAAATAAATAAATAAATAAATAAATAAATAAATAAATAAATAAATAAATAAATAAATAAATAAATAAATAAATAAATAATTTAAAAAATAAGTAAATAATTTTAAAAAAATAAATAAATAATAAATTTAAAAAATTTAATTAATTAATTAATTAAATACACGCTGGCGGTCATTGGACGGTCAACGTGGGGCCCGGTAAGGGATGGGTCGGTGATAATGAAACATCGATGTTTCCAAAAATTGCAGTTCAAAATTAAAGCATCGATGATAATACGTCAACCAAAAAATATCGATGTTTTTAAACGTCGATGTTGTATAGTTTTTTAGTAACCTCTTACATTAAATTCGTGCACGGACAGTGGCCCTCTTTATTAATTAAGATTTAATTGTAAGCTAAGTTAAAAAACGCCTCTCCATCGGGGAAATACGAGGGAAGACTTAGGAAATACGGAAAACGTAGGAAATATAGGCTAAAAAATAAATGAAAATTTAGGCTTTAAGAAATGATGGGAGTCTAATCCAAGACTATTCAACTCTGTACATTTGATTCGTTAACATTTTGCAGTTTTAGAAAATACAGAGTTGTTGCCGGAAATGAGACTAGAAACACTTTTACCGTCCTTTGATATATAAAGAAGATAAAATTTTGAAAAACTGAAGCCGTATTTGAAAAAAATATTTACTCCACTTGAAAAATTGCCTATATTATACACAAAATTACGCGGAAATTACTGATATATTCAACAAACTGTACATGTCCTTATTTCAAAATATGCCATTTAAGAACAGATTTCATTCAGGAAAGAATTTTGTTCCTCAATATCGTAGTTGTAGGAAGACACCGAAAAAAATTGAAATTTTGGAATTTTAGGAAAATCAGGTAAATCAACGAAATCCCTTTCTTAGGAAGGACGAGAATACCAAAAGTATCAATATTGCAGTTTTGCGATCTTAATGTTTTGCAATTTTTGAAAATATAGAAAGTTTGCCAAAAAAGGGGTCTAACACTACTTTATTTACCGTTCCTTGCCACAAATGAAACAAATTAAAGCCCTTTTAAAAAACAATTGTTTAGTTGAAAAATAATTTCCTCTATTTCATGCAAAAGTTACACGAAAACAACTGGTATTTTCGAAAAATCGAACATCACCATAATAACAAACTGTTTTTGATATTTCATGGAGAGAAAAATCTTTTTCTTCAATACTCTAGGTATAGGAAGATGCCGAAAATTGTTTTGCAATTTTCAAAAACCCTCAAATTAGAAAGAAAATATGACTTCTATTAGACGAAAAAGCTAGCAATAAATGTGCATTCATTTGTGGGAAACGGTTCACAATGTTGTGAAGGCTTCATGTAAAGTACCTCCGAAAATTAAAATATCCTTTTTAAAATTCAACTGGCCGCAAAAACAGTCAAATAAATCAGGGAATATCAATTTTGGTGAATTTCCTGCTTACATTTTAGTCTTTAGCGTTGTTCACGGAGACCCTGCGGCTACCTATTGGTAAAAAATGATTTAATTGTATAAAACAAATAAAGAACACCTTTCCAAATGTTAGGCGTCTCTAGTTTTTTGAGTCAAACTCTCGATAAAAAGTGTGCAATCTTCAAGTGAAACATATTCGTATTCAACGTGTAATACGGTTTGTTCCGTAGATTTAATAATTCACGTTAATATCCATCCAATGTAATAATCCAAATTGTTAATCTTACTAGTTAGCCAGGTACCTACCGACGTTATGGGCAAACAGTAGCTCATCGGGTGCCAATATTGCCCACAATTGCAGGTGCCTCTCCATCAGCCTGCACTTTCAGAAATTTCTGCATTACTTTTAATGTAAAGTACATTAAACTATTTATCTTGCACGCACATTAAATTTAATGAACACGAACAGGAATTTCAATGTAAGTGTACAATTAAATTAATGTAGACAAGTAAGTTAACAGTCGTACATTAAATCTACATTGATTTTAGTTTAAGTACATGTACATTAATATCCATTTAATGTACAGGTCATTAATATCCATTTAATGCCCCAATGTACACCAATATTTGTTGTACATTAAACCTACATTAAAATTAATGTAATTCCTGACAGTGTGTGCTAAGGCGCCCGCTGGCCGCGTAGGTGTGCGACATAACCCGAACAATGGCGGCAGCCACGCACAGGGGCGCGCATGGCGCGACGCGGCTGACTTGACCGCGTGAATGCCCGCCCCTCCGTGCGGCGACCCCGCCCACCCCGAGCGGGCGCAGGGCGCGCCCTCAAAGGGAAAAGCGATCTGGGCTCATAACCCCATTGCGAATGGGCGCGAGGGGCGCTGAATGCCGCCATTATGCCGCGCCCCGCCTCGCCGCCGGATCAGCCGCACAGGTACTCAATGCCCCATTATCTCGCCCGTGTTGGCGGAACCGGCTCCATGAATATCAAATCCCAGTGATATAGAAGCGATTATTACAACTCGGAATCACTAGTGGGAGAAGATAGTGTGTTAACGACGAGCGCATACACGTGTGTGCTAGATTCAATCTTGGAAACGACATATAAGTAAGTGGACATTTTTAGAATTTTCGCTGGCGTAAGTATAAGAAAATCTAATTTTGTACTCTAAAATTCAATATTACGACAAATAGCTACTTTTCATTGTTTTTTCTATATCTTACATATCGCTTTTTGAGTCGTGTGATGTATTACCGTATTGTTTACTAAACTTAATGTGATAAAATGAAAAGGATTGATTTTAGCACTATGCAGTGAAGAGATAATTTTAAAGAAAAATAATTTTTGACCGATAAAGTGATACATTTAGTTTAAACTCACCCTTACTTTTGATGTCATTTGTTGAATTCCCATATAGTACATATTACAGACAGTAAGTCTAGAAAGAGATACTTATTCTTTCGGCGATCGACAGATGTTCGCCAGAAGCAAATAAAAGATCCGGACAACAATGGGCATAAAGAAGATGAGTAGAAGCGCGGGGATTCAGGTGGGCAGTGTTGTGGTCGGTCGGAAGTGAAGTTCGCGTAATGAATTTTTGAAATAGAATTGCGCAACGAGCACATAACATTTTATTGGTGTTTCAACCGGACAAAGAAGTGAGTTAACACTAATTTCGTGTGTCGCGGTATAGCTGGAGATGCAATCGCGATATTATTCGCGTAACTAATAACGTTCTTTCGTCGCGGGAGTTGACGAAGTAAGACTACATAATTTCCGCTAAGCGATCGGTTGAATTTCTCGGCAGTGCAACGCGATGGAAAGGTGTGATTTTTATAAAATCTGGGAGAATCCGCACTGTGTGCAGAGATAGCCAACGGACGACGGTGATGTACGCCGCGTGTCGCAGCATCAAGTCGGCGAAAAGGGAAGTGACAGATAATTTTTTTTGTTTAAATAAAATAAAAATTTATTTGTTTGTTTGATTCCTTTGTTTTGAAAACAACAAAAAAATCCATGAAGAGCGTTTGTCGAAGATCAAGTTCTATATTAGCATAAGTAATTCAATAATTGATTTCGACAGAATGCGCATTCGGTGTGAATGAGTTTTTTTGTATATGTTGTAAATTTATCAGAGTGAATGAGTAGTATTTTTCTTGTTTTAGTGTCATATTTGTTTGCTTATGTTATTGCATTGTTTATCCGCCATGGGGTCTTTTTGTGTGTGTCGCTAGAGGGCAGCAACCCCGTTTGTGTGCGTGATGTTTGGGATTAGCAAAAATAGGAATTACTGAAAAGTAATAAATGATGATGAACATCTTCAGGTTCGTCAGTAAACCCGCAAAATGTGTTGTGTTTTAAGTAGCTAGATGCCGACCTACGCCCGCGTGCCTAAGTACTTTGTTTCAAGCCCTGTATAGGCCAATCACAGCCTCACGCCCATCAAAGGAAGTAAAAGAAAATAGGAAGTTTTGTAAAATTAGCTAGCGGACGGGCATGAATAAAAGTTGAAGCCGAGTTAAAAGGAACACATGAGTTAAAAAACGACGCGCCCAAGTGTATTCGAAAGTTAGTTAAATTGGCAGCCCAGGTCGAGTATAGGAAGAAGAGTAAATAGGAGATAGTAGTGGTAGTAGAAGAGCGAGATCGTTACAATTGGCGCCACCAGGTGGGCCATTAAAGGAGTGTCATAATATTAAAATATCAGTAGATAAATAGTAATAGAAGGATCCGTTCGCGAACGAACCATTACACTACTAATCACAAAAACGTTATGTCAAGCAATAAAGTGTTCTCTGTTTAAAAAAATTACGTGATTATCTATTCAGTGAAAACCAGTCAAGAATTTTAGACATCAACGTCTTGCTAGCATGGCTCTAGACAAGCTGGTCTTGACGAAAAATACAAACACGTTTAGGAACCAAAACAATGAACACATACTGCTGAATACAACGCATACTTGATCTAACTATCCCACTATAACAGAATAGATTTAACTCATCCAATGAATTGTTCTGCAATTGGTAAATAACAGCTAAAATTATTATATGTAGCTTGATTTCATTTTACAGTATATTTTCCACGTGATCAAATATTGCAGGAAATATATAAATGAGTATCTTTCTCGTTAATACTAAATCTTCATAGTCCCAACATCTCTATTGAAATTAGTTTCACATACAAAATTATTTACAGTAAAAACGGTCATTTCATAGTAAAATGTAGAATTATTAATGAAATGAACTAGTGGCAAAAATTGCATAACCTCTAATAATCACGAGTTCTGTTAATTCTGTTTTCAATTCAGTGCTGCGATACAATTATTTCCTCTACTGGAAAAATAAATTTCGCCACTACGCGCATCCGGAAATTAAATCGTTACCAAGGTTTACGTGATGAAGACTTGAAACCTTCACAACTTGAAAACGAAAAACAAAACAAACTTGATCACAAGTAAACGGCAGCATTCTCAACGACATTCTATTCCTAAAAAGCGAACAATTACCATGGGCACACGATGAATGGGTGCGAAAGGACAAATGGCCGGCGGTCCGGTCCGCGAGCCTCCCCGAACGCGTTCGTGAGAAGCGGGGACGAAACGCGAGGAGCGGACCTCGACCGTCGCCGCCGCCGTCGCCGCCTCCACGGAGCTCCGCCTGCTACCGGGAAACAAACAATCGTGGGGGCTAATTGTTTCCAATTACCGGACAATCGGCCGGGGGTAATTGCGGCGCCCGCCGCGGCATGCACGCCATAACAAGGGGATCACCGCCACCGCCGGCCCGTTGGCGTAATTACCTGTGCAGCGCCTTTACGGCATCATGGCACAACACGGCGCAGCGCGTGATGGCGCCTTGTGGCTTGCATTATGGTTGATTTGTCGTTTGATTTGTCGTTTGATTTGTCGTTTGATTTGTCGTTTGATTTGTCGCCTGATTTGTCGTTTGATCGGGCGCTTGATTTGTCGCCTGCGCTGTCGCCTGCGCTGTCGCTTGCGCTTTTGCGCTGTCGTTGCGCTGTCGCTCTGCGCTGTCGCTCTGCGCTGCGTCGTTTGCGCTTGTCGTCTGCGCTGTCGCCTTGCGCTGTCGCTTGCGCGTCGCCTGCGCGTCGCTCTGCGCTGTCGCTCTGCGCTGTCGCCTGCGCTGTCGCTTGCGCTTGTCGCTCTGCGCTGTCGCTCTGCGCTGTCGCCTGCGCTGTCGTTGCGTGTCGCTTGCGTTGTCGCTTGCGCTGTCGCTTGCGCTTGTCGCTTGCGTGTCGCTTGCGCTGTCGCTTGCGTTGTCGTTGCGCTTGTCGCCTGCGCTGTCGCTCTGCGCTGTAGCCTGCGTGTCGTTTGCGTTGTCGTTTGCGTTGTCGTTTGCGTTGTCGTTTGCGTTGTCGTTTGCGTTGTCGTTTGCGTTGTCGTTTGCGTTGTCGTCGAAAGTAGTGAGAGTGACAATTTGATTTTTAAGTGTCGGCACAAGTGAGTACGATAGAGTGACTGAGTGGTGTAGCTCCTAAGCGAACGGCGAGTTATCTCGGGGAAACCCGAGTTCGCGTCTTGACGCGTACAAAAAAATTCTAGTTTGAATCACTTTCGAAGGTTCATATAGCTGTATAAATATTGCGGAGCCCTTACAAATAAAGCGAGTGAATATGTTCGGTTGTTTAAACACTAGTTTAATTTTTTCTTTCTCAAACAGAAACATGTTTTTATTTTCTTCTTCATGCATCGTCCCGTGTGTGATTATCAAATATATTATGAGAGATAAAAATATTCAAAGAATAGGTAGGAATTATTAAATATCATTCCGTAAATTTTTCATCCGTATTTTTTATCATTCCGTAATGTTTTGGGAATAGAAGTTGAAAGTAATCCTAGTTCTTTAAACATCCCTACTCTGAACCAATGTACTTCAGTAGCAGGACATTGCTTGAAGCATAATTATAGCATACATTATAAAAACGTATTGCATTAGGCAGCATGTTCATCTGGACGAAGTATGGAAATTATGATTTTAATACTGTACTGCGGATAATTGTAAGCGCAGATTATCTCTCTGCAGTTGTGTTGCAATACGCAGCCCGTCCAACGACGATGCAAAAGTCACGTGGCTATAATGCCAAGGAAGTCCCCACACAGGCTCCGCGTCTGACAGCGGGTGCCAGCTCGTTATTGCCAGCCCGCGCACACTTTGTATTTACTACTTTAATAAGATGTTTGTTTATAGCAAGGCTCTTCATGGCGCATGGTGGTGGGGTACTAAACTTCGTCGATGTTTCTTCTCCGTATTGGTCCTCTCCCAACCTTTGTAATAGTTCTGCGAAACCGTTAGGTGGGTCACAGTAAGAAATAGAAGCAAAAGGACCGGAAAAGACTTGCAGATAAAAGGCACATACAAGATTTTTAGACACCAGATGTTTAATGCTGTGGATGACGATGTAATTAAACTCTGATAATTTATAACCTTGAAAAACTTGTGCAGCGAATACTGTAATGTTCTAAGGACAAGACACAAAGAGTATAATGTGAGGCGGTTACGTAAGTTAAGTTATTCTGCATCTTCACAAAAATACAAAAGAATTGAATAAATAAAGAAAGTATATTGAATAGTTTTTGCACCTGGAAGTGTAATTTTTTTCACGATAAAATACAAGTGCATTCTTATTGACAGAAATCTGAATGATTTAAAGAGAGAACTTCATTCAGGTCAAGCCGCACGAAGAAGCGTGAATGACACAATTCAACACTCATGACTTTTGTTAAAGCCAGAGCAAAGGCGGGAGCCAAAGCCCGGAATAACTTTGTGGGGTACGAATGGTTTAAAAAGTTTTCCAAAACATCCCCTTTCTGTCCTTGGGTAGCACAGACAGTCATGTTTGCTGTTTCCGTGCACTTCCCAAGCTGATGAGACGAATTACAGTCGAAACATAATCTGGAAAAGATGACATAGGCGTTAAGTAAATAATGTTTGCCTTTTCACAAAACCACTTCACGAACAAACGCTCTCGGTGGATTCAGCTGTCCCAAAGACGAAGTTTGTCAAGGGACCTTGCCGTTTTCCAAAACCAAAAAGCGAAGCTTTGGTGTCTGGAGATGTGAGGCAAAATGGGATAAGATATAGACCCAGTTTTCCAATTTGTTTTCGAACTATTCGTTCAGCAAGGCGAAGAAGCCTTGGAATTAAATTATTGAAGCTTGTACTTCTAAAGATGTTAAAGCCAAAGCAAAGGCGTGAGCCAAAGCACGGCATAACTTCGTGGGGTACGAATGGTTTCAAAAGAACCGAAAGTGGGTGTTTTGAAAAACTTTTGAAACTCATGACTTTTTTAAATTTATTTCTTCAAGAAGAATTCACGAGAATCGTAGGCGCCGCGAAAGTTGTCTCTTATTTATAAAATGGAAAGGCCAGCAGGAAACGTCATACAACTCGGGGAAATGTTGCAAATCTTCGGCGCGGGTGCATCATGAGAAATTTTTTAATTAATCGTTCGGGAGAAAGAGCAATGCAAAATGGCCGTTTCCTGGAGCGTGCGCAGGGCTCTCGTGCATTGCGAGAGTAAAGTATAAAACACGTTTATCTCTTCCGTTTGCAGAACGTGAGTTGTTGTGTTGGATTACAAAGGCGTGTTGCATGGAAGTGAATCGAAAGGTGAGTGGAGGTCAAACGATCCAACGAACAAGTGTCAGGAGTTTTGTAATTATAATTTTTATTTGCATCGTATAAAAACACGTGCTTTTTGTTACGAGAATCGTCAGATTGAGCAACTGTTTTTGAAATAAAAACATTACACCTAAAAATATTATAACTTCGTCCCTGATGTCATCTTTAGAAAATAGTAATTAGTATTTAATTATCCAGGTATCTGATTATTTTAAGTTTAAATTAGTTGAATATTCATGAGTTTATTTTCATTGGATACTCAATAATCTTCATAATTCTCTATTTTTATCATTTGGTCATCCTAACGTTTCAGAAAACTTTAAAATTCTCAACAATTTCTGATAAATGCGCAAAGAAAATAGAACGATTATAATTACATTTTTTTCTAATATCCTGTCTCAGCAAAACAAAACCACATAAAACAGTTTTCCACAACGCAATACGTACAATGTTCGCACACAAAAACTCTAATACTCCCATAAAACACTGTAATTAATTTAATCCTGCATTTTAATAAAAAAAACAGCCTTTAAGAATTCTACAACAACGTGATTTTGTATACATTCTACCGTACAACAGCTACTCCATAAAGCAACACGCACGTGAAGAAAAAAATATTTAATTGCCTTGCTGTCACATGCCTTCAGCTCTGTCATAAGACGTAATTCACTGATAATGAGTTGGAGAATTCGGCTTGGTTGATCCCGGGTTTAGGGTGGCACAGTTCCTTTGGTTCCTTTAATGATTCATTATTTCTCGCGATTCCTATGTTTATAGTTGCGCGGTTCACTATAACAACTGAATTATTTATATTCAATGTTAAATGAGAAGAAGTCACCTGATAATTTGTTGGCGTGGAATTGTGTGTATTTTCGCATTTCAAGTCTTCTTCAAATAGGTTTGTGTGTCTACTGAGATGGAAGGTATGGATTTTCTTAAAAGTGATTGTTCCCTTTAAAAGAAATTCTCTTAAAAGTGAGGGAGGTATATAATACAGCGTGAGCGCCGGAGCGACAGCGGAGGCGCGAACCAGGTCTCGAGAGCGAGGGCCGGAAGGTCCTCGCTAACGTTGTATCCGTCGGGTAGCGACGTGCGGTAGCACGTCGCGGACCACTTGGTGAAAAGAAATGCGTTGGTTAAAGAATTGTGTAGGTTATAAAATTAAATTTAAAGTGTGAAAAATACGAATAATCAGTTCACTTAATGAGAGTACGTTGCTACGGAGATTTATACGTACAGGGGGCTGTGGAGCAGGGGGGCCTGATCTACATTTATTTTAAATAATTATATTTATTACTGTAACATCATAAACTTAACTACACGCGAATACTACGTATAAACAAGGATTCAGTTCATGGAGTCAATTATCTTCTAATGAACCGAATCAGTGAATCAAAGGAACCGTGATACCCTAAACTCGGAATTTACCAACGGTTTTTGAGCAAATGAAATATTAATGCAATAAAATATTATAAATTTATTCACGCGAGGAAGTAATAAATAGGAAGTTAGTGGAGATAGAATGTTACGATTTTGTTTAATAATGAGTATGTTAGAATAATTTTTGTTTATTGAATTTCGTTATCGTTAAGTAATAATTAATTAATGAAGTTAGGATGAAAACGGAGGTGAATGTATGATGTGTGAATGTAATTGCAATAGGACGTAAGGAATGTCGTTATATTATCTTGTGGCTTGTGTTCTGTTTTATTAGCAAGGAGATCACTGAGGAAAGCGGCAATAAATGACAGAACGCTGATATTTACGTGAAAACTGGGTCATTGATGATTTCCTCTCCTTTTCATATAATTAATAATTGTTGTTTTGATTTCCTGTAGAGGATCAGTCCGCGCCCTCACGACCTAATTATAAAATTTTCTATAATTGTACTCCGTAACCCACATATCAGGGCGAGCATTTAAGATAGCACTTATTTAATGGATAAGGTAACAAAGAATATGTTAGAGAGAGCAGGAGAAATACGGAACCACCACACTAGTAACTCTTATAAGAACCGAATGTACAGGAAAAGAGCGACTGAGGGATAAAGAAATGTACACTTCAACAACGACTTAACTTACTTTCCCTTAATTTGCAAAACACCACAATTTACTGTTGTTACTTGCGGCCAACGTTGCTTAAAGAAATTCGAACATAATTAAAACTGAGAGAAATTTCATTGCAGAAGTCCTAGTATTCTATATGTGGAAAGGGAAAAGTGTTATTTATTATAGGATGCAGGAATAATTTAAAATAAACAGTGTGAATAATAAGAATCAATAAATAATTAATGATTGTTTTCTGTTAGTGAGTTAGCTGTACCTTTTATTTCTATATTCTGATACTTGTTCTAATACATAAACGGCTCAATAATCCGTAGTTTTATAGCATTAGTTTAGGGACATTTGCATTTTGAAAATCATTATGTGACCTTTAAAACGAGAAATAAATACGTTTTCAGCAAATCCTTTCACAATGTGGAATTGGTGTAAACGAAACAACTAATACATTAGCAAAAAGAAAAACAAATAATATTATCATACAAATGCAGGTTAACGATTACAGTGGGTCTATGCGTGAAAGGTCTAATAATGATAAAAAGTGCAGCTCTTCACTCATATGAAAGCATAGTATTCGCATCAAGCACGTGGAATGATGTTGATTTATTGCGTATCTTGACCAATCAACACACTTTGCTCGCATATTTCCAATGTCCAGTCAGCACAATTTGTTTGAAAACTTACACACTAATATGTTTGTACGACCTCCTTTTATGTAACACGTCATCGGGCGAGCAGCAATACTTTCCTGAACGTCAAGTATTACAACTTCATTGACACTTGTCACAGCAGCATTCACACGTGGGTCTTCTTCATAAAAATCGGGTTTATGTAAACTTCTTATTTTACATAACTAAAAGAAGAATATAGGATCTTAAATATGTAAATATGGAAGTGATCAAAAATGTAGAATCCACACAACTCCAATGGTATGACCATCTAGTGAGAATCATGCTGACAAAATATCAAAAATTGTCTTTGAGTGGATCCCTTTCGAAAGAAGAAAACGAGGAAGGCCAAGGAAATCTTGGAAGTCCGTCATCGACTCGACAATGAAGAAAAGAAGAATAGAGGAAGATGCTAGGCGGAATAAAAAAACACTGGCGTGTAGAGTGCGAGAAACGTTCATTAGAACTGCAAAATACTCGATAATAATAATAAAAATAAATAATAATAAATATGGAAAACTCGGCAGCCAATTAATTAATGCGCACACCAATTAATTAATTGGTGTGCGTATGATGAGAAGCGAATGGGAAAGAACTTGGACGTGTGTTTGTGGCTGCGTGCCTATCTTATTAAAACCTAATCTAATGATTTTTTTCACATTTTCCGTCAAGCCTCGTACCCAGCTCTCTTCAGAACAATGTTAGCTGATCATCATCAGAGCCACTGAAATGTGACGCAAACAGGTTAACATATTACTGCTTCGTATTTATTCCTAACATGCCACATCGTCAATACGTCTGCGCTTACATCAACATTGTATCTTACGAAAGTGCAGTGCATAAACATTTGTGAATATTTCATTCTTTAGTACCTCTGAAAACATACTTGAAACGATTGCTCGCGACCTCGCAGCATACCTTCTTTATTTCCTTTTATTATTTTGTTATGATTCTGGCAATTTGACATAGTAATTGAAATTTATTGTGTTCATATACATTGATGAGATGAATACACTAAGACTGAGTTATTTGCAAAGCATCGCAAACGACCCGTCTTTTTACCTTTCGTTACCCATTAAACGCGCCGATTTAGCACTTGAACCTCTGTGCTTTTTGATTAAATAAGAAATCCACAGCATGAACCTACAAGACAGTAACTTGACGTAAACAGACTTCAGAACATCCATCAACATCGGCTTATCTAAGTGTACAAGTACAGTGAAACATATCTTAAGTTATCACTCATGTTTCCAGAGAAATTGGTCTTGATTTCGAGTACAGATGACCGTTGAATAGAGAATAAGAGAAATAATGAGTAGAGAGGACAGTTTTATGAGAAAACGGAAGGAAAGACCAAATCCAATATTTACTTTTTCGCCTAACTTCGAAAGTTGTATCGAGAAAGTCTTGTAATTGTACGAAGAAAATAAGCAGTTTTTGGAGAGAAAACCCCTTATTGTCAGGACCTGGTAACGAAAAAATGGATAAATTCTGTTCCTTTATATATAGTAAAATACTTCAAAAATTTTCGAGTAGTCATAATCGATGTTTTGTTGATAGATGGCAAAACGTCCGTCCGTATCTGTCTGCCTCTTTTCTCTCCGTCCGACTGTCTTCTTATTAATTGTATTTGGCGTTATTGGGTCGGTAGTCCGACTTCGCCGACCAGCTACCGGTGTCCCCTTCGCCTGGGCCTGGTTAAATTCCCATGTTTGGGGGTAAGAGTGGCACGAGGCGAACCTGGCGTATTCTCTTCACCGTAACTAGGAAGATCCGCGAGCTTGCGCTTTTCTTCGTCACACAGCTACAGAAACTGGGACGATTTTAAAGGAAATCTACAACTTTATTTATGTCTCGCCCGGAAATCCAACCCGCACCACAACGCGGGAAGCTAGTACGCTGCTCATGAGCCATCCCAGAGGCCTGCTCTTAATAATCTCTTAATTCTACATAACGTGGCAGTGCATCGCCTTGACATTGGCCATAGAATCTGAATACGCTGTAATAACAATCGATCTTCTGCTTTTTATAACATGCAGATCATAACCAGAAACTCGTTTAGAAATACCGTTTAATACAGGTCACTTCACGAAATGTGCCTGTCCGCTTGCCGCGATGCTAGATAGCCAGTTAAAAGAGGGAATATTTACACGTGCCTTATGGGAAAACCAATCACTTCCACAAAAAAAGCTCGCTAATGGAGGTGACCATCAGTAGTGGCTATAAAACAATGGCACAATGGCGAATATACAAAACTTCCAGACGTGTCCTGGCAGAGCGAAAGCCACCCCGCGAGAGACGCCGGGCCCAGCGCAGCCGCCGAAGGTTTCTTGCCCGTAGCGGATACAATCAGCCACATGAAAGGACGCAGACAGCACCGTGCCAGATAACCGATTCAAAGAAGGGATATTTACACGTAACATATGGAAGAACCAATCAATCACTTCCCCAAAAAAGCCAGTTAATGGCGGTGGCCATCAGTAGCGGCTATACAACAATGGCACAATGGCGAACATACAGATCTTCCAAACGTGATGTGACAGAGCGAAAGCCCTTGGGGCGCCCCGCGAATGACGCTGGGCCCTGTGCAGCCGACAGAAGGTTCTTGCGCGTAGCGGAAACAATCAGCCGCATGAAAGGATGCGCCGTGCCAGATAACCGATTAACAGACAGAATATTCACACGTGGCTTATGGAAAAACAAATCAATCACTTCCCCACAAAAAAACCGTTAATGGAAGTAGCCAGCAGTAGTGGCTATAAAACAATGGCGAACATACAGATCGTCCAGACGCGTTGTGGCAGAGCGAAAGCCCCTGGGGCACCCCGCGAGTGACGCCGGGTCCAACGCAGCCGCCGGAGGTTTCTTGCGCCTAGCGGAAACAATCAGCCGCATGAAAGGACGCAGACAGCGCCAGGCTGGCCGCGGTGGCTCAATTACCCTTCACGCCACAAAACGCACGGCCGGCCGGCGCGGCGGCAATGACGACGCCCCGGGCGAACGCCGCTCACCTCTTGTTTCTTCCCATCGCCCAAGACGCCTTTTGTCCCGCCTCGTTCCTCGCCCGCTGGACATGACCTCGGTCGCCGCAGTCGTGAGTCCGCCTTCCGGCGCGGATGCTCTCCCAATGAAGAAGTTCACATCAATCTCAAAGAGCGATTTCCGTTTTTATTCGTTCCCTGAAACGCCGTTGGCGTGTGTGGTTGAAGCTTTTCATTGAAAAAGTTACCAACGTGGTGAGCATGATTGTTGAAATAATTCAAGGCGTTGTCATTGCCAACAATATTTAATTCAACACGAGCAGCTTTCGATGGCTTAGTCATCATCAGCTTTCTGAGCAAGAAATATAAACAAACATTGGAATAACAGATCATGAAAATACATGGTTCTATAATACATAATTTAATTTAAAAACATCTCAAGAAATGAAAGAAAGGAAGAACTGAAGAAAGAAAGAAGGGGCGATGAATTCATCATTTAATAGTACAATAAGTTTGTACATCGTTGCAAGAAAGTGAATGAAATAAACATGTAAAATTTTGTAACGGACAATATGAAAATTATTATAATATTATAAAATTATTAAAATATGAATATTGTTGGCAATGACAACGCCTTAAATTATTTAATTATTTAAATGACAAGACAATTCACCTCTAAACCAAGAGCATGACTGTTTTACCAACGGTAGATTTTTCAATGATTTTCGGAGAAGTTCCGTGAAGTTCCAAACATTGTTGGAAATCACAATTTGGAGAATAAAATATTCCTTTTCTGATAAAATTTTACTGCAATCACAATTTTTAATCATACATTTATAGAGGGTGAGAAAGCTCACGGCAACAGCTGTTCTTTTGCAGCTTCTCGAGGCGTTCGAGACGACGGAAGTGTATTTTCGACACTCGCTAGATAGTTAGGTCGAATTCAGCCGCTTCGCTATCTGGGGGTGAATTCGACGGCTGCTGCTATGATCGGTAGTGTTTCGCTATTTTTACAATCAGTACAAGAGCAAAGGTCTCCTGCTTCAGCAGGGTGAAAAGTTGGCGTACGCGCAAAATGACACAAAATGAAAATACATGAAATTACACAAAACAAATTACAGAATATGAAACTACAGAAAAGGAAATTCCACAATACGAAATTACACTTAATTACACAATTTTACAGAAATTAAATTGTTACTATTTGCCTCAAACTCGTCCGTCGGTCTTTCACTTATCTCAGTTTTTCGCTTGACCTTTACTCCGAACCGATTTTCACACTAAATATATTACAAAAGAAAACTATAGAACACTTGAAACTAAAGTTGGGTTTCAAGTTTCAGCAGATCATAGTGTCAGTTTTTTCTGTACTGTCCCAGTATCTATTCCTGTGTCACGATGAGAAAGCTCACTTTTTAGGTTGAGATGACCAAAATATGTCTTGGCCCCGTCAAGAGGTGTTGTGCCAGTGCAGACAAACTAATAGCGTGTTCCATTCGTTGCACTGAACCCACCCTAGTGCAGCAAAACGTCATCGCTCCGCAACTGTGCTGCCCCACACGCGTGAAGGGCAGCTACCAATGAAACGGATTCCGGAACTGAGTCAGTGCGTGTGCACTACGCAGTGAGATTGTTCTGGGTATATCACACTGATGGAACTCTAAAATTAATAATTTTGAATTATGATCAGTTATAATTTTTATGAAGTCTTTTGGTAATTCTTAATTCATAAATTATTAACGTGTATTTCTTTATTTAAAAACTACGAAAACTTCAAATGCGTATGGGTCGAAAATTTATTTTTCGTGATTTGCCAGTATCGATATAGTACACAAGATTTTGAACCGAAAGGCTCCTGCAGAATTGTTTGGTGATTAAAACCACAAAAATATTATCATGAGCATTTCCGCTGGTATATATATGAGCGTGCGAGAAACATTTCTTGGCACATATATCTGAATGATTTTGTAAGGGTCACTATGTTCATTTTCACTTTATTAGCGTTTCGAAATTGAGACATACCTACACTTTGGTTTCTAAATAGCACTGGATTTGTTGACATGAAGGTATTGAAGGTGAAATTTTAGGAAAACACAAACTGATTTTCCGAACTTAATACTATACCGCGCATACGTACTCGCACCGAATATAATTTCATTTTGTTCACCAATAATGAATTAATATTTTTATTTATTTTACTGATATTTTTTTCTTTAACTAATCGTAAATAAACCATAAAAAACGATAACTTCTTATTTTCCAGAATACTAATGTGAGTGACTGTAGATTGGTTGGTCGCATTCAGCCGCTGTCTGGCGGAGAATTCTAGCGGCCGGCTGCTCAGATTGGTAGATTTGTTTTTTCACCGATCAATACTGGGCGAGTGCCATAGTACTATCCTAACGCACGGGCCACGGACCGTGTGTGACCTTTCCTTCCACTTCATTGTCTTATTTTCACCCCTCACACATACACACGCACACACACATCCCTAGAGACCAATCAAGAGCTTAGTGGTTGGAGCTACTCCCGGCAGAGGTGGGGCCCCGCTGATGGGAGATACCTGGTCGGGGAAGATCTCGGTAAAATAACGGGCAGGTCTGTGCCGGATCTCGCCGTCCGGTAGGGGAAAACCACCGCCACCTTCCGCGATAAAACCAAGGACTACACTTTCGGGGCTAATCACCTTAGCAGCTGATGCTTGCAGAATCACCAATCAATCAATGAATCAATCACTCAATCAATCATTAAGGCATACGAATGCCTCAGTGGCTCAGCGCCAGAGCGGACGTCGTCGGCGCTTCCTAACTCGTGCGAGGCGTTCGCGGCCGGGAAAAGGCGACGAGCGCGGGCCTCTCGCTTTGCCGGAGATAATGACCTTAGAAGCTGATGCTTGCAGAATCACCAATCAATCAATGAATCAATCACTCAATCAATCATTAAGGCATACGAATGCCTCAGTGGCTCAGCGCCAGAGCGGACGTCGTCGGCGCTTCCGAACTCGTGCGAGGCGTTCGCGGCCGGGAAAAGGCGACGAGCGCGGGCCTCTCGCTTTGCCGGAGATAATGACCTTAGAAGCTGATGCTTGCAGAATCACCAATCAATCAATGAATCAATCACTCAATCAATCATTAAGGCATACGAATGCCTCAGTGGCTCAGCGCCAGAGCGGACGTCGTCGGCGCTTCCTAACTCGTGCGAGGCGTTCGCGGCCGGGAAAAGGCGACGAGCGCGGGCCTCTCGCTTTGCCGGAGATAATGACCTTAGAAGCTGATGCTTGCAGAATCACCAATCAATCAATGAATCAATCACTCAATCAATCATTAAGGCATTCGAATGCCTCAGTGGCTCAGCGCCAGAGCGGACGTCGTCCGCGCTTCCTAACTCGTGCGAGGCGTTCGCGGCCGGGAAAAGGCGAGGAGCGCCGGCCGCCCGCTTTTTCGTGGCCGGGCCGCTCCGTCGCCGCGCAGGTTGACAAATCGCATGCCGATTTATTGTTCCTCGTGACAGCGGTCGAAACCTCGTCGGTCGCTCCTCAGCACGATAAGTTTTTCGCGGCCCGAGTAAATTACATGATTGCCGCAATTCAACATCGCGGCGCACGTTCTTCAGGGAAGGGTCGCCATTGTGTCATACAAGCTGTCAGGTTTCTTTGGGGCGCTTTCGTCGCCCGCGCGGCACCGACGCGGCGTCTCGCGGTTGTCGGGATCTTGAAAAAGCAGGACAAAATTCGAACAATTATTGGAATTGTATACATACAGTCTACTTCGGCTATAGTGAACTCGGCAATAGTGAACTCGGCAATAGTGAACTCGGCAATAGTGAACTCGGCAATAGTGAACTCGGCAATAGTGACTGGCAACAATCGGCAATGATCGAAGTGAATGTACATGTGAAGTCGGCATAGTGAAGTCGGCATAGTGAAGTCCATAGTGAAGTCCATACAGTGAAGTCGGCATAAGTGAAGTCGGCATAGTGAAGCTCCATACAGTGAAGTCGCATTAAGTGAAGTCCTAAGTGAAGTCGCATTATGAAGTCTAATGAAGTCCATTAAGTGAAGTCGCATTAAGTGAAGTCCTTATAGTGAAGTCGGCATTAAAGTGAAGTCCATTATAGTGAAGTCCTATAAGTGAAGTCCATTAAGTGAAGCTCCATTATAGTGAAGTCTATTAAGTGAAGTCATTACAGTGAAGTCATATAGTGAAGTCCATTAAGTGAAGTCCATTACAGTGAAGTCCATATAGTGAAGTCCATATAGTGAAGCTCCTATACAGTGAAGTCCTAAAGTGAAGTCGCATATAGTGAAGTCATACAGTGAAGTCGGCATAGTGAAGTCCATATAGTGAAGTCGGCATATAGTGAAGTCCGCATTATAGTGAAGTCGGATATAGTGAAGTCGGCTATAGTGAAGTCGCATTATAGTGAAGTCGGCTATAGTGAAGTCGGCAATAGTGAAGTCGGCAATAGTGAAGCTCTGGCAATCAAGTGAAGCTCATAACAGTGAAGTCCAAAGTGAAGTGCTAATAGTGAAGTCCATATAGTGAAGTCCAATAGTGAAGTCCATATAGTGAAGTCGCTATAGTGAAGTCCAAATTAAGTGAAGTCCATTATAGTGAAGTCCATTACAGTGAAGTCGGCTATAGTGAAGTCGGCTATAGTGAAGTCGGCTATAGTGAAGTCGGCTATAGTGAAGTCGGCTATAGTGAAGTCGGCTATAGTGAAGTCGGCTATAGTGAAGTCGGCTATAGTGAAGTCGGCTATAGTGAAGTCGGCTATAGTGAAGTCGGCTATAGTGAAGTCGGCTATAGTGAAGTCGGCTATAGTGAAGTCGGCTATAGTGAAGTCGGCTATAGTGAAGTCGGCATAGTGAACTCGGCAATAGTGAACTCGGCAATAGTGAACTCGGCAATAGTGAACTCGGCAATAGTGAACTCGGCAATAGTGAAGTCGGCATATAGTGAAGTCGGCTATAGTGAAGTCATATAGTGAAGTCGCTATAGTGAAGTCGGCTATAGTGAAGTCGCTATAGTGAAGTCCATAAGTGAAGTCGCTATAGTGAAGTCGCTATAGTGAAGTCGGCTTTATAGTGAAGTCGCTATAGTGAAGTCCATTAAGTGAAGTCTAAGAAGTCCATTATAGTGAAGTCGGCATAAGTGAAGTCATTATAGTGAAGTCGCATATAGTGAAGTCGGCTATAGTGAAGTCTATAAGTGAAGTCGCATTAGTGAAGTCGCAATAGTGAAGTCGATTATAGTGAAGTCAGCTATAGTGAAGTTAAGGCACTGGTCCCATTTCATTTACATTACAAATAAGCATAATATGATTTTGTTATAGTGAACCTGAACCTCAGGTGTAGTGTAGCTATAATAAGGTTAAGTATAATAGTTCGATCGTATGCCGGCGACCTTATACGTGTCGTATGTGTTCCAACAATGCAGAATGCAGAATCAAGGACGGAGAGAGCACGAATTCTGAAGAAGGATCCAGAGAAATTACTAATAAAAAGTATGAAACAAACAATTGAAAATAATTGATATTTTGAAGAGCAAATACTGGTATTGAAATTTTAGTTCTGATGTTAATGTATTCTGCTGTATTTAAAAAAGTGAACCTCTGATATACTGAACCAAAAATGTTAGTCTCCGTAGTTCACTACAACAGGAGTCGACTGTATATGGATATAAAGATTTTTAGAGTCGCTGAATCCGAATATGTTATTAAAATTACAAAACTCAAAATGGCGGATCCTAAATGGATGACATTGTTTTTAAATAAGAATTAAAATTGTACGAAAATATAATTATAAGTGTTTCTCGTGTTGTAGAATCGGAATTAATATTACGTTCTATACGCAAAGATTGTGTGTGATATACACAAAAATTAATATGGATAATTCTTCAGGAGGTATGTAAAATCTTTTTTATCCTAAAAAGAACATTTTTCGAAGAATGTTACTTAATAATACATGCAAAAAATTTATATAAATGTTGTTAATTTTTAAACAATTTAATTTTCAAACAACGAAAAGTAGTGGTCTTGCGAGATCCCACATTCAGAAAGAGATTTTTTACAAGTAACTTGTGACATTTTTTAAATATTGAAAGAAAATGTATCTTCAAGTTTAGATGAACAGATTGAAATTTTTTATAAAAAGCAACTTTTCTAGCAGTTTCACAACTTATTTCCAAAAAGGATGTCTGCCATTTTCGGTCCGCCATTTTTAATTTTTAATTTTACTTACATATTCCGATTCAATGACTCCAGAAACCTTTGTATCCATATTTGTACACAATTCCAATAATTTTTCGAATTTTGGCCAGGGTCTTTCATATTCCGACCACAGGGAGTCGGAAGAAGTGGGCCCGCTCGTTTCTCGGGATCGTTTCTTGCAGCAACGTCGCTGTCGTTCGCGACTCTTCCAAAAACGTTGATGGCCTGCCTCCGGTTTCGTGCGCACGGTACTTCCTGTTGAACGGAAATCTCGCATTCTTTCCTCGAACGGGAAGTCCTACGTGACGAAAAAAGGACGCAGGCAACAATGTGCACTTAGATGCAACTTATTTAGTTCTGAAGATTTTCGTGTTAACTCTTCATGGCAAAATGAAGTCCTGTGCTAGGGAAATCGGTTTATGACTTTTGGGGGACTTTATTTCTGATGAATAACAAAAAGGTTAATACTTAGGAAAATGTTCACACCATTTAGTCTCTTTCACATTCACTAATGGGAATAACTAACATTTAAATTCTTGTAATACAGCAAAATTATTGTAGTAAAGCACGGTTTCAGATATCCAGCACACTGGTGCACTTGATACAAATGAAATTTCATGTATTTAAGAATACTATCTCATGGAGTCTTATGCAGGTATCAAGGAATTATGGAAAAGATTTCTGCAAATACCAAGGAGATGGCAGCCTATGCCCGAAACTGAATTAATACGGACTTGATGTAGAAATTGAATTACTCTGATGTAGAAATAATTGAATACAAAATTTGGAACACTTTATAAATGTATAATTGATTGTTTAATAGATTACGTTCTTTCCGGTTGCGTCAACTGCTGTGGTAGTTAACTATAGGGGCATGTTATGTTCCATGAGGTGACGGGCATTCTCCTCCACTGAGAAACACGTTCCCTGGATAAGTTGCATCTCCGGGTATCTCCCCCAGCGGAGCCCAACTTTCGTTGGATTGATTGATTGATTGATTGGTTTCGTGTTTCCGGGCGCGTCAACTGCTTTGGTCATTAGTCCCGTTAGTGTAGTGCATGTTTTTTCTCGGGAGATGATGGTGATCTTCCCCCACTGGATGGCGAGATCCGACGCCGACCTACCGTCGGCTAGTGGGGCTTCCCCCTAACCAGGACTCTCCCACCAGCGGGGCACCACCTCAGCCGGAACAAGCTCTAAGCTCCCGACCGGTCTCCCGGAATATGTGGTAGTGTAGTACATGTTAGTGTAAGTAAGTGTGTAAGGGGAGAGGATAGGAGAAGGAAGAGGAAGGACAGATCGCGCGCGGTCCGTGGCCCGTTTGGTAGGGTACTGCTCCGGCACTCGTGTCGGAGAAACCACAGAAAACTACCGATCAGAGCAGCCGGCCGCTAGACTTCTCCTCCAGACAGCGACTGAATTCGGCCTAGCTGAAAATCTAGTGTCGAAAATCCTGCCGCCGTGGGGAGTGGGTCCTAGGACCTCCCGGTCAGAGATGCTGCAGTGACATCAGTTGATGCACTGAGCTACCGCTCCCGGTTTTCGTTGGAACAATCACTAAGATCCTTCCCTCATGTGTGAAAGTGTGGTGCATGTAAGTGGTTGCGTGTGTATGTAAAGAGAGAGGCAAGAGCAAAAAAGAGAAAGAAAGATCGCGCGCGGTCCATTACTCGTCTGTTACGATACTACTGCAGCATTCACTAATAGCGTTTTCCATTATTCGCCGCACTAGTGCGCACTCGGGGCAGCTTTCGTGTTCCATTCACCGTTAGGAGCACCAGTGCAAAGAAGCGCATGTTCCATTCGCACAATCGCACGGAACCTGGGCGCACTCGGGGCGCCCTAAACTGCACTGACGATCGCATCAGTGCAGTCCAGTGCACCGGCCTATGGTGAAGTTAGGTACGGAAGGTATCCATGCTTATTTGGATTCGTGGTGAATTTGTGAAGGCAATTGAGGATATACTGTCGCGTTGGGATACTTCGAATGATGAAGTATATTATGTTTTGCATGAAATGTCTTAAAATAATTTTTGTGACTCGCATACGTACGGTAATATATATTGATTTGCGAATTGCAACGTTTGCTATTGCATTGCTCTCTATTGAGAAATGCATGCTTTCTATTTGTCTTGCTGATGAAAGGCTTTTTCCTAGCAACTTGCCCATTATATCCAACATTTCTTAGCATTCTACGCACAGTTTTCGGATGGACGGACGTTCCACTTGGACCACGCAGTTCGGCTTATAGCTCCCAAGCACAGATCCTGGGAATTTTTTCACCTTTTGCAATAACACACATTCTTCCCTGTTACTGACGTTACCTGGACGTCCCCTGTGTGGTATGGTTACAATTTGGTCTTTCTTACACCTCTATTTAATTCATTAACTGTACTTTACAAATATTTAACATTTTTCATTCTCTGTGCGTAAGCCCTTAGAATAATCAACAATCACCAATTGTCGCTCCCTGAACGTAGTGTTACCACTTTTGCGGTTCATTTTTCTTAGATATGCCACTTCTACTGTCAAAACAGTTACTGAACACACACTTTGATATTTCGGTTCAAGATTAGAAATGTTTTCACCCCACCACCTCGTAGAAAAGACTGAAGTTATTTCCGATTACAAGGAACTCGCAGCATTGCCCGATATTAGTTATATCCTCCCTTCCGAATACACACGTAGTATTGTTTACTAATTATTTTAACTTTCAGTGCTCTAGTAGATACCATCATTTGCAAAAGAAAGTGTAAATGATTTGTGAGTAAAAAGTTTGTATACAATTAAAACTAGGTTAAGAGGAAACAGGGCATTGCCCGAATATTAATGTGACTGTAGCTAGTGTCGAAAATCCTGACCCTGTTGGGACTCGAAACCAAGAACCTCCCGGTTCAAGGCACTGCAGAAACATCAATTGAAGCCCTGGGCCACATAAGTCGGTTTAACCCGGAGAAATTATACATCAAAATGAAACAAAGAGTAAATGAATTCCTTATATTTGCTGGAAAGTATTAGATAATTCTATTAATCCTTACAAATACCAAAACAATATGTATGCAAAATTTGAAAGATAAATCATGAGAATTTGATGAAATCAATTTCATAAAATAATAAGTCGTCATAGATGTACTCAATGGGGATGTTCTAGCTCAGAAATAGGAGTATGGTGCGCTAATTTCCAGTTCCTCGTGCTTTCGGGCCACAGTAGTGCATCCATCCATTATATTATTTACACAAACGCCAACCCTCACTTAAAAGAAAACATTTTCTTTTTACAACACTTAACCTCACAATAAAAGAAAACATTTTCGTAACAGATGTGTTCCTTAAGCGCATCATGTACTCGCACACATTCCGCAACATTGCACATGTTGCAAACTCACTTTCTCGGAGAGAACAGTGCGACCTGCTTTGAACTCCGATCGCGTTCGAATTTCCCTGCCGCCTGCGTCCCAAGCAGCCTCCGCGTCCACGGGCATCACGCGCCCTCGTACATCGCCTGTCCACAACGGACGCTCTGGGCGCTCCAGCCAAGCACTCGATCAGCTTCCAAGCGGCCACGCCCACTGGGTTTTCCTTCGGATCGAGAGATTGTTCGGCGCATCGTTACTTCTGAATTGCATCTAATGTTCAGAAAGAAATTGTTAGTATATACAATTAATCACGAGATTGATAGATTGATTGATTGGATTTGATGAAATAAATTTCATAAAATAATAACAGTCGTCAAATCCGGGAACGTCAACTACTGAGGTCATTAATTTCCGTAAGTGTAGTGCATGTTTTTCATCGAGAGGTGGCGGTGATCTTCCCCCCACTGGATGGCGAGATCCGGTGCCGACCTAATGTGGACTAGCGGAGTTGTCCCCAACCAGGTATCTCCCACCAGAGGGGTCCCGCCCCAGCCAGGACAAGCTATAAGTCCAAGTGCGTGAAAGGGGTGAGGATAGGACATGGAAGAAGAAGAAGAAGAAGAAGAAGAAGAAAAGATCGCGCGCAGTTCGTGGCCCGTTTGTTAGGTACTGCTCGGATTCGTCAGGTGTTGATCGGAGAAACCACGGAAAACTACCTCCATCAGGTAGTTTACCTAACCAGCGGTTACCATCTAGAGGCTACGCATCAAACGGTTTTGTGGACTCCTACTTCCTTAACCTCAGTAACCTAACAGATAAGCAGAATGTTACAGACACTGACTGCGGACGTTTGGCTACCGACAGCATTTCTACCATTAGTTTAGAAAACAACACATAATCCTTTAAAATCAATAAAATACTAAACACGCCGTTTATATAGCGTATAATACTACACACAGAGTTTGTTTATCGCTGGGCTCAATAAAAGTTGGAATTGGTCAGGTGTCCGAGGACGAGTGCTTACTAAGCAGTGTTTAATAAGTGTGACAATCCTAAGTTTAAATATAAATTGATTGCAATGTTAAAGTGAACTATCTTATATAATTGAATGCATAACTGTTTTATATTTTTGTGTTTCGGTTTTGTGCAGCGTAATTACTTATTTTCACTTCTAGAGAATCCCTTTCTATGCAAATGCTATACAACGGACAAGTGACGATAAGATGAGAAGAAAACATAAGCCTTTTAAATTTGTTTAAATTATTGCATGGCTAGAATAGTTTAACTCCAAGAATATACTGACGGTTACAAAATTAACTATATTTTAAATTTGAGTTTAATAAGGTTGCTGATCCAAATGGTATAGAAAACTTTAGAATTGAGTATTCCTTAAAAACAAATACAGGATGAAAATGATTAAATGAAAAATCAGATATTGGAGAACTGACAAAATTAATTTGCATGTTATTGCTGAAACTCTAGGCATATTAAAAGAAACTTTCTATACGGGCGATTCGCGTCAACCGCCAAGTAATATTCACCAACGGGTACATAATTACAAAATACGTCCTCTGCTTGTTTTCCTCTTATATTCGCAGGCACTTCCAAAACTATTTTTTAGTTAATTATTAATCGCGGACCACTCGGAACTACGAATACTTGACTATGTTTACCAGCGAACACTGCTCCACGTCGCGTCACGAAAAAGCGCTTTGTCAACAGACAAGGGCACTGGTGGGTGCGTATAGAGGACTTCTTTTTGACAACAATTAACAGAAATTTTCACTTGTGAGTTTATCGTAATTCATTGAGATTATTGTTTTTACATTTTTTATTTATTAGCCTGTGCATTGAATCCTTATACAATTTGAGGCTATTCGATGTTTCACTGATCAATAGACGAACACTGATTTTGAAATGTATACGAACGCAAATAGTGGTTCAATGACAAGATAACTTTTGTTAAAAATGCAGTAAATGCTCTATAAAAATAGGCATATTCATAAACCATAAAAATGTAAACCTGTAAAGTAGTGACAAATGAACCTCTTTAGGAGGAACCATCTATATGTCTACAGCCGCAGGATCAACCATTATCACTTATCTTTCCACAGATTCAGTAGTAAACATTTACAGCTATGTTTCAACAAGTCGAGCAGCAACAATTTTAACAAAAGTTGCTTCAACAAACTTTGCACGGCATTCAACTGTCACAAACCAAACCAGTACTTGTCCTCAACTCAACTAACAAACACCAGTTATTAAACACGCAGAAGGATAACCAACGAAAGAGGAAAACGTAAAATGATCTACAAATACACTAACAAGAAAGAATATGCCGTCTAATTCACAAACGGCTACAAGTTCGACATACGATCAACTACAGACACAGCAAATGCCACATCTCATGTCTCTACCCAATAATACGTCCCCTCAAATGAATACAAGAGAAATGTAGATTATTGTCCTCCTGTGAATGGAGCCTCCAAAAAACATCCTCCCACAGAGATTACTTTTGTAATCTTATATTTACTTACAAGTGCGCTTTATTATAGTCAGAGCATAATCTTGAATTCCAGACACCAATGCAAAATGAACAGCAATAATCTGAAGAGCAATGTGATCTAGCCATAAAAGCAATGTAAGTGATAATAAGAAACAACACATCCGTTTAATCGCACGAGAAGTAACAGACGTAATTAAAAATAAACATTTTCCTACACAAAAAGTGAGAAGACTGTATAAACAACAAGAACTGATTTCAATTGTAGGGACTGAACTTTCTAACACCTCGAAAGCAAAGGAAGTATTAAAATTTAACACACACCTGCCGTGTGTACAGTCAGCTCAAGGTGGACGGCGACGCTAAGGACATCCCCAGTGCAGAAATTGTCAAGGTTTTCTCCATACTAAAAGTATGGAGAAAATTCTCCATTATCCAAACTCTTATCGTCCTCTACGATGTATTCGTTGCCTTGGGGAATTTCTATCAATAACCGAACTGAGTCATTGGTCGCTATTTCCGCAATAGAAAAAAAGTAAAATCAAAACACGGAAAATTAACATTTTAAAACTTATTTACTTTTTTAAAACTTACTTTTTTTATTCCAGCACTAGAAACGACCTTTTCTGCTGCAATAAATCGTTTATAATTGGGTACTTTACGGCACAAATGATGACGTATTAGATTGTACTGCACGTATGATTGCGTCATCACACATTCAGCCAATCGCAGCACGAGAATCGGGGGGAGGTAGAAGTAAACGAAACAGCCGACCACCGTTTTCTCGAATAGATGTCAAATATCCAAGATGTCACAAGAAAGTTGTTTCACCAAATTAAGTTTCATTCTGTTATAAAATTATAATTCTGCTATAGAAAAAAATAGTGCAAATTCGTACAAATTTGAAAACTCACTCCTAATGTCTCTCGTTTTCAAAACATGTATTCATGCAATAAAGCTTAACATTATGAACTAATTGCATAAACTACTATTCATTATCTTAATCATTAACATAAACAAAGAACAATAAAAACAAATGATTTTATTCCAAAAAGACATCTCGTTTTAAGGTTTCAGTAGTGTTCTGTACAGTATACGTGAGACCTTTGTGACCTCCATAGCGAATCACTTTTTCCTTCATTTTGATTGAATGGTACTGTCTCTCGAGCTACGAACCCGATGCGGTTTTCCTTGTCGGGCACATCTCCCAACAAAAGACCTTTGCCCTTGCGAGCGCACGAATGCACTTCCAAAATATCTCCACACGAATTGTACAGGGAATTCGTAACTTCGAGGTCAAACCAATGTCTTCCCAGACCACGCAATGCTTCTACGTGTACCGATATTACGCTTCATACATTACTAAGATTGCTGGGTCAACCCCACGACTGGGCACAAATTCCAACATGAAGATGGCTTCCTCGGTACAAAGTTATCGCTCTGGCATAACTGAAATATGCGACAGAGAGAAAGCATTTTAATGTTAGTGCTGAAGATTTTGAGAATGTACTGATTGTAAGTAACAATATTTTACAGCAGAAGACTGCAACAGACGTCGTGGAACTCAGAGGCCAGCGAGGTCTAGAGTACATTATCGTTTCAAATGAGAAGCTAATGGTCCGTAATAAAGCATGTAGATGAATGAACATTAAGTCACAGCAAAACGTAAGTGAAATATTTTTCATAATGAAGGCTTTATTATGTAAATGAATCACGTACAGCTTTTTCAATGAATGTTATTGAGCTTGTAGCATTAATTCTATATAGAATACGAAATATTTTTTCCTAAGATTCGACGTCAGCAAATTTATACGTTATGATGATGTTATTTGAAAAAATTGAGTAAATAATAAAGCGGTTAATTCTAAATAAACTCATCAAGAAGTACTATTTAAGAAAAGAATTCAAAACATTATAACGAGGAATGTGTATTTTATCCCTAGATTTCTACACTGAGGTCTTTATCCATCAAATTTAATCATACGTTCTAAAATATGTTACAGGAACCTATTGAAGTTTCTTGTTCAGAATGTCTTCCCTCCTAACTTCTAAACTGTTCCCGATACAGTTTCCATTCAATGCTGCGAAATCATGGAGCAAGTAATATGCCGTAGATATATTGTTTGAAATATTTTAGTTTCCGATAAATGTATTAATCTTCGATTTTTTAAATGGAACTATATATTTTTCTTACTAGCAACGGATCCTGAAAAGAGAAATACAATGATGATCATATGTTCATGTTTTGATAGTAATTTGAGTATAAAATTATACTTTCTGTCATGCGAGTTTAAATCAATCGTACAATTTTTCCTGTAGCAGTACATGCAACCTTAGTCTTTCTGGAAGGTGGTCTTCCAGCTAGACTGTTACGGCGGAGATGGGGACTGAGAGGTGGCACGGAGCGATATGGGCGTAACTATACAAGTCCATGGTCTTGTCAGAACGGACACAGGCACCAACATTAATATTAATTATCAAAATGAAACATTTTTTTCATTGATTTATCAAAATTGAACTTTTCTTCTACTGTTGAAATTTCAAAGCATCGTTTCATGCGCACAAAACTTGCAATCCCTTGCAGACACAACTGTAATGTGGATTGCTGTAAGGGAGGACGAAGAGTATAGTGTAAATAACTATGTACATATTTTTATTGTTTTTATAGTCATCTACGACTGATTTATTTTTGTAAATTTAAATGATAAGATGAGTAACAGTGAAAAATAACAAAATTTCTACCTAGTGTCTACAATAGTATATGTTGAATAATCTGGAGATATTGTAGTGACATCTTCAACCACTAACTCATTTTCTTTGAATTTGAAATGTTTTAAAATTCTACGTTAGTGAATCGTTATTGTTATTGCATCAAACTCCATTTTTGATAAGATACTAAAAATGATCTTTGTTAGTATGTTCCTTATACTACCAAATTATTTTTACCGTTTATTTAAATGATCGATACTTTAGAATTTCAATCAGCGAAAGTGCAATCAGTATAAGTCCAATCCTAGTAAATGAAGTGAAAAATCTTTCTGGACGTCAATTTTGATGTTTGTTTCCGTATTCTTCCAGTCAAGGTCACGATTGCTGAAATTGTGCTTGCCGCCTGCCGTTCCTCTGTCTTCCCTCTCTCTGTAAAAGTTTCGAGGCTGCGAAGGCCACCTGTCCCAAATGCGACAGAAGAGCTGCAGAACATTCTGTAGGTTTAATTTGAAATAACATGTCAGAAACTATATTTGTATATCGAGAACCGCTTAGAAGTTATGGGAGTGGCCCATAGTGGGCGGGACACGCAGTGTATTTAAGAAATAAAGAACAAACAAACTCACCAAAAGATAGATTCAGAATTCACATTTGAAAGTTAGAATAAAAGATTCAAATATATTCGAAATTTATCTTTTAACGCAAAACATTTAAGGAATGTTTTAGCTATGACTATGGGCTGAATATAGGATATTTGAAAATACTACGTTATATGGATTTTTGAAAAGATTACGTTATGTATTCTAAACTGCAAATATCTCGCCTTATATTGATAAGTTAATAATTAGAAACTATCGTTTTCAATCAACTGTTGATAGAACACCTTTAGTAAATTTTATTTTTAATCAGTATTTACTAAATAATTTGATGTATCGCTTCTAGAAACGTTGTCAGTTCAGAACGTTTTTCTTGATATTTATCCGAGTCGAGAATTCACTTGCCGATTCTAACCTCAAAGACCCCATTCCCCACGTGAGAGATCTTCCAGCTTCTGTCACTTCACGATTCACGTTGCCACGCGGGACGCAGGTGCGGGGGTGACCAACCTCTAGATGACCTCACTTACCTTTGGCAGAAGACGGAGGTGGAGGCGGCCCCGCGAAACGCTGACGCACCGCGCACTTCCTTCGTCGCAGCGACCACCGCCATCCGCCGCGCAGGCACAGCGCGGGCTCGACAACACAGCCAATCTCGCGCCGCGCGAGACATCCAGAAATCGCCGAGATGCCGTCATCAGCCGCGCGACTTTTCAAATTCGCGACCCGCAACCAACGTTGCCCGCGGCAAATCGTTATCACAGCGCACTTGCAACCGCGCCTAACAAATCGCCAGAGCCCTCGCAAACTGTGTACATATTTATTAAGTCAAACCGGTCTCTCGGGGGAGAGAGAGTATAGGAGTAATTTATAACGGGAACACCGGCTGCATGTAAATGGCACCAGAGCACGGGGTGACCGAGAGAATGCGAAGACGGTGACCGTCGGGAGAGGTGGCGGTGCGCCGGCGGGGGCGGGCGCCGGGTGCGAAACAGAGAAGGCGACCGGGCGCTCCAAACGCGTCCAAACCGCGGTTGGCGCTCGTGCTGTGACATCCGCTGGCCCATTACGTAAACGCGACGTCGCTCGTTCCAAGTCCCACGGGGGCCATGTATATTAACACAGTTTAGCCGCGCGGTAGCCAAGAAACCGTTGTACTCCTTCACATATTGAGGAGTAAGCTGCGCCGACTTTCCATCCTCGTCTTCAGGGCTGTCCAAAATCACTGCACGCTCGAACACACACTCAGGATGACGACCGGGCAGAAAACGGTAATTGTCGAACGATTGGCAAGGTCTGAGTCACAGGTAAAACTGCAAATGACCACTTCGTCGGAGAAAGCAATGATAACGGTGATATTGATGTATATGGTTAAGACGATGTCGCAAATGTATCAATAATGTATTTGACGACGTCTTAAGGCATAGTATGAGACGGAGTCTGAGACGGTGAGTGAAGTGATGTTTATCTTTTAGTTACAGCTTGATGTGGTTGGAATGTAAGCAGAGGTTGCGATAATCCATCGATGATCACGACAGCAGCGGCAACAAGAACGGCGATACCGACGGCGATAGGGAAGACGACGACGTTGGAGGTGGTGGTGGTGACGGCGGCAGTGGTTGTGGTGGTGGTGGTTGTTGTTGGTGGCGGTGGTGGCGGTGGCGGTGGCGGTGGTGGCGGCGGCGATGGTGGCAGCAGCGGTGATGGTGACGGTGGCGGTGGCGGTGGTGGTGGTGGTGGCGGTGGCGGTGGCGGTGGCGGTGGCGGTGGCGGTGGCGGTGGCGGTGGCGGTGGCGGTGGCGGTGGCGGTGGCGGTGGCGGTGGTGGCGGTGGCGGTGGCGGTGGCGGTGGCGGTGGCGGTGGCGGTGGCGGTGGCTACGATGACGGCGTCGGTAGTGTAGGAGGACGAGACGCGCGAGGACGAGACAGCGGGAGGACGGTGGCGGCGAGCGCGGCGCGCGGCAGCCGCCGACTGGGGGGGCGACGCCGCCGCCCCCGGCGCGCCACCCCGCGCAAGAGCTCTCGGAGGATCAGTTGCGCTCATTGAGGCTTTTCTCTCCGGCGCCCCCCCCGTCGACGAGCGTCTTTCCCTACCGCGCCGCCCCCTCTGGCACTCACGCACACGTCACTTTCGTCTCGCGTCACCAGGCGCCGCCACTTAAACCCCTCTCCTTACAGCATCCGCACAGAAAATTATTTTCATTTCATTGTTCTGTAACGTGGCTCCCGGGTCTGAACCGCCAGGCCCTGAGAACATCGCGGCGCCACGGACGCCTGAGTTAAGTCGGCGCCGTGGCGTAATTAATTAAAGTGTAAAAAGTGTAAATAAGTGAAAGTGCAGTGCTGTGTGGTATGAATGAGTGAGTGAAGGTGTTGTACATATAAATTAAAGTATGAATGAGTGTGTAAATGCAAATAATTAAAAGAAGCAAATACGGACAATACAAAGAACTTTATTCTGAAAACTCATTTAATAAATTATATTATTAAAACTCACAGCCCAAAGTGGTCATGTCTTAGTTTTAAGTTAGATTTAAGTTAGTTTATTTAAGATATAAGCCCTCACCTTCGCTCCAAAAAGCTTAACAGGTGGAGCTTATGTAACCCTAAGAATAAATAAATTCCCGCCTCGCCAAGGATATTGGCGAGAGGAAAATTGAAAAAAAAAAAAAAAGAAACGTGGCTCATTTTCTGGCTTGCAGCATTTATCATACTGGATAACGGATTGAGACTCTGTTATTGATAAACCAAAATGTAAGCGGATGTGCTTAATTGAAATTTATTTTAACTAAGCTAATGAGAATAAAATGTAAGTCATTAGTTGAACTTCCCTGCTTTTAGCTGTTACGAAATACAAACGTGGACTTTACATCTGCGAGAATGTTTTAATGTAGTATTTTTTTAAGAACAATAAAGTAAATAATTTCTGAAAGTGTGCTGGTGTACAATAGCATGAATTAGTACAATGCGGAAGTAATAAATAATCTCCATTAATAACTGCAATTCGCACAGAAATTGAAAGAAAACTGTGCAGCCTCCGGCCATTGACAAATGTCTATGGTTTGTTAGATACCAACAAACCCAGAAAATACAAAAATTATCTGTACTACTTTTAATTTCTATTTACAATGGACTCAGAAATTGAAAGAAGACTATGGGACCTCTGGCCATGTGAGAGGTGTTTACGATTTCTTTAGATACCCAAGAACACAGGAATTAGTTAGTTAGTTAGTTAGTTAATGCCTTATTTTACGTGGCGAGACTCGGGTCACCAGGCCCACTCTTCCGTCTAACCACGCAAATTTCGATACGCTCCTTTCACCACCTAGCGGAGAAAGGAGGTATTATCTTGGGCGACGAAACTGGCGGATCTCAATTTTGCTCACAGGCTTCTTTTAGACTTGATAATCTTTTACATGTAGTAGATCTACTACATTGGACAGCCGGCTTTATTTCCCCTCCGAAGGAAGGCGTACGAGGGATTTGTTCGCAAACAGGAAAAGTATAAAAACAATTAAGCAATTTGGATTTTAACTAAAAATGTTAATATTTGGCTGTGTTATTCTGCCTATTCTCATACTGCGCATACCGACTGAATGTTCATACTCTGTTCGTAATTGCTTACAACACATGTGATTTCATGCGACAGTAAGACTCCCAGGAAGAAGCCGATCACCATTAAATATTTGCTATTCAGAATTACGTAACCGAACACCCACTTTTTGATATTCTAGGTATGTACAGAACTGGTGTACTTTCTTTCCGACGTACGTATGTTATTGCAGAATTTGTCTTTTTATTATTTGATTTATTGCGAGCTTTCGCGAGAGTATTTTATTAGCTACTCTTGAGCAGTGTGCATGACACATTTCGGAAAATCATTTCGAGTACTTTTGTTCAACAGAATTTTTGGTTCAGAAGGCCCTTAGTGTTTATTTTTATTGACACGGTTCTGCTAGAATTACAAGAATTGTAAAGAAAAACCGAATCCATCGGATGAATTATGATATAAGGGCATGCATTTGCTCCTCTGATTACCACAATTTCCGGGCTACATATTTTTTATTTTCATAAATTATTAATTGTTTAATTTTCTAATACGTGTCTATACTTTCCTCTGACAGTTCTATTCCTTTTGAATACCATTGCATTTAGTGTCAATTGTTCTGGGTCCATTTGACAAAATAATATGAAATATTATTAATCTTTCAATCATTACATCTCATTAACATATATCTGGAACATTTGTTTGTGAGAAATGTTGAAAGGAGGTAGAAGAGAATAATTCAAAGTCCTTTTATTTTATTTTGTTAATTCTTTGGTACATTCTCAATGATCTTTCTACATTCTCAATTAATTCTCTTTATCCACTGTCACGTGCTATTGTTTTACTTAATCCAATAGCATCTATTCTGCTTCATTCCTCTCTTCTAGTTCTTTCTCAAATGGTATGACACGGACCTCATTCCAAAGCAGATGTTCCGTCCCTCCTTCACATAGCATCTTCACTTTTATTTTTAGATTCGCGATTTATCTTTCTACATTTCAGCAGCTGCCACTCTCCCAACACTATCGCTGCTTCCAACATTCTCTCCCATCATCACCTGTCATCGCAAACTACTCCTAATTCCTTACTACCTCCTCGGACACAATCAGTCCCTCGGTCGGTCACGATTTGTTTTTCTGCGTCTTCCCATCTGTCACGGGCTGGCGTCGCCTTCACCGTCGCCACCACAGCCACCGCACCCTCTACCTCCCCTCGCCCCGAACGCCTGCTCCTTAAGGATGCAAGCGATGTCCACGACTGACGGAAGAAGAGGGGGGGGGCGGAACAAAGAAGTGTAGCGCAATGAGGGGACAATGAGTGAAGAGGCGGGCGGGCGGGAAGAGTAAGGCAGCGCACGGCCCAAGGAGGGCGACCCGATAAAAGAAGGCCCCCGAGCGGCGAGCCGCCCGCTAATACAATAATGGCGATACAATGCAAACGGCCCACAGACAATGCACCGCCCGCCATTCACAGGCGCGTCGCCTCCGGGCAGGGAAAGCTGGCGACAAACGCGAGAGGAAACTTGCGTTGGCCATATAGAGCGCCCTCCAAGGAGAGGGACGCTGCGGGTTACAAATGAAGAAAATAAGAGGAAGGCCCTCTGGGGAAGGCAGATACAAAGAAATTCAATTTGAAAACAGGTAAAGTGTTGCGCTTTATCTGGTGGAGGAGGCGAGGGAGGAGGCGCGGCTTGCGTTCGGAGTGGGGGGAGGGGAGGGGGCTCTGACACGGAGACAAACGCACGCCCATCTCACGCCCTCCCCCCCTCCCCCCTCCACTTTCATGCCACACAAGAGTACTACGTCTGTGTCACGTGAATCCTTGCGGCTCGTACGGAGAAACGGAGTGAGTGTGACGGATGGCCGAAGCTCGAGGTGCTTCGGAACGAATTACATACGGAACCAGGTATTATCATAGGTGGCCTTGTCATTAAAGATTTGTTTGTAACCCATTAACTGCCAAAAGCACAATGAAGGAAAACATCTGGCGGCCGTATGCTAAAGAAGAATACGATACCTGGGGTCACACCATTTTTTGAAAAAAAAAAAGATTAGTGGAATAATTTTATGTACATATTATAATTTTATATACAGAGAAATAATTTTATATTACATTTCATTGTATGATTTTCTACGGTACTATGAGCTCACTCAAGATTTATAAAGATCCCTTCTCCCTCAGATTCCGTAGACTTATTAATTAAAATGAATAAGAATTAATTAAAATGAATAACAATTAATTAAAATGAACGTTGTGAATAACGAGAATCAATAAGAAATTAGGTAAGTAATTTTTCTATTACTGAGTTTGAGTTCACAACATTTTATTTCCGTCTTTCGTTATTTGGGTCATGATTTGGCGACTACGATAGAACTACCTATTGTGATATTAAAAAAAAAAACAACTTTAAATTAAAGAAAATATTTTCCCTCTTTTGAATCATTAATTAATAGACACTTTTATGTGTTAAAGAAGCAAATTTCATCTTATTATGTCATCTCTGTTATGTGTTTTTTTAATTTTAAAGTTAATGCGGCGTGGACGTGGGCGTGGCCATTTTGACAATCGTGGATGTTGCTCGAACGTTTCTTTCTTTTGTTGTGAGAAATAGTAATAGTTTGCTTTGTGTGTAATGTTGGACACACTGTTTCTGGTAACAATTGAGGCTTGAATAGCGTAAAAATATCATGTTTCTTTGCCCAGCTTGTGAACGAGCTTGTGCACTGGAAACGGTAGGAGCCATTTCCCATATGTTATAATTTTTTATCTTTCAGGAACATTGTCTCAAAAACTATTAATAGACGATGCTCAAATTTTAACCATTAAACCAGTTTATATCCTTTATACGAGGATTTATCAAACGTTAATACTTAAAAATATTCTTAATTTTTTTTTTTTTATTTTAAAAAAACATAAACTAACACTCACATAAAATTTCAAATCTGAAAATTAGTTTCAGAGAAAATGTTCCTTACACTAACATTGGGGAGATATGCCATTCCGGCTCCCCTTGAGATTTTAAGCTGTACGCGTCATAGCATGACAAGCAGTACAGCTAGATTAGAAAATCGACGATTATCGTCTTGTATCGTTCTTCGCGTGCGTAGGAGTGTGTTGAGACCGGAGCTCAAAGAAGCGGAGCTGACGGAGTGCGGGCCATTCCATTACAGCTCTTAAAGCGGCAAAGGTGGCTCGGGGCATCCATTGATGTCACTACAGTACCTGAGTAGCTGAAATGCTAGTGTCGAAAATCCTGCCGCCGTCAAGACTCGAACCTAGGACCTCCCGGTCAGAGACGCTGCAGTGACATCAGTTGATGCACTGAGCTACCGCTCCCGATCCATATTTGTGGTCCTAGAAAAATTCCTTCTTTCAATCTAGCATCACTGTTTCTACATTCAGTAGGAAAAATGCAGTAGATACACTAGTCATATTTCTTATAAAGAAAATTTTATCGATCAGTGTAATAGAACTAATAAAAATCGATTTCTTTCATTTTCATGTCTTGCTTGATGCTTCGGAGCTGGACAGACTTCTCCTGTTATTTCAGTTGGAGTGTTGTTACGGCTATGGGAGGTTCAGTGCCTTCTCTGTGCTATACAACAGGTGATAACAATATTGAAGTTGTTTAAATAGAGGACGGAAGAGATATAGAAAGTGGTGTAGCAATTACATCTTCAACGCATAATTCAGTTAATATCCAGCATTTTTTTAAGGTAGCTTGGGTAATTTTCTTTGCAATAACTTACATATGTATTTCAGAACGTTTAGTGGCGTAAATCTAGCGAACCAACTATATTAATGTTCATATAATGTCCACTTTACAAAGATGCACTTCCTGGGGTGTTAATGTACATCAATGCTGCGAACAAGTCAATCCTTACTGCGTTGCGGTGAAAAATGACGAAAAGCTTCCCTCTTTATATCAAGATATTTTTCTTACGGTTGCAGATGCTGCGCGGGGCTCGCCGGCTAACGACCCAGTCTGCGTAGCTAATGCATAAAACATAGAAAATAATGTTCATTAAAATGCCACACATGAATATAAAGTACAAATTTGACTTCGAATATCATGGCTATCTCTTCCTGTATAACAGTTAAAACGGCCACTGCATTTTCTCGCTCGAGAAGGCCAAATACAAATTTGCATGATGCTCATATTTTTTTTCTTAGAAACTCGTCTCTTTCTCTTGCCATGATCTTCGTGTTCAGTTGTTCCGGCTGATACCAACTAACGTATGATCAGCGTGATTGTTTCTCAAATATTTGTATTTTGTTCGAATTATTTTCAATCCTTAAATTTGCGTATAAATTGAAAGACGTTGCTAAACAATCATTTACGAAATATTTTTACAAACACAGTCTGTGGTGTTATAAAGTATTATAAAAGACTACTTTAAAATGGCTCTTCATTGTTACGATTCCTTACATCAACAAATTCATCCTGTTTATTTAATTAATAATATTTAACAGTATAATTCTCCTATGTTCAAATTGAATAAAATACATTTAATAAAACTTTTGTTTCTCACTGGCAATTTCATTAATGACACTGCGTGGCATGTCAATACAATTCACACAAACAATTAAGAAATACTTGTTGGAATTATTACTATCGCTCTGATACTCTTGTCTTTCATGTAAAGTTCATTTTGTTGCTGATCAGTGTTAGTATAATGGACTAATTCAAAATATATAATTTAATGCCCACAAAAGACAACTTTCCAATATTACTTTAGAAACAATACATCTACTTGGACGGAGACTATGACGTACAATTGAAGACTGTTTCAAGATCTGCTTTAAGAAACCGTCAAAATGTGTGAATTATTGCTGGTGACGTATGACAGCCAGAACAGAATCAGGTCTACAATCGAATAACTGATGTTCATAGTCAAACATCGACACTTTCTGATAATGTTATTATCTGCAGAAATGTAAATCAAACGTGTGCGACGTTTTAATAACTTACACCGAGTACACTGGGACAAATGTAGACCTCAATAAATATAAGAGTAAATAAAATAATGAATTTTTAAAAATTGATTTTTTCCATGTTTCGTGTCGACATGTTTCAGGTTTTATGAATAGTTTGCATTCCCGAAACACTATGCTAAATATATGAGGTTCAAATTAAAATTGCATTACGTTCCTGAGACACACTCATGATCTCAAAATGATTTAATAGAACGAGAGTAGAATAGTTGCAAAGGAAATTTCTTTTTACAAGCATTACATTCCGCCATCTCTGACAAAACGTTTGCCATCTAGCGGGAGAAGATCACCGCCATCTTCCGATGAAACAAATATGTACTACACTTGCGGGACTAATGATCTTAGTAGTGTACGCGTTCGGAATCATTAGCCACCAACTAATCACCATCCACGGGGCAAGAAGCATGCCTTACAACCGCGATAAAAAAATACATTATACTTACGGAACCAATGGCCTTAGCCGTTGACGAGCCCGCAATCACCATTCAATCCAATTGACGGGGACGTGAAAGTCCCGCCACCAGCCTCACCCGTGCATGGTCCCCTTGAATCCTGCCTCGCACAGCCCCTCCCCGTCGGGACGGTGACCGCAGCGGCGGCGGCGGTGGTGGTGATAGTGGTGGGGTGGTGGGTGGTGGGGGTGGTGATGGTGGTGGCGGCGGTGGTGGTGGTGGGGTGGTGGTGGTGGTGGGGGTGGCGGTGGGGGGTGGGTGGCGGTGGCGGTGGCGGTGGTGGCGGTGGCGGTGGCGGGGCGGTGGCGGGCGGCGGGGCGGTGGCGGGGCGGGGCGGTGGCGGTGGCGTGGCGGGGCGGGCGGTGGCGGCGGCGGCTAATAGGCGGCGATCGGCGACATGCAAATCCCGCGCGACGCCATCGATCACGCGCCGTCGGCCGCGGCCACGGCCGCGGGTTCGCGTCCCAAACAACTCTATCATTACGCGTCATCCATCATAGGGCGACGCGCGGGGCCCGGCGTCGGGGCCGGGGGAGAGGGGCGGGGCCGCGCCGGCCGGGGCTCGAACCCGCGCGCGGCGGCAGCGCCGGCAGCCAAATATAGGCATCGGCGGTGCGTAACGAGGGACGCGCGCTGCGGGTCGCCGGAGGCGAGGGAGGGGCATGAGCTCGAGATGAGCGACGGATACACGTACAGCTGCTTGTGCACGGAGAGAAGAAGTTGAAAGAAGATGAAGGTGGTGGTGATGATGATGATGATGATGATGATGGTGACGGTTGATTGATTGATTGATTTTTTCGTGTTTTCGGGCGCGTCAATTGCTTCGGTCATTAGTCCCGTTAGTGTACTGCATTTTTTTCTTCGGAAGATGGCGGTGATCTTTCCCCGCTGGATGGCGAGATCCAGTACCGACCTACCGTCGGATGGCGGGGTTTCCCCCTAACCAGGACTCTCCCACCAGCGGGACACCGCCCCAGCCGGGACAAGCTCTAAGCTCCCGATCGGTCTCCCGGAATATGTGGTAGTGTAGTGCATGTTAGTGTGTGTGTGTATGTAAGAGGAGAGGATAGGACAAGGAAGAGGAAGGACAGATCTCGCGCGGTCCGTGGCCCGTTTGGTAGGGTACTGCTTCGGCATTCGCCTGGTGTTGATCGGAGAAACCACGGAGAACTACCGAGCAGAGCAGCCAGCCGCTAGAATTCTCCTCCAGACAGCGACTGAATTCGACCTAGCTAAAAATCTAGTGTCGAAAATCCTGCCGCCGTGGGGAGTGGGAACCTATGATCTCCCGGTCAAAGGCGCCGCAGTGACATCAATTGATGCATTGAGCTACTGCTCCCGGTGGTCACTTTTATTTTAACTTAAAACTCTCATATAACCTAAATTCTTTTCTTTTATTCATAACTTAAAAAATAATGTTTTGACCTTTCAACGCAAAAGAATATGGAAGAAAAGAAGAAGTTTTTAATACAAATTTTGCTGTAATTCTTCTGTTTAAAATGTTTTATTTTATTTTGTTGTTTGTTATTGTGGCAGCAATGTGTGTTTTATATTTATATTGCTATGTTTGTAAATGATATTTAGTAGGTGTTATCTATATCGTAATTTGGTACGTGTCATTCACCAGAAGCGGCTTCCATTGTTACAGAATATTTTGTAATATTGCTATAAAAATTGACATTCACACAAATGAAAAACGCTTATTAAAATGCCATTCTATAATTGAATGCGTAAGAACATTTTTAGATTTGTGATTTTCCCAAGAAAAGGCTTTTTCTTTTTCAATTGTGTGAACATTGTTTTCCAGAGACCGTCAATTACTGTCCTTCACAAAATTTATGGTACCGAATTCAGCAGGTTGAATGCATGTAAGTAATGTAATAATGAGCTTGAACATGTAACGAATTGTTACAGAATAATCTTTAATCGCTAGGTCGCGTAATAAATTACACGATAAAAAAATATCGTCTACGTTAAGAATATACATCGCAACATGCAATGGCTGTCAAAATGCAGCTGTTCTCTTCGACATGTTACATGTATTGTTAAAGAGAATAATTTGCAATGTATCAGACGACGAGAATCTTATTGTTGTCATGTGCACTCTTATTGTTGCATTGAAAATGCTGCTCAATAAATAGATTTGAAAATAGATTTTGAAAATAGATTTTATTACATGGGAGTTTTTTTGTTGTTTTTTCTCCCTTTCAAAATTCAAAATTTATTGCTTATTTATCCTTGAAAATAGATTTTATTACATGGAGATTTTTTTTTCTCCCTTTCAAAATTCAAAATTTATTGCTTATTTATCCTTGAAAATAGATTTTTACTACATGGGAGTTTTTTTTCTCCCTTTCAAAATTCAAAATTCAAAATTTAAGTAGTATATGACTTAGTGTAGGGATCACAGAATTTTGAAAATGTGCACACAATTCACTTTTCCCCATAGCACGTCATACGCAGTTTTTAACTGTTTTTTGACGTAAAATAAATAAATAAATAAATAAATCAAAAAGCCTACATATTTGATTTCCCAAGATGCCATGTTGAATTGAAATGAATTGAGGTCTTATTTTACGTGGAATGACTCTGGCACGAGGGCTGTTCTTCTGTCTGACCACGTAAATTTCGCTACGCTTCTTTCACCAACTAGGGGAGAAAGAAGATATTACTTAGACGACGAAACAGGCAAGTTGAAAAGCAGAACCTGAGAAAAGAGCTGTCCATTTTTCCTTCCGTCAGAAGCTTCATTTAGGTTTAAGGATATTTTACACGCAGTAAATCTACTAACATGGAACAGCCTGCTTCACTTCCCCTCCGAAGGAAGGCGTACGAACGAATTTTTCGCCCTTAAAAATCCACGGTTCGATAGGGTTTGAATCGGCGAACATGGGATAACAATCCGATACTCTAACCGTTACACCATCGCCGCCGCACATGTTAAAAACGTATGAAAACGGACACCTTACCGGGTTGGAATCTGCTACATCACATTCCCCGATTCGTGAAGGTTCGTAGCTACCGTTAAAGATTTTCACGAAACAAGTAATTTATTATTGTATATTGAAATGAGGTAATTGAATCGACGAGGCAGAAAAGAGGAAGCGAGAAACTGCTTGAGACCTTGCCATGAGCCCGTTTTCTCAAACAAAAATTCCTCAATAGTATTTTTGGAACCAAAGTTTATTTCAAGAGGTAGAAAATGCAATTGTTTCAGCGTCAGTGCTTCTTCGGTGATTTGAGTCTCTTCGTCCTGATAACACCTGTCCGTTTCCCCTTGTTTCCCCTCTGTATTGTTAGTAGCTCCAGGGCAGTGCGCCCAGACTGAATACCAATGTCCACGGGGCCTAATCCGAGCGTGAGACAACGCAACGCATCGTCTGTGGCGGTCGTTGCCCCGACCACCGTCACATGGGTCCAGCAGCAACAAGGACGGCTACACCGACGGCGATGGGGATAGGAAAGGGATGGCGCGGCGGTTGCGCTGGCGGAGGCGGAGGTAGCGGCGGCAGCGGTGGCGGTGGCGACGGCGGTGGGGTGGTGGTAAGAGGGGGGCAGTGGCGATGGCGGCGGGGTGGGAACGGTGGCGGCAATGATGGCGGTGACGGCGACGATGGTGGCGTTGCCCGTGGTGGCGGCAATGGCGGAGGCGGCGGCGGCGGCAGCGGTGGTGGTGGGGGCGGTAGCTGCAGTGGCTGCAGTGGTGAGTGTGGTGGCGGTGGCGGCGCCTCAGACACTGGACGCTAGCGAGTGCAGGCGCGTCCACCTGCGCGCCCCTCGCCCCGCCCCGCCCCGCCCCGCCCTGTGTGGTCTCACGCGCCCGCCAGGTTTTTGTGGCCGGCGCCCCTCCGCTGCGCGACGACGGTGCGACGCCTCGGGCCTACACGGCCGCGCAGGAGGAGCTCACCGGGGCGAGGGCACCGAAACGACAATGGCTCAGAGAGGTCACAAAGGAGTAGAATGAGCGAGTCAACCACTACTAACTGATTTGGGAACGTCAACTATTAAGATCATTAGGCTCGTAAGTGTATGGCTTGCTATATCGAGAGGTGGCAGTGTTCTTCGCTTACTTGGTTTGGTTTGGTTTTTTCGTGCTTTCGGGCGCGTCAACAACTTTGGTCATTAGTACCGTAAGTGTAGTGCATGTATTTTTCGCATGAGATGGCGGTGGTCTTCCCCCGCTGGATGGCGAGATCCGGCGCCGACCTGCCGTCAGCTAGTGGAGTTTCCCCCTAACCAGGACTCTCCCACCAGCGGGGGACCGCCCTAGTCGGGACAAGTTCTAAGCTCTCGATCGGTCTCCCGTAATATGTGGTAGTGTAGTGCATGTTAGTGTAAGTGTGTGTGTAAGGAGGAGAGGATAGGACAAGGAAAAGGAAGGATAGATCTCGCGCGGTCCGTGGCCCGTTTGGTAGGGTACTGCTCCGGCATCCGCCTGGTGTTGATCGGAGAAACCACGGAAAACTACCGATCAGAGCAGCCGGCCGCTAGAATTCTCCTCCAGGCAGCGATTGAATTCGATCTAGCTAAAAAGCTAGTGTCGAAAACCCTGCCGCCGTCAGGACTCGAATCTAGGACCGCCCGGTTAGCGACGCGATCGCGCGCGATCTTTCCTTCCTCTTCCTTGTTCTATCCTCTTCCCTTACACATACACACACTTACACTAACATACACTACACTACGACATATTCCGGGTGATCGGTCAGGAGCTTAGAGCTTGTCCCGGCTGGGGCGGTGCTCCGCTGGTGGGAGGCATTTGGGTAGGGGGAAACCCCGCTAGGTGCCGGTAGGTCAGCGCCGGATCTGGCCATCCAGCGGGGGAAGATCACCGTCATCTCCCGAGGAAACACATGCACTGCACTTACGGGACTATAATCTAAGCTGTTGATGCGCTCGGAATCACTAACAACCAACCAACCAACCAAGTTTTGATACAAGATTTTTACGTAATTTTTCTTCGATTTTTGGGCATTTTAAAATAATTCAAAGAGTATTTTATTGATCATTTTTGGAGATCTTTTAGGTCATCAAAATTCCCTCTAGTTATTAGTACATCATCGATTCAAACCTCTCGCCCGGAATCATAATTTTACGGGAGCCCGGGGGCGATGCGTGCCGCGAGGAAGTAGTGGTAGGGCATGGCCGTCTCGCTACGCCTGCGGCCTGTCGAGAGGATGGGTGGGTGGGTGGAGGACGCGGGGATCATAAGACACCTTCATGAATATGTAATTTTCGCTGCCCCTTCGGCAGCGAGTCATGCGCAAACGGAAAGCAATTAGCCCCGCGCCGCGCCGCGCCGCGCCGCGCCGTTCCCGGAAGCTGCGAGGATCTTCTCAGTGAACGATGGCAGTCCGCGCTCGTCCCTTGCACGAGGTGCCAGAGGTCGCCGCTGCTCTTCACGAGACCAGCGCCCCATCCACTCCCCTCCGGCTTTGTTTATGATTCCTCCCTTCCTCATTACTTCTCTATCATTTTTCCTCTTTAACTCTGGTTTACTCGTTTTTTCCCCTGTATTTGGTTTTGTTCTTTTCGTGTTTCCGGGCGCGTCAACTGCTTTGGTCATTAGTCCCGTTAGTGTAGTGCATGTTTTCTCTCGGGAGATGTCGGTGATCTTCCCCGCTGGATGGCGAGATCCGGCGCCGACCTACCGTCGGCTAGTGGGGTTTCCCGCTAACCAGGACTATCCCAACAGCGGGGCACCGCCCCAGCCGGGACAAGCTCTAAGCTCTCGATCGGTCTCCCGTAATATGTGGTAGTGTAGTGCATGTTAGTGTAAGTGTGTGTGTGTGTGTGTGTGTAAGGGGGGGAGGATAGGACAAGGAAGAGGAAGGAAATATTGCGCGCGGTCCGTGGCCCGTTTGTTAGGGTACTGCTCCGGCATTCGCCTGGTGTTGATCGGAGAAACCACGGAAAACTACCGATCAGAGCAGCCGTTCGCTATAATTCTCCTCCAGACAGCGACTGAATTCGACCTAGCTGAAAAGGTAGTGTCGAAAATCCTGCCGCCGTCAGGACTCGAAACTAGGACCTCCCGGTCAGGGGCGCTGCAGTGGCATTAGTTGATGCACTGAGCTACCGCTCCCGTTTTTCCTGTATTCAAAATTCAAGAAGTAGTTAGTAGAAGTCTTAGTGTAGGGATCACAGAATTTTGAAAACGTGTACAGAATTCACTTCTCCCCATAGCACATCAAACACTGTTTTCAACTGTTTTTTTTACGTAAATAAATAAGTAAATACATAGATAAAATAATTAGACTTTTGCGAGGGATAAATGGAAAAACCCACATGTTGATGTAAACACAGCCTTCGGATTTCTGTTACTAGTATCTTGATTTCCGAGGTTTGAATAGCCTGTGATACAAGACTTACAAAGATATGTGGAATTTGCTGATAGAGAAAATAAAATGTATTAAGAATTGGAGAAGATAGATGGCCAAAGAAAGTTTTGCTACATCACCCGGCAGGAAGGAAAAGAAGAAGAAGACCTAGAACAGCGTGGTATGCAGGATACAAGAAGCCATGCGTGCAAGGAATACTGAAGAGGAGGAAGAAGCATGGAGAGACCGAGACCTGTGGCGTTGGAGGTTGCGAGAAGCGGTGACTGCTGTAGAACCCCCGCAGAAGAAGAAGAAAATAAAATACTCTAGAATAAATTATTGGAGTTTATGAACTTAAGACTATCCAATAAGTTAATAATTTCTTTAATTTTCTAGAAAAAAATGTTTCAAAAAGCTGACGTAATAGAGAAGCTAAAGTTTTCATCCGACTGAACAAATCGAATTCTTGCGGATTAGCACGTAAAATTAGACAAAATATACATGAAATCCTGTATGTGCAATGCACTTTTCATAATAAAAATGAAAATTCCACTGAAATACTGTCACCAACCAAATGTATTATCAATTTTAGCATGATTTTACATTGGTGTCTACAGTCATTTACGGTATATTTAAAAAAATATATAAATATGGTGGATGGCCGATCTCAATTAATCTGCATTATCAACTTTGTACGAAGGCCAAAATTATTCAATTTCACAGGTAGTTTAATTATGTCGATGGTGGGCAAGGAACAGATAATGTATTAGAAGAATAATATTTCATTTGGAATTTGCTGTTTCTGGGAAATCATCTAGAACATAGAGTGAAAAATTGCATTTCAACATCTGGTTTCTGCTTTTTGATACCTGGAGACGCCTCTTCATCAAGTAGGGACGGATTAGGTACTTCCGATTCTCCAAGCACAAAAGTGTTAGGCTCCCCCCTCGTCCGGAAAATTGCCTTCATTTTTAATGTGAAATTGAGTATAATTTTTAAATACAAAGTTTTTAGTGCAGAACACTATTTTATTTAAAATTATTTCAGTATGCAAGCATATTTTGACATTTACTAATATTTTATGATTTTTCTGCGCCGCGAGGACTCTCATAAATAGGTGACCTTAATCATCTGCTTATTTGGCCGTATACCGACTGGATTCCGCGGTTAATTTTTCCTAAGCCGTTGACCAACTTCCCAGAAAAGGCATAGCACGACTGCATCCCGTTTACCTCCTTAGTGTAGGGATTGATTTCTTGTGATTGATCCACTTCTGCATGTTTTCAAGGAACATTTTCTCGTTCTTTAGAGCAATAATACCGTAAAAGAAATATTTGGAAATTTGTGGAAATAAAACTAAAACCTTTCGTGAGCATAGCTCAGCAGTATAGCTCTGAAGAAGGCCACAGCAAGATGGCCGAAACGTCAGCTCCATCGACGAGCAGTATAGCCCTGAAGAAGGCCACAGCCAGATGGCCGAAATGTCAGCTCCATCGACGAGCAGTATATCCCTGAAGAAGGCCACAGAAAGATGGCCGAAACGTCAGCTGCATCGACCAGGACGCGGCTAATCCAGAACCGCCAAGAATTCTCCCTATCAGAGGCACTGCAGTGACGTCAATTGCATGCACGTAGGAGGGAGAGCGGTCGCGGGGCGTGCGCGCGTGCTGGCCCGTGGCGGCGGCGGCGTCAGAGCGTGAAACGCTCGCTCGCGGGCGAGTAACGCTCCACTGCGAACGGCGATACAAGATAAGGCGCACGTGCTGAGCCCCGCGACAAGTGACAATACAACCTGCGCCCCGGCACTTACACGCCCACCCGGCCGAGTATTAACATAACAGGAGAAACAGGTGCGCGAGAGCGGGTTGAATTTCAAAATTCAATTTCATTAGGTTCCCAAACGCTTATTAATTTCAGCGTCGGGTTTTTAAATGTCTTCACGCTTCGATTCACAGGATCATTATTAGCTTAGTTTAAGGCAAAATAATAATTGTGGTTTTGTGGTAATACGTTCAATGATTATTTATTAAGAAATGCAAAAGATTTTGTAATATAAAAAGTTTTGCAGATTATATTTCCATGACTGTAACCAGATAGCAAACGGATTCTCATATATGTTATTTCATCTTTAATATGCTCTTGTGATGGCGAAAGTATAAAATGGCAACATATTACAATTCTTATTTATGTTTCTTCTTTTTCTATTTACGCATAGTGAATTTCAAAACTATATGTGTGTATAAAGTTTCTATTTTAATATAAAATAAAAGTTACAAGCCTATTATCAGGATACGCAGAAATTACAAAGTTAAGGTGGGGGAGCAACAACCACTAGACTTAAAATAAGAAATATAAAAAAGTGCACCACTTGCAATTGGGAACACCAACAAAAGAACGGTGTTCAACAGTCAAGAGCAGGATATGAGCAAGTCCAGTCTCTGCCCTTTGGAGTCACTATGGTTCTGGAAGCTCCTCATATTAGTTTCTGAGGCGATGAACACTCCTCAAATTAAATTATCATTGACATAATTAAATAATAGCCAGTCAGCCTCTATTCATCAAGGGTAATAATTGTAAATAAATCCGTTGTGAAAAATTGTTGCTATCTAAATCTCAAAACTCCTGAACACAGTTCAATTTTTAGGGAGCAAGAAACCTGATGTAAGTCTTCCAATACCTGTGCAAAATGTTTAAAATTACTGTTTTAGCAAAACATTCATTTTCAAAATGATTTTAAATTGATGAAAAATGATGAAAAATGTTTTATTTATTATCGATGTTGGTCAACCTGATTAAAATCAAATTCTCCATTTGCAGCTTCAAGACACCTACATTAATTTATTTTCTAGGAAGCGTAGATACCTTCTGCTATGAACTCTCCTTTTTTGGGACCGTTAGAGAATAACGTTTCAGTAAAATCATCTGAGAAATCATGTGTAAAAGTACCACAACACTGCATCAAATGTACCAAATGTTCTAACATAAAATGTACCATAACAAATGTACCATAAACCACGCGCAATTTTTCCTTTCCCATCCTTGTCCTCCCTTTTCCCGCCCACATACATGCACTTATATGAAATATATTATTGTGACGGGAGACCAACACTGTGCTTGGCCCAGCTAGGGTGATGTGGAGACTTTCAGAGAGGGAAAAATCCCGCACGACGACGCATAAGTCGGCGCCCGATCTCACATTCCAGCTGGTGATGAACATCACCATCTTCCGGGGTATAACACGCACTACTCTCAAGGAGCTAGTAACCACACCAGTGGCCACCACACCAGTGCCACCATACCAGTGGCCACCACACCAGTGGCCACCATACCAGTGGCCACCACACCAGTGGCCACCACACCAGTGGCCACCACACCAGTGGCCACCACACCAGTGGCCACCACACCAGTGGCCACCACACCAGTGGCCACCACACCAGTGGCCACCACACCAGTGGACACCACACCAGTGGCCACCACACCAGTGGCCACCACCAGTGACCACACACCAGTGGCCACCACCAGTGGCCACACACCAGTGGCCACCATACCAGTGGACACCACCAGTGGCCAGCACCAGTGGCCACCATACCAGTGGCAACCACACCAGTGGCACCACACCAGTGGCCACCACACCAGTGGACACGCGCTCCGAGTCTCGAAATAACCAACCAATGAATCTACTTTCGAAGCCCAGATGGTTGTACTTGGTATTTCTCTCTTGGGAAACGCTCATATCCCTCTTTGCGCCGCCAGTCTGATTGATGTAGGGGTCAGTGACGTGCGCCGCCCGCGCAATGCTTCGTTAGTCGCCCCCGCCGCGGCGTCGCGCCGCGCGCCCTGACACACTGCGCCACATACGGCACCGCGCCGCGACGCACCGGCGCGGCCACGCGGCGCTCTTTGGTTTATTCATGGCGGCCCGGCCACGCGGCACCTGCCCTGCACGTGAGAGCTGCCCCTCCCCCGCCTCGCCCTCGCCTCCTCCTCCTGCCGTTTGCAGCCGCCAAGTGATGGACAGTGATGAGACAGGGCGGTCGCCCAAAATTGAATTATAGTCAATGCACGAACAATTGGGTTTTGTGGAAACCAAGAAAATTAGAAAATTAACACACATGTCATATTTCAAAATGGCACAGAGTTGTCGTCCAAAATTGAATTATTTATTATTCAGTGCACGAAGAATTTTGTTTTGTGGAAACCTACAAACTATGAAAAAATTTCAAAATTAATACTGCTTTTAGCCGCAAGAGCTGCCCTTACCCTCCATAGTTTCCGCCTCCCCCCTTTCCCGCCTCACCGCAATCGCCAACGCCCTCGCCTCCTCCCTCTGCCGTTTGCAGCCGCCAAGTGATGGACAGTGATGAGACAGGGTGGTAGCCCAAAATTGAATTATATTCCATGCACGAACAATTTGGTTTTGTGAAACCTCGATACCAAGAAAATTAGAAAATTAACACCATTCATATTTCAAAAGGAGTTGGCGTCCAAAATTGAATTATATTCTCAGTGCACGAACAATTTGGTTTTGTGGAAACCTGCGATTACCAAGAAAATTAGAAAATTAACCACAATTCATATTTAAAAGGCACAAGTTGTCGTCCAAAATTTGTCGTCCAAAATTAATATTTTTTTAAGTTAAAAAAATAATTCAAAAAGGCAATTATTTGCGTAAATACCTATCAGAACGCAAATATTTAACCCTTATCTGCCTTAATTGTTTTTAAAAAATTTCATTACACCATTTTATATTTTTTAAATATCAATTTTTTCTCAAAATTTTGAAATGCAAATGGTGACACATGATGAATGTGATGAAAAACATGTAATTATAATTGAAATTTTGCAATATTTTAAGGTAAAAGTTTGAACTATCTATCGTATGGTACATCGTGCTCATATGGGTACACTATGCAGATTAGGGTTGGTCACAAAACCCAAGTAATCTTGAAGATAATAGAAGAACACTAGTGGTGCTACAGAATTGCACAGACATTCTCGCATTAATTAATTTTTTAATCTTTTAATCTACACCATCTTTTCTGAATACCTCACCCTCTTCCTAGTTTCTACCTAACGGAGCCAAACCAAATTTTTTCACATTTTCTCAAATTCTAGGGAGGCCTAACTGTGATTTGAAATATATTTTCTAAAATATTCAAAACAATAAAACAGACCTATATGCAAATTTTCATTCAATACATTGGAGCCGTTCTTGAGACAATATCGTTTGAGTCTTCCTGAAAATGGCGAAATTTCAGAAAATTTTCACAGAAAAGTTTTCAATATCGAGAAACTTTATTAGAAATCATTTGAATCATAAATCATGTCCGTAATGCAAATATTAAGAGATATTTCCAAAAATTTACATTTGTGTAATTTAAAAAAATCAAAATCATAAATCAAAATAGCGTTCATGTCATTATACTCAAACTTATTTGGCACTTTCGCTTCAGAAGGCTTGAGAGAAAAAATTGGAGCCGTTTTTCAAAAAATGTCGTTCAAGCGTTTTCTGAAATTGCGAAAGTTTGAGCTCAATTTTACAGCCTTTTAAAACGGGTACTAGGTAGAGTTTACAAAGCATTTCCACCCGAAATTTTACCATTTTTAACATGCTGTTTCTCTTCAGCTATTTAATGTAATGCAGTGAAAACTTGTACAATTGAAAACAAATGATTATGAACAATATGGTGTAAAGTAAATTAATCTGCATCAACTCTATCATATTTTAGAAATAAATAACTAGCAATCAACAATCGTAAAGACAATTTGCAACTCTACTTTTAGGTACCTTTTGCTGAAAAACTATCAACTTTAGCAACTTTTACTCCTTATTCAAAAATGTTCCATATTAATAGTTTAATACATTCAGTGAAATATTTTACAACTACACCTTCACACTTTTTGATAAAAACATTTTGAATTATACATTAACTTTACACCTCTAAAAAATGGGGTATTATTATTTTTTAAAATAATAGTTATCACTTAAGCAAGTTAAATTTTCACTGACTGGAAAGAAAATTTCATTCTCTGCATTTTAAAAAAAGAATGAAGTTGTTAAGACTAATAGTTCCTGAGATATAGGTTCCTGAATAAGAAAAAAATCAACTTTCGGAAAACGGCAAAAAACAAAATTCATGTACATACCATTGATTAGCACATCCCTGGGACATATGTGTCACATTTTTCTGCTTCCTCACCCTGTAAGTTCCTTTTCTCAGCCCTTTTCTTTATTCTTGCTTCTTTTGTTGCCATTTCTGCAAATTTATCCCCTTCCATAACGCGTCTTCTGTCAATTCTGTGAAGAGCATCTAACATGTTTAATCCAGGCTCTAGTCCTAGTTTTTTCAATACTTCTGCCCTTTGCTTTGCCCCTTCATTAAAACAGATTACAGCATCATAAACACACAATTGTAATCCATGCTTGTGTTCATAGGTTTCCCCCCTGGTTATTTTCCCAAATCAAATGGTTGAAACTTTCATTTGGATTTTGGGTCTGTCCATGGAGGCACTTGCTAAGCAGGACAGGATCACTCAAACTTCTAAACACTGGTTTTATTTCATCCATAACAGCTTGAGGAAGGCTATGCTTGTGTTCATAGGTTTCCCCCCTGGTTATAGCTTTCTGGTACCCACACCACGAGTCTTCTCCTTTGGGGCACAAGGCATGTTGAGGACTGGCATCTGTAGACAGTTTATGGAAAAATATTGACCATACTGCTTTTCTCATTGCAGAAACGTCACTGTCACTTTTGTGCCTCATAATGGCCAACTTATAATATGTTTGCAATTTCATTATTTCACTGTCAGTTAATCTGCCTCTTCCATTCAGAGTTTTTCCATCACTTAGTTTTATTCCTTTTTTTTCTTTCCGTAATCTTGTGAGTCTTGCACCCATCCTCTTCTGTACATGTCCAATGCACTCCAGCTTTTTTATTTCAATGTCAGTTCCATACACATTAGCTTCTTGCACTTTTAGGAACCCTTTGGAGTCACCATCTCCTAAGTAATAAACATAACGTACACCACTGTGAAATGACTCTGAACGCCTATAAATAGCTAAAACACCTTCGCATTCCATTCCACCACTGTAGCCATCATAATTTTTAGTGCATGAATGTGGTTCTTCTAATTTACACTGCCTGCAATACTTGGTGATACATTCAACATCTATCACCTTCCCATTTTCTAATGATGTAGCAGTAACCACTGCATTCAGAGAACTATGACCGCGTCTCTGCCATGATCCATCGAAAGCTGCAGAAATGTCTTTGGAACTGTCATTCTCAATTACAGTTTCTTGTACAGCACACTGCATGCTATTTTCTGCAACTTCCTTCAATGGCTGCATTATAATGTTATAATAACTGGAAAATTTTGTAGGTGGAGGAGGCAGATTCATAATTGCACAAAGAGTCTGGGCAGCCTTTTGTCCCTTGCCTACACATCTCATTCCATAAGCAAACCTTAGATTTACTTCATATTTTCTTTTACAGTTGTAGATGTCATAGAGCAATCACTTTTGTCCTTAGTTACTCAGTACTTGTGTGTCCACTAATATAAACCCTGATTCACTGACTTTTAAATTTAAGTTACTCAGTACTTGTGTGTCCACTAATATAAACCCTGATTCACTGACGCCATTATTTACAGAAAATGTATCATTATCTGTATAGCACAGCTTTCTTCTCGATGCACTAGGAGGAGTATGCTGTTGAATATTTGAAGTCACAGGAGTTTCAATATTATTCGAATTCCTCCGGGCATAATATTTACCCCTGCCGAACTTCTTGATTCTAGGCATTATCTAATGCAATAAATGCTAATTACAACACAAACTGACAATGCTAAACAAACTAACAACACGCTAATACTCAGCTAAAAAACACAAGCACCTAACCACACAAAATCACATGTAACTCGTAAACAAAACGCGTACACAGACGGCTAGCGAGTGTCACTTGTTCCCAGGCAACCAACAGAACTACCAACCAGCGAAAAAGCAGAAATTAAAACACTAGAAGCGACATTTCGATAATATGAAATTGCGAATCGAGTGCAATGTGCTGAAAGGGGGCGTGGTCCTGGTGGCGCCATATTTAAATGTCGCTTTAGGGCATTAAACACGCCAAAAATAAACAAAATATATATTAGTGTATTCAGCATTTCATTCCGAATCGTTTGCAACTAAAAACCAAAAATCGATTTTTTGAGCCTAAAACTCTACCCAGTGTCCTTAAGACATCATTTTAAGCACTTGTACTCCCAAATGCAATAATATACACAACTTGCAGGGTTGTAAATATTAACGACTTGAGTGATCTGTAAAGAAAATAACGTATCTGTAATTTTTGAAAAAACAAAAATAAGTACAACAAAACAGCGGAATGCTTTTATGACATCTTATTCATGCATGAAGTACTATCCGTACAAAAAGTGTCAAGAACAAATTCGGAGCAGTTTTAAAAAAAAATTACAATTGTTTTAATTTTACGCAAAATTACTCAAAACTATTTATATTTTAAAATTATTGTGTATGTCCTTATTTAAAGATCTAATTTTGAACAAAAAAGGAAAATTCTCTATCACTAATACTGTAATTGTAGGAAGAGATCGAAAAACAAATAATTTTTTGTAATTTTAAAAATTCAGATATTTTAATTAACAAAACTGAGATCATAATATCAATTAATTCACTCTTTTCCCCAAGTTACTTATTAACTTTGCAAAAAGACAATCGTAATAACAAAATTGGGGATGATTAAAAGATTAAGAAGCTGTCTAATGTCCTACATGACAGAACGCGGGATATGATCTTAAGAAGCATGTGGGTAACTTCCCGATGTAATTCCCGGTGTTCAACACCGCCATTACATAAGGTGTAATATCAAAATCTTGCCTTTATTAATTGTGCCTTTTGTAATAATTCATATTTCTCAAGCATTGTTTCGAAAGTTCTATTTTCATTCATAGTTAAGCAGAGATCTTTGTTTATTTGTCCTAAACATTTACATATGCAATGATAGTAAAATTTGGCAAATTTTTCAGAAATGACTATCGCCAGAGTATTTAGAAATACTGAATGGACCTATAAATAAAACTTTAGACTCACTTTTTAATTCAAATAGTTTCCTTGTATTGTTCTATTAAAATATAAGAAAAACGTCCGTCGATCAGCTGGAAGGCGGTTGTCTAGAAGAAAGCTTTGTTACGACTTAAGTTTTGAAATTGAAGCTCCTGATTGGATATCGGCGTATCAGCTGATCGAACGTCAATCCCACTTCTATTTTAATCGGAAAAAGAGCCATATTTCAAGATCACTCAAGAAAAGGAATTATTGTAATTAATTATAATGCTCGAGAAATATTGCTTGTGTTTACATATATTTTTATACATATCTGATTTCGATTATTTTTTTTTCTCCATGAGAGTTTTCAATTCGTAGCTCCAACCAAAAATATTAAAACGTAGATTTTGGAAAGAATACCCACGCGCTGGAATCGGATGACGACGTAAGGAGTGGAAACGACCAAAATGCAAAGGTGAACGGACTTGTTCGACGCATTCTATCCGTGGAAACAAGTTTGTTCAGAAAGCGACGTGGGACGCAGGACTTTCGTTGTTTCGCTTTATGACGTCTCCCGCTAATTTCCACAAATTCCCATTCCAGATGGCCAGACAGGCAGCAAATCCGGCAATCGAAGACGCTGCCTTCAGTTGACGCTTGGACAGGGAGCGGATGCCATTTGCATAAACACGTTCTACTGTTTTGTCCCGGCATTCACAAGCACAGTGGCCGAAAAAGTGCTTCTGGAAGGACAGATTCATAAAGTGTGGATTATTTCTCCCAGTTCTGAAGGAATCCCCTCTAGTGGTTCACGGCAGCAGACACTTTTATGGAGACTTTTTCAGTACTTTTATTACCCTGGTATTAACTTGCAGAAAACATACAACTTAAATCGCACCGCATTTGAATATAAAACGTATCCCTACATTGAAATTAATTCTTGTAGAAAATGTCTCTTTGACTTCTTGGGTTTGCAAGAAGTACTCACACTATCAATAACGGATTATCATGTAAAAGCCTGAATGATTGATTGATTGATTGATTGATTGATTTTTTCGTGTTTCCGTGTGCGTCAATTGCTTCGGTCATTAGTCCCGTTTGTGTAGGGCATGTTTTTTCTCTGGAGATGGCGGAGATCTTTCCCCGCTGGATGGCGAGATCCGGCACCGACCTACCGTCGGCTAGTGGGGTTTTCCCCTAACCAGGACTCTCCCACCAGCGAGGCACCGCCCCAGTCGGGACAAGCTCTAAGCTCCCGACCGGTTTCCCGGAATATGTGGTAGTGTGGTGCATGTTAGTGTAAGTGTGTGTGTAAGAGGGGAGGATAGGACAAGGAAGAGGAAGGAGAGATCGCGCGCGATCCGTGGCCCGTTTGGTAGGGTACTGCTCCTGCATTCGCCTGGCGTTGATCGGAGAAACCACGGAAAACGACCGATCAGAGCAGCCGGCCGCTAGAATTTTCCTCCAGACAGCGACTGAATTGGACCTAGCTGAAAAGCTAGTGTCGAAAATCCTGCCGCCGTCAGGACTCGAACCTAGGACCTCCTGGTCAGAGGCGCTGCAGTGACATCAGTTGATGCACATGTAAAAGCCTGTTTTTTATATATTCATATAATACCGGTACTTGGAAGCTTCATGATTTTTCATAGCCTATTTTTATTCTCCTATTCGACATTAATGTTCTTTCGTTTCTCGTGAATATACAAAAGAAAAACATGACGAATGTAATGTGCATCAGGAAATTTCCTCTCAACGCAGCTTCGAAATTATACTGACATATTAAATCATGGTTCACATATAGTTGAAGTTCAACTACGTAAAACTTATTTTTCTGCATTCTGCAAGTTGGCGTCCGAAAATGTAAGAAACATCGAACTATTACAGATAACCAACATTTTTCGATCGTCTAAATACACTTGTGGTTCTAAAGGTGTTTCCTGCAAATCCGAAACATTTTTTATCTCACTTTCAATACTAGAGCAATATTTATATCCATTTATACCAATCATCCCTACAAGTATATGTAGTTTGTTAGTCTTCAGTTATTTCACTGACGTTAGATAATAAGTTAGGATTGAAATGAAGTAGATAATATATTTACTGAACTGTCAGAACACCAAACGCAAGATAGATTATATAGATTTAATAGTAATAATTAAGTGAGTTTGGTACGTAGAGAAGCTGATTTGCCTCCTGGTGTAGTTTCCCCCTATGTGCTATAACATGACTGGTTTTCCAACCTTTCGCGCATACCTTTCCTACTTCATCCTATCATTCCTGAGACGGAGGAGTTTTCATCTGAGGCAAGTTCCCACTACATCGCAGTGAGGCAACCTCCTTGATCCGTCAATTATGTTTGTGGGGTGGGGTATATTCCCAGAATCTCGTGTATCTGATAATCCCGAACCTTCCCTTAATCTTTCTCTCCCTTGTAATATCTGTGAGCGTTAATTAATCCAGTACGGGCCTACAGGGCGCCGCGTCAGCGCCATCTAGGTGCAACCAGATTTCCTTCCTCTAAACCGGACCAGCAGTGCCTTTGACCGGGAGGTCATAGGGTTCGAGTCACTTCCGTACCAGGAGCTCGAATTCGGACATGACTGAAAGGGCTCAGTAGAAAAAGGGGCTATTCCACATTTTTTGGTGAAATTGAGTTATTAGCATTATACAAAGCTTCAAATATTATTATTTTAACTTAATATGTTATTTAAATTCAGTATGCAAGTGTACTGTATTTAAAAGTTTAAAAATGTATTGAGTTATATGAGGGATGTTCAGGTAAAACACTCGTTATCTCATAACTATGTCAGTGTGGGATAGCCCCTTGTTCTATTGAGCCCATCAATTTTAGCAGCCGGTTGCTCTGTTCGTTTTTCGTGATTTTACCGATCAACACCTGGAGAGGTGTTGATCGGAGAAACCATGGAAAACTACGAATCAGAGCAGCCGGCCGCTAGAATTCTCCTCCAGACAGCGACTGAATTCGACCTAGCTGGAAAGCTAGTGTCGAAAATCCTGCCGCCGCCAGAACTCGAACCCAGGACCCCCCGGTCAGAGGCGCTGCAGTGACATCAGTTGATAATAAACAAACCTAGGCTAGATGAAGTCTATCATCGCTCAGTCCGGAAAATATGTGAACATAACGGCAAACCTCGCAATTTTTGGGAAACAACGGAGCTCGCACCTGGAGTTTATCATAGTTACAGACCGGTCAATTGTCTCGTAAGTCATTAGTTTCGCAAGTGTAGTGCATGTTTTATCACGAAAGATAGGGGTATCTTCCGCCGCTGGAAGGGGATATCCGAAAGTTATCTATCCGTCCACTTTTTTTTCCCTCACCAGGTATCCTCCACCAGTATGTCACCACCCAAGTCGAGACAAGCACTAAGCTCCCGACTGGTCGCCCGACAAGTTTGGTAGTGTAGTGCATGCTAGTGTAAGTGTGTAAGAAAGGGGGTGATAATACAAGGAAAAGGAAGGAAAGATCGCGCGCAGTCCGTGGCCCATTTGTGAGGGTACTACCCCGGCATTCGCCTGGTGTTGATCGGGCAAAACCACGGAAAACTACTGATCACTCCCCCAGTCATCGGCTGAATTCGACCCAGCTATGTAGTTAGTATCGAAAATCCCCCACCGGGTGTGGCAGCCGGTCGAATCGAATTTTTCAGTGTCGCATTCCATTGACCTGCGTTGTTTACAGGTTTACAGTTTAATCTTTTTTGTGTCGTTTTCATTTGGACCTTCGCCTTCTGCGAGAGATTCCTCGCCTACGACCGCTCTTCTCACCATTCCTTGGCCTTCACGCCGCGGTCAACCTCAATATTTTAGCGCGCGCCCCTCGTTAGAAGCTACAGCCATCTGGCTTCTATTACTCATTTTCGGTCTCCATCAAACCGCGAGAGCGTCGAGTCCACTTTTTGCATCCTTCGCTTTTGTTGTTCGTCCGCCGAGGCAGTGTTCAGATCCAGAAGCAGCATGCCTGTACGGGATGCAGAGGGAAACAAGAAAGGGAGCATGTCTGACACAAGAAATCGGAGAAGAATGGAATTTGGAGGAGAGTAAATAGCACAAGATTTTAGAGAGTGAAATCAGAGTAAGGCGTGTTGCGATGGAGCGTAGCAGTTTTTAAATACAAATAGATATAAAGGACTTTTTCTTCAGGCTGGAAATATTACAAAATACTGGAGCGTGTGCATATGGGTGTACCAGACAGAGCTAAGAGGTCGACAAGAGAAGAACAATTCTAAGGATAAAGATGCGTGATATAGTAATCACGAAAAAAAGAAAATACAAAATCGCGAGGGCTGCTATGAGTAAAAATCTGGTCAAGATTTGGATTCGGAGGGGAGGTAGAAAGGTGAAACGAATTAAAAGAAAATAGTATGAGTCTGGGAGAGGCAACAATGGATTGATCGATAACTAAACGAACCACGACCACTCCTCTTCGTAGAACGGAAAACGAGCGAGACGACGGAGCCCGAAAAGGCAAAATAGCTTACTGAGGGAGGAAATGCAGAGGGAGAGACGAAACGGCAAAAGGACAAGCGGAGGGAGAGCGGGGAGAAAACGAGAGCGAGCGAGTGAGCAAATGAAGGCGGACGCGCGTGGCGTGGCGGAGGGAGGGGGGGGGGGGGGGGCGAGCCGTTGTAACGTAGCGGGACGGTGCAGGGGGTTGGAGAGGGTGGAGCGTATACGGGCGGGGAGAAGGAAACGGGGCGGAGGTGGCGTGGCGGGACGGTGCGGAAAGAGGCGGGCCGGGGTGGAGCGGGGCGTGGTAGAGAGGTGCGGGTGGGGTGGGGCGGGCCGGGGCGGAGTAGGGTAAAGTGGATGAGGGTGGTCAGGTAGGGTGGGGGGCGTGGGGCGAATGAAAGCGGGGCGGAGGGAAACAAGACGAGTTGGGGCGGGGGAGACGGTGCGGAGGGGGAGGGCTGGGTGGAGCGGATGCGGGCAGGCGTGGCGGGAGGGCGGGCAGGGTAGAGTGAGGCGTGGTAGAGCGGGTGCGGGCGGCCAGGTGGGGTGGGGCAGAGCAGGGCGGAGGGAAACAGAGACGAGTTGGGGCGGGGAGGTGGGGCAGGGAGGAGCGGATACGGGCAGGCGAGGCCCGGGAGGGCCGGGGCGGGGTAGAGCGAGGCGTGGTAGAGCGGGTGCGGGCGGCCAGGCGGGGTGGGGCGGGTCGGGGCGGGGCGGAGGGAAACGAGACGAGTTGGGGGGGAGGCGGGGCGGGAGGAGCGGATACGGGCAGGCGTGGCGGGGGAGGGGCGGGGCCGGGGTGGGGGCAGAGGCGTGGTAAGAAGTGGGTGCGAGGCGGCCGGGCGGGGTGGGGCCCAGGTCGGGGCGGGGCGGAGAGCGAGACGAGTTGGGGCAGGGAGAGGGGCGGGGGCAGGAGGAGCGGATGACGGGCAGGCGAGGCGGGAGGGCGGGGCGGGGTGAGGCGAGGCGTGGTAGAGCGGGTGCGGGCGGCCCGGGCGGGGTGGGGCAAGGTCTGGGCGGGGCGGAGGAAACAGAGACGAGTTGGGGCGGGAGGCGGGGTGGCAGGGGAGGAGCGGGTGCGGGGGGAGCGGGACGGGGAGGGGCGGGGCGGGGCAGAGCGAGGCGTGGTAGAGGCGGGTGCGGGCGGCGAGGCAGGGTGGGGCGGGTCGGGGCGGGGCGGAGGGAACCGAGACGAGTTGGGGCGGGAGGCGGGGCGGGGAGGAGCGGATGCGGGCAGGCGAGGCGGGGAGGGCGGGGCGGGGTGGGCGGGGCGTGGTGGAGCGGGGCGGGCTGGCGGGGCGGGGCGGGGCGGGTCGGGGCGGGGCGGAGGAGCAGGGCGGTGGGGGCGGGGGGGCGGGGCGGGAGGAGCGGATGCGGGCAGGCGTGGCAGGGAGGGGGCGGGGCAGGGTAGAGGCGAGGCGTGGTAGAGCTTGGTGCGGGCGGCCAGGCGAGGTGGGGCAGGTCAGGGCAGGGCGGAGGGAAACGGACGAGTTGGGGCAGGAGGCGGGGCAGGGAAGAGCGACGGGGAACGAGGCAGGGGAGGGCGGGGCAGGGTGGGGCGAGGCGTGGTGAGCGGGTGAGGGCGGCGAGGCGGGGTGGGGCGGGGCGGGGCGGGGCGGAGAGCTGAGGCAGGTGGGGCGGGGAGGCGGGGCGGGGAGGGCGGATGCGGGCAGGCGTGGCGGGGAGGGCGGGGCGGGGGTAGAGCGGGGCGGGGAGAGCGGGGCGGGCGACAGGCGGGGCGGGGCAGGTGAGAGGGCGGGGCGGAGAGCCGGACGAGGTTGGGGCGGGGAGGCGGGGCGGGGAGGGAGCGGATGCGGGCGGGCGTGGCGGGGAGGGGCGGGGCGGGGTAGAGCGAGGCGTGGTAGAGGCGGGTGCGGGCGGCCGGGCGAGAGTGGGGCGGGGCGGGGCGGGGCGGGGAAACGAGACGAGTTGGAGCAGGGAGGCGGGCAGGGAGGAGCGGATGCTGCGGGCAGGCGTGGCCCAGCGGGGGGCAGGGCGGGGTGGAGCGGGGCGGGGTAGAGCGGGTGCAGGGCGGCGAGGCGTGGGGGGGGCGGGTGGGGCGGGAGCGGAGGAAACCGAGACGAGTTGGGGCGGGGAGGCGGGGCAGGGAGGAGCGGATGCGGGCAGGCGTGGCGGGGAGGGGCGGGGCGGGGTAGAGCGAGGCGTGGTAGAGCGGGTGCGGGCGGCCAGGCGGGGTGTGGCGGGTCGGGGCGGGGCGGAGAGCAGAGACGAGTTGGGGCAGGGAGGCGGGGCAAGGGGAGGGGAGCGGATGCGGGCAGGCGGGGCGGGGAGGGCGGGGCAGGGTAGGCGAGGCGTGGTGAGGCGGGTGCGGGCGGCCAGGCGGGTGGGGCGGGTCCGGGGCGGGCGGGAAGCAGGACGAGTTGGGGCGGGGGAGGCGGGAGCGGGGAGCGGATGCGGGCAGGCGAAGGCAGGGCGCGAGGCGTGATGGGCCGGGCGAGCGACGCTTTTTGTCGCCGGCGTTGGCGCGTTGGCGCCGCGCCCGCGAACCGGCCGGCCGCCGCACTTCCCCATTGGCGGGTTGGGCCGCATGCATAATGGGCGGCGGCGCGGCGGCGTCCCCGCGCGGCCGCTGATTGCGCGGTGTCAATTTCGCGTGAAGAATGCCCCCGACCGCCGCCGCGCCGGCACGGGCCACGCCGAGCGTTGCCCGGACACCCCACCGCCCCTTGGATAAAATTTTGAAATTCAATTCCATTCCAATGTTGCCTTATTTTACGTGGCCACATTTAGACCATCAGGTCGGCTTTTCCGTCTGACCACGCAAGTTTCGCCAGTCTGCTCTCTGAGGATTGTCGATCTTGTACATGAAGTGAATCTACAACATGGCTTTACTTCCTTACGAAGGAAGATGTTCGATGAATGTTTTCGCTCTTAAAAATATTTGGTGGTTTTTGAAAATTCCATTCAATGTTGCCTTATTTTACATGAAAGCCACACTTAGACCATGAGTCAGCTTTTCCGTCCTGGCCGCGCAAGTTTCGCCCTCTCCTCTTTTAGGCTTGTGGATTTTTTTACATGAAGTAAATCTACAACATGGGACGTCGCCTTTACTTCCCTTAAAGAATAGCGTTCGTGAAGTCCGCCCCAAACAACCTTCAGACATAATATCAAAATTCAATTCCATTCAATGATACCTTATTTATGTTGCCAGACTTTGACCATCATGTCAGCTTTTCTGTCTTACCACGCAAGTTTCGCTACTGTCCTCTTTTAAAACTTATCGATATTTTACATGAAGCAGTCTACAGCATAGCTTTACTTCCCTTGAAAGCGGTGAATGAGTCTTTTCGCTCTTAAAAATATTTGGTGGTTTTTGAAACAGCAACCTTATTTATACGAGCGAGATACGGTACCCGATACCAACTTAGCCGCCAAATTGAATGGATGGTATTGGAATGAATTAATAAGCATGGAGTTAAAAATGACCCATTTAGAAGATGATCCACTTTGGTGGAAATGTGTTCGTGTGTTTGTAATATTCTCCGAAACCTGAAGAGGCCTGAAGGCATTTTGAGACCAGAACAGGAAAAGGGATACTTTTACAAAATATCTCGTTTCCTTATATTTTTGAAAGTCACGTGCACAATTTACCATGGTTTGAAATAAAGAAAGAGAATTTTTAAAAACGAACATTTTTCTTTATAAAGCAAAACAAATCTAAAAAATGTCACCTAAATTATGTTCCATAAAATATTATAAATTAAAAAAAAAACAATTCCACAAATTCATTTCATTTTATCCGGACAAGAGACCCGATTAGACAGGGAGGAAACAATTGTAAAAATAATTGAATGTGTTTTCTTTGCATGTATGTAACCAATTGAATATATATATAATTATACCATATAAATTTATTCAAATATTTTAGTGTTCACTTTCATAAATACACGAGAAAAACAATTCAAGAATGTATGAAGAAATCCTTCACTGAATGGATAGCAAGTATCACAACTTTATTTTATAGATATTCTTGGAAAAAACAAGGATGCATCAAAAGTAGCATCTCTTGGAAAATTTTCGAGTTGCCAGAAATAATGACCGCAGACATGTTAACTTCTGAATATTTCTGTCAAACAATACTCAAAACATCTAAAAGCATTTCAGTGATGATAATTCACGAAATCAATTTTGTAAATAATACTACGAGTTCCGAAAGTAAATTTTTTTTTCGTATCCTTCGCACATCTAAAAAATAAAAATAATATTTATATAATTTTTCTAAGAATGAAACGTTAAAATATGTCCTTCGCAACTACGTTACTGGTTTTTCCTCTCTCGATCAACTTTTTGCTTAATTATGTGAATGTTGTTTTTCCTGTACTATTATGAAGTATTTATAACACCTGTCTATCCTCTGCTTTACATAAAAACTCCTGATATTTTATTCTCGGAATTAAGACATACTTCATGCGATCCAAACATACGAGATTCCATACGTGCCACGTCTTCTTTACGACTAGTATTCAAATAAATCTAGGAAACAATTACGACGAGAAAAACAAAGCTTTTCTCTCTCTGATGTATTGTAAAAGGACGACCAGCGAAAAAAATTAAAATTTTCAAGATATAATTTATGGGCGACAACTTAACTCGATGGTTACCGGTGTCTAAATTCCCCCATTAGTTCACCGAGCACGCCGTATCTTCTTCGATCGTCTATTTTATATCAGTACTTTTCCTTTTCTCTCTCAGGCGATTCCGTCGCTTTTTTTTTTGGTACGAAGAGGAATTTTTATGCACTTTAATCAAGGAAACGGGTTGGCAGCCGCCAGGCGCCCTTCAGAAAAACGCACGTGTTTGGCGCACGCAGGATTAAACGTCGGCGCAGACGCGTCAATGCGTAGAACTTTCGAGAAATTCCCCTGGAAAAGCCACTGCCTGCGCCGTCGCCGATGGGGGCATCGCCCTTTTGCCCCCGTCCGCCCCCGCACATCCCATCCACCCCGCCCTCCCCCACACCCCCAGCCCAGCAGCGTTGTAATGCAGCAAGGATTCCCATTACAAATCCGCGACCGGATTGAGCCCATCACTTATGTAAATACATCATAAACGCTGCTTGGAATTTACAACTAAGCGCCGTAGATCGCCTCCGTCCTTTTTTTCTCTGGAAACGACAATGCTTAGACTTTAATGTATTTGGCATGTTAATTCGAAAGTCGAGCAATAAATTTCGGAGCGGATTTTATGATTGGAAAGCACAAAAAGCGCCCCTGCGTCCGACGTGTCGGGCTATGGAGGGTGGGGAGGGGGTAGTGTGGTGGAGGGGGAAGGGGAGTCTTGGAAGAACGCGCGCGGCCGGACAGGGCACCTGACAGCAATTAAGACATCGATATCGGCGGCTGCCAGGTTGCGTTAGCGCTGCCTGGCGGCGGAGCGCGAAAGTTTGTTGACTCGCTGGCGGGCGGTAGCCGCGGTCGCGGTGGTGGAGTGGAGAAATTGCGACTGCCTGTCGCAGGAAGGCGATTCGGTTGAGATGCAGAGGAGGAAACATAAAAAGTGGTGATGCTGTGGCAAGCCAATAAAATGCGTTAACGTAGAGCTCTATGCGAAAAGTTACTTCTCTCCAATGTCCTCACTGCAGAAATTTAGCGCCTTCTGTACAGTCAGTGCTAACATGGATTACTATGGATAAAAAATTAATGAGAATAATATAAAATAACACAAAAATTACAAAATAATAATCGTCACTCAATAATCCACCATATATTGCAATTACTGAATACATGCATTCTCAATGTCTGATAATGATACAAACAGGAAAGCTACTATGCATTAAAAATAAATCAGGAATCTTAATGCTATTAGGTTTTTTTTTCTGTTTGTCTTTTACAAACAGAACACATATTTTTTATAGAAATTCTGAAAAATTATCATAATGAAAAATTCAACTTCGTATATAAAAGCATAATAGCATAATCAACTTATCGAGAATGCTACTGACTCTTCCCTTCATCGATACTACAAAATGTTATGTGTGAATACGAATGTACGAATAATGTACCATATGTCTCCAGGTTCTTCTTCAAGATTTTCGCAGTGTCCTTGCTAAGATAGGTGAAGATGCGGAAAATCAATAATCTACGAATGCAGAATATAATTTAAATAATTAGTATTAATTATATGAATATGATAATAATTAGTATTATGATAAAAATTTTCGCCGGAGCTAAGAGCAGATTGGTTTCTAATATATTCCGCTAGTAGCGGTGCAGCAGAATTTGTACCTAATAAATTTGTTAGGGGTCGGTTGCAAATCATAAAAATTAGACCTGTGCGTAACATTAACTAAAAGCAATGTACTGAAACCAAAATGAAAGAAATTTATCGTATTTTGTTAAAATATGAACCAAGTAGGAAGTTACATTAAAAATAATAATCTAAAAAACATCGTGAATTATATAAAATTAATCTTTTTCTTTTATCACAAGGATTGGATACGAAGAAAGCCCGGGCAAACCGGACCTTTTGCTAGTAAACTATAGAGATGTGAATTGATGTGCTTTAAGTGACGTAAAGAAAAGAAAGAGAAAAGTGTTCATTGATACTGGAAGACTACTGGTTTTCATCGGCAAAAACACTGCTAAACAAAAGCAAACAAAATGGTTTCCAAAAAATAACACCACACTGTTCAAGAAGAACTCTGTTCTAGAATTCTCTCAAAAAGCTGCAATAAATTAAATATTTTAACGAAAGCATTCTTCATGACTACTGCAATTTTTTAAAAATTTTATTACTTCTTGTTCGGCATTTCTGCCTTTCAAGGGTGTTTATAACTATAGGATTAATTTTATTAACTATAGGATTAACCATCCTCAGGTCTAAATGTCAATATAATATAAATAAAGAGCTTGGTAAGTTATGTTTTGTGTGATTATGTACGTGTGTGTGCGTGTGTGTGTGTGTGTGTGTGTGTGCGTGAAAGAGAGAGAGAGAGAGAGAGAGAGAGAGAGAGAGAGAGTGAAAGAGAGAGACAAATATTATATTTTCTGATATTTAAGGAGGCTTGAAAATGTCCTTAGGATAATGTGAGTGGATTGTCTGTGGTTGACATGACTACTGCAATAACGCATTAAGAGTATAATGTCACTAGTCACAGCAGCTCTTTACATGCGAAGAATATCGAAAAAGGTGTGGTTCAATTACGTCTTATTACCAAGCAGAGGTGACCGGCCTCTTTCTTGGAGTCTGGTTGTCACATTACGTGAGCTATTGGACAAGTAGTGACGTATTGAGTATTATAATTCTGTCCATATCCGCAGTATGCGAATAGGCGAAATAACATAAATATGCGCGTTTTTCAGTCAAATCGAAAGTGTTTCATAACTTTTGTATTTTTCCCGAGTTCTTGGGCATATAATGAAACCATACACACGTCAATTCCGTCAATTTATGGGTGTATTCCAAATAACTACTATAGAAGATTGCACAGCAAAAATGCTGCTGAACAAAACTACACAAAATGGAAAGGAAAAACTACTACTCCAAAAGGAAACATGCACCCTGCTCGAGAAAAACAAATAAAATATTCTCGTATACACGGCAGTAAATTAAATATTTTAATAAAAACAGTCAAAATAAATTATTATTATTATTATTATTATTATTATTATTATTATTTGGTCGACAATTGACAGTCTAGGACTAAGCGAACGTACACCTGCACCTACCAAGGCTATGTAAAATTTATCCCGTGGCACATGTTTGTGACGTATTAGTTTTTTGTAAATTTAGCAACTGGATTTATCCACTTTTGCGTTACCACGGCCCTGAAATAACAGTTTTTCTGTCCAAAATTAGCAGGTTTTTTCGCGAAGCATTACATATATTCAACTTCTTAAGAAATTTCTTCTTAAGCGCGATCTTTTTAGGACTGGTTCAACTTAAGAGTTAAGCAGGATCACCCCTGCGTTCTGACAAGAAGCCCTTGCCCTTTTAGAGATTCAATAGGCTCACATCATCATCATCATCATCATCATCATCATCGTATGCGCGAGAAAGTATAAATAAAATTGTGTATGTATCAGGGGCGTTATCTGTTTCTAATGATCTCGGACGACAATGCCCTCGTGCCGAAAATCTTTGGGCATTTCGTGGCCGCTCGATCATTTGAACACTGATAACGCCCTTGGTCCATTATTATTTTAAACAAATTATTTCTTCTTTTCCTTCTTTTTTTTGACGTTTCGACCCTACTTGGGGTCTTTTTCAATATCTATGGTCCAGGTTTGTTCAAAACACTTAATAAATAGTAAATTAGCATTTGAATTAAAAATTGTCAATGTTATAAAAAAACACTGATCAACTCTCCAATAGCTTGAGTTCCATAATGCAACATGTGATAAGAAAATATTTAAAAGGAGCGGGCTCTTCTTCAAAATATCGCTGTCTGCTGAAGACCAAGTAAAGGAACGAAAAATATGTCAAGCCCATAGTCCATCCTGGAGTAGACAACGGAAATTGCACAACCCGTGGCCAAGTTCTCGAAAATTACCCCCAGAATATTTTAGTAGGCTATAGTGTGTAAGTACGGACTACGTCATGATAATACGGGGTGGTTTATCCATGTAAAACTCACCAAGAAGAATTGCAGCATTACAAGTTCCATTCGAAAACGATCTCCGAAAACGGCACCAAAACCAACTGCGATGTAGGCAGACTGATAGAACCGTTCATCACATAGTTTCATGACCTGATCACCTGGTTTCTGAGGGTTGCGAATTTAATACAGTTAGCAGCAGTTGTCGAACCAAATGTCACTGTTGTCCCTGGAAGAACAGAAAATCAATGACACTGTAAATATTAAAAACAAAATGGCTTATATTACGAGGACGTGTTCTATGGTTAGAAATTTCAGGGTATAATAAAATTCCCAAATTATTTTTATTAGTGTTTGGAGAAGTTTTACAGGTCTAGTATAATTATGAAAGAATATATTAATCTGTTTGTATTATTATATGTATATTATCATTTAGTAAATTAGGATGGGATCTCCATTGGGTACTTTCATATTGATTTTTACTTTTTCGCCTTACTGCGTAATTACGAAGTAAAGTAAAAAAATTAAAGAAAATAATTGGAGCCGTTTTTAATTCCTTTATAAATTCCATTAACTTCTAACAGAATTTACGCATCAACCAAACCTTTGTTTAAAAAATTATGCATGATGTTTTTTAAAGATAATTTTTTTAGAACAGAAGAAAGGGAAGTAGTATATACATCAATATTGTACTTTTGCAATGTTAATATTTTGCAATTTTTGAAAATGCAGAGGATTTGCCCATCAGGTTCAGTTTTTTACGTCCTTTGCTATAATGAAAAAAATAGAAAAAATTGGGTCGTTTTGAGAAAATAATTGTTTAAAATTACCTATTTTTCACGCAAAAATGACTCATATTTTCGAAAATTTGTACATGGTCCAATTTCAAGATCTATCTTGAAGATACACTGTAATCCCAAGTAAACATCTTTTTACGTTGTAAAAAAACGGTTTTGTTTCATTACTTATTTAGGAAGAATGTTCAGCTCACAAGTACGATACTTGCTAAATTTATAAGATTAGTAAATTTATAGATGAAAAATTATTAGCCTACTTCATTTTAAAACTTGCATAAGTATTAATTTATCAAGTGCAAGTGTCTTAATGTTAGGGCGTTTCCTCATGAAAGAGTTACATTTAAAATCTTAAATACAAGTATGACGCTATAAATAATCTAATTGCAAAGAACAAAAGCACGAAGCTGGAAGGTAATTCAGAGTTCCTTATACGGGCTATGTTGTTAAGCTGCCATTCGCTTTGCAGATTATGTAGTAATGGCCGTCTCGTCTAGCTCCTCTCGTTAAACGCAAGAGAACACTTCCATACGCAGTGAATTACTGTTCGCCTGTTTTGACGCGAATCCATCAATTCGTGACTGTCTGCAGAAACCGGTAAATCTCTGGAGAACACACGGTTGCGGAGAAAATGCACGTGACTTCTACGGGAATGAAATATGGAAAATGTACAACGCTTGCTGGCACTGACGACTCCGCGATATTGCCCATCACGATTTACACAACATGCGCAATAAATCATTGAGCTAGCTGAACAAAAGGCAATGTATTGACAATTGTGATTGAGGTCTTGGCAACAGCAATAGAGAGTTCTTGGAGTACTTCTAGATTCCTTGCCGCATCACACAGCGAAATTTCCTGAAAAATGCGAGAAAAATATTGAATCCAACAACAAAGAGTTTTCCGCCCTGAAATACACTCCGATTGTCGGCATATAATAAAACAAATTACTGTAACATATTATGAATAAAATCAGTAGAAATTGACACAGAAATACTACTTGAACGTTTAAAAAATATGGAAAACAAAAATAAAATGACTGTTGATTGAACTAGAGTATGTCTTGGATTCAAAGTTCGTAAAATAGGTGTAATACCAATCGAAAATAGTTGAGCGACCATATCTTGCTCGTCTCTTTATTTGTTTGGCACTTATCATTTGAGCGTGCGATCTGAGGGAGCTATGCCGTGGTGACAAACATAAAACAATCCAATAAAAAGTTCTTTCGATTCAGGTGCGTTCGGCAGATTTTAATGACCTCATAGATTTGTGTCATTTGAATTCAAAGACTCTTAGCTGATCTCATATATTTAAATTGGAAATAATATCCTTTGTTTAAGAATATGTAATTAATTTTACCTTCCTGCACCTTAGTTGGTCTTGACAGCACCTTCCTAGTATGACTTGGTAATGACTTGGTTAACGAAACGCCAATTCTCATCCATAGTGGGAAAAGAGTATTGTTGAAAAATAATATATCACATAAGCATAAAATAATCTAGAAAACCCGAAGGAGGTGTCGAATGCCTAGATTTGTGTCTTTTCATAGGCAAAGCAGTTCAGGCATTGTTTTATCTTACTTTCTCGTATCTGTAGACGCCCTACGCTCCGAGAACTCTTACGCATGCCTGTCTATATATTTAAAGAAATAAGATACTCTGCCAAGGCTTCGTTTAGAACTTCTTTTGAACCGATTGTAGTATTTTTTTCCTTTAAATGAAAGAATGTGATCCCTAGATATGCTATCAGATATTGTTTGTGTTGATTCACCAACATTTACGGTGTAAATTAATTAATTAAATCAATCTTTAATAGTACGCTTATCAGTGGTCAATTGTTTTCTTCCAAAGAGCGGCTGTTTCAAAATCGACTATATGAAACGCTAGATGTGAGTCCACGTTGCTTCATGGTGGCGCTGCTTGATGTTTTGTTTTGATTGTTGAGATTTGTTTACAATTCGCCACGGTTTTGTTTCAGTGTAATAATTGCATTGTGGCGTTGACAGTTTGCATGCTTTAGCTTTTGTGATGTATTTTATAGAGAACATTCGGACAGTCGGTTTTGCTCGGTTGTACTGAAGTAGTGAAGTTGTTCACAGGTTATGTCGAATTCCGAATCGTTGTCCACGCGCCCCAAAAGTACCAAACGTACATTCACTGGACGCAGAGAATGAGAAAGTCAGCGCAGAAAATGTCAGTTTTGTTCTGTTTTGTACTTCCCATGCGAGAGAAATTCTGAAAACGTGTTTACTCTGTGTTGCTTAAAGGGGAAAATAAGTGTACCTTCCAGCAATATGCCAGAAGAAATCAAACAGTTGTTTATAGATGATGATACATCAAAAAACTTTAGAAATAATATCCGTCAGTATACTAGTGCTCTTTCTTTTGCGTCATTTCGTGTATTATTGGAATATGTGAGCCATTTTGCATTGCCACCTGGTCATGGACCATACGTGTTCAAAATTTTTCCCGTTCCTGATTCCCGTTCTTTGATTCCCTAAGAGTAGTCTTTTCGTGCCGTGAGCGCAGAGGCTGGGGATACCCCTGAGTGGAGAGAGACGCGCTGAACGAGCCGACCTAGGTTCGGTGCCGCATCTCGCCGTCCAGCAGGGGAAGATTAGGAACATGCCCATTGTTGACACGTCCCGTTCCTTGATTCCCTGAAAGTAATCTCTTCGGTCCATTAGTGCAGAGACCACGGATACTCCTGCGGCGAGAGAACCATCCAGCGGAAGGAAGATTAGAGAAGATTGGGAATATACCTATTTTTGACAAATCTCGTTCTTTGATTCCCTGAGAGTACCATTTTCGGGCTGTGAACGCGGAGGAGGCCAGGGACACCCCTGCTGCCAGTGAGACGCTCCGGACGCGCGGGGCGCGGGGCGTGGGGCGTGGCGGGCGCGCACCTGTCCGCCCGGGAGCGGAGACTCCAACGCCGCGCGGCGTAAATCAAACCCCGGCGGCGGCGGCGGCGGCGGCGACGCGTAACTCGGAGGGCCCGGTCGACCGCCATTAGTCCGGCGAGCTCTCTACATCGACGGCCGGTCTGCTATCGACTCTACTATCGATCACGCCTCCGACAAGACAGATGCGTGCGCGGGCAGGCGGGCTTGCGAGTGGGCGGCGACGCCTCGCGCGACGATATATCGATTTCATTCACGACTTCTAATGCATGTACATATCGATGTTCGTTCTTTCTATACAGATGGCGGCGAAAGACTCGGTATTCATTTCTTCGCCCGCGTGCGCCCCGGCGCGCTGTCGGAATTTATGATTGGGAGCCGCGCGCCGTCCGCGCCGCTAACAAGATGTGGGCTGTTGGGAGAGCCCGGGCCGGCTCCTCCCGCCGCGCCGCGCGAGGGGACTGTCGATTTGTCACGTGCGGGAGGTGCAGTAACGGGACTAAGCGGAGCCCAACGCCGCACCTCCCCGCGTCTCGCCGTCCTGGTCAGTCGCGATGCGGTCGCGATCGAGATTAGGCGCTTTTTTACTTTCTCGCCGTTACGAAGGTACTTCGTATGAATACACCGGGAGCGGTAGCGCAGTGCGTAACAGATGTTACTGCAGCGGCTCTGACCGGGAGGTCCTAGGTTTGAGTCCCGACGGCGGCAATATGATTTTCAGCTAGATCGAATTCAGTGGCTGTCTGGAAGAGAATTCTAGCAGCCGGCTGCTCTGATCGGTAGTTTTCCATAGTTTCACCGATCAACACCAGGTTAATCCCGGGGCAGTTTCCTACCAAACGGGCCATGGATCGCGCGCGATGTTTCCTTTCTCTTCCTTGTCTTATCCTCTCCCCTTTCACACACACTTACACTAACATGCACCACACTACCACATATTCCGGGAGACCGGTCGGGAGCTTAGAGCTTGTCCCAGCTGGGGCGGTGCCCCGTTGATGGTGGAGTCCTGGTTAGTGGGAAACCCCACTAGCCGACGGTAGGTCGGCGCCGGATCTCACCATCCAGCGGGGGAAAATCACCGCAATCTCCCGAGAAAAACATGCACTACACTTACGGACTAATGACCAAAACTGTTGACGCGCACGGAAACACGAAAAAATCAATCGTAAGAATATAAAATAATGTAATCGTGCACCAGAAAGCGGCGAATTTTCGGTAGAAAATTCGTATTGCCGGACCCTGGTAATGAAAAAGATGAACCTTTCTATACTTGTATTTTTTATTATTTTTATTTAAGGTCGCATCAACACTTAAGTCATTAGCCACTATTAACGGTATGCTGACTATGAAGATGAAACGATGTGGTGATAAGAGGTGAAAGGACGAACACAAGTACAACCATGCCCGACTCGAACCCGCCACCCTTCGGTCTGAGATCGCTACTACTGCCTTAGCTCTCTCGGCCACCAGGCCGGCATCCTTGTTTCCTTGCATCCTTGATGCAGAAAAACGGATTGACGGTGAAACGTCTGTCTGTCTGTCTGTCTGTCTGTCTGTCTGTCTGTCTGTGGACAACGCTAGTCCCAAAACCGTTCAGTCGATGTGCTCCAAAAGTGATATTCCCTTGTCGATCTGAACGAATTCAAGATTTTGGTAATTTCAAACGTATATTTTTATTTTTGAGGGTAGTTACATGAAGCGTAAAGAAACATTTTCATACTTATCTCATAAATGGCCCAACATTTGTGGTTAAACTTTGTCATCGGATAGCGTAAATAAGTCTAAGAGAATCATGCAAGTTCCATGTTTGTTGAAAACCTTGAATTTTCGAAAAATACAAATTTAAAAACAATGTGAGAAAGTAGGTGCTGTTGTAGTACTACCAGTTTTTTTATTGACGTGATTAGTGATTACGGGCGAGCCAACTGCTAATGTTACGTTAGTTACGTAAGTGTAGTGCATGTTTTTGTTGGGAGGTGGCGGTGATCTTGTCCCGCTAGATAGCGCTGAACTTGCAGTCGGCAAGCGGGTTTTTCCCCTAACTAGGACTCTTCCACCAGCGGGACACCACCCCAGCCGCGACAGGCTCTAAGCTCCCGACCGATCTCCCGAAATATGTGGTACTGTAGTGCATGCATGTCTATGTAAGGATAAGCCAAGGCAAGGGAGGGAGAGGTAAGGAAAAATCGGTAACACCACGGAAAATTCTTGCTTGTCGCTAAAATTCTCCTCCAGACAACGACTGAATTCGACCTAGTTATCTATGTAGTGTCGAAAATCCTCCTACCTTTGGGAGTGGAACCATTGGACCTCCTGGTCAGAGGCTCTGCAGTGACAGCAGTTGATGCCCTGAGCGACCTTCTGCCGATGAGAGTAGGCGCGAGCGCCGAACGCAAGAATGAGAAACCACGGGGCATTCGCGCCCGTTGCCAACGAAACGAACAGCTGAAAACTCACACGGAAATATTGCCTTAGAATTCCCTGTTGGTAGTGACTTATGTTGATTAGAACATTCACTTTACCCTCTTCAACTCCTAATGCCTTACGTAGGTAGTCAATACTAATTGTTGTGTGGAAAAATGAATGCAAGTTGTACAAATTGTGCTTCTTTCCCATTAGTCATGAATTGTTGTTAACTCTTTTTGACACTAAGTAAATGTAAGGTTTTTAAACTGACCATTCAAACCGTAGGGTTTGTTGTTCTAATATACTTTTTCCCTATCCTGATGTGCTCACAGTGATGATGATGATGATGGTGATGATGGTATAAGCCAATTGAATCCCTAAAAGGGCAGGAGCCTCGTATCAGTACATGGGTTGTAGTTCTGCTTATCTCTTTAGGAGAACCAGTCCTTAAGATATTTAGTGTTACCACTACAGTTCTACTAACTAGTACCAGCCTGCCTGTACATTTTTTCACTGTATGCTTTTTTAATACTAACTGCACTCAGTTTTCAGATACATCCTAGTGTTACTTTCGTTAGTCTCTTTTCATTTCACTTCTTTATTTAGTATTTACACTTTCAGTTATTTACATTTAGCACTTACTTTCACTAACGTTCTGTGTAATTTCTATTTCTTGAGCCTTCCATATTTGCCTGTTACTTTCTATTCCTCATCGTATGTTGCCATATACATTCTTAAAGACATCGACACATCTTTGTTGAGGACGTCGTCTTGTTCTTTTTCCCTGTCTTGGTTAACACATATGTCCATTTGTCATCTTTTAATCTTGCCACGTGACCACCCCATTTCCATTTTTGGTGTTGGGCCCTTGCTGGTAGTGCTCCCATTACACTGAAAAAATATGAAATTTAAAATTGATTCTTATAAAAATGCAAAGACTTTTTAAAATACCTCTTCGCATTTACTCCGTTATATTTAAGTATGCAATATGTACTACAGAGGAGTACAAGGTTATCTTTGATAATGATTGTCTCAGTGAGTGGTGGTGTATGTTGTATGTTAATAAGACACAATTTTAAGAAATGAAGTACATGTAGTTATGTGTAGGTAATACCACTAGTACATCAAAAATTAACAATTTTTTTACCTTGGAGTTTTAAATGCAAGTGGTATTTTTTAATATTATTCCACAAATGAAGTTATGAGAGAACTTATCAGAAGAAAACATATTAAAAAGAATTTATCTGAAAATAATTTATGCACTTAAAGCTTGATCACATTGTCCATCCTTTCTTGTGGGGGTTATTCCTTGTTTATATCAAGAAGAAACAACTGCACATGGAAATAACAAAAAATCAGAATGACAATTTTCCGAGAATAAAATGCACGGAGAATTAGTTTGTTGTTCCCAGAGGAGGATTCTTAAACTCTATTAGTTTAAATTTCATAGATGTAAAAGTCATTACATAATATGACAGTATAATTATCTTAGATTGTATCAAACCTTTCGTCTCATTTCCAAAGTTATCCCTTTTTTCCTACAATGCAACATATGATCAAATGATACACATATTTTGATTTCTCTAACTTTTTCTTATCCTCTATTATCTTTTTATTTCCTTAGAACTTGTCAGTGGGAGAAAAATAAGGATTTTTTCCTTCAGGAGTAAGCAGTATATGAAAAACTGAAGAGATCAGTATTGGGCAGAGGTTTATAGCGGCAGAATCAAGCAATAGACTAAAAATTGTATGAAATGATATACAGAAATCTACAATGTATATTAATGAAAAATAATATAACATTTCGTCCAATGAGTTAAAATTTTTTAATCTTATTTAACTATCAAAATATTTCATTACATTGCCTTTATCGTGTTGGAAGCGTAACATTAGCAACGAACTCAATTTGAAGCTTCCGGTGCACGTAATCTACATAAAATGCATTTCAAAATTAACCTCGTGGTCTGATTGTGGGACGATATATTATTTGTTGTGTAGACATGATATTTCACTGAAAAATAGTGTTCTGAAAGCTATTGTGAAGAAAACATTCATGAAATTCCTGCGAGTTCCTTGTAAAATAAATCTATAAAGTAGCCATTTTTTGTGAAGGAGAATGTTCATGGTAATTAAGCGGGGAATATTTTATGACGCATATTTTCATCCGCTGGTAATCATAAAGACTACAGAGTTTGATAAGGCGATAAATCTCCCTTAAGTCTACTTAATGCACATAGGAGTATTCAATGAGATACTTGATGTGCCTTTTTTCCCGAGATTACAATCAGAGTCTCCATCCTCCTTGATCTGATTAAGACGTGTATACTACCCTAAGGATAACGTTGATCATATAATGATAATTGATTATCGAGAAAAGTAAGAATTAACAAATTATTGCTTCTTAGGTCTCTAATTTGCATCACATGTTTTTATTAATACAGAACCTACTGATTACTGTTGAAGCATGTGATTAGTTTCGGAACCAATCATTAAAATTGAATGCGATGACTATATTTGGGAACTTCCTTTGCGAAGGACCTTCACGTTTTTGCATATTCCCAATTCTAGTTACTAGATTTTAGAGTCATTATCTCTTCGAAAAATACTCCAACAATCCTTTGTAATATTTTTTGGAAATGAAGTATGTCACATTTTAGTAAACAATTCTAAAATTTCAAAATTTTCGATGTACTAGGAAAGTGGCACACCTCTTAAATTATGTTTAGGTGATACGAAGAAATATGTTTAGAAATAGCCTTTTTATTGTAAACTTGTCACGTCTATTCCACAGATGGAGATAAACCAATCACGGTCGCCTATAATAGAAAAGTGCACATGCCTATTTTTCGCTATAGTCTTAGTGTAGGTGAAGTTTAACTATTTTGGAAAATAAATAAATGTTCCTTTCAAGACGGAGACTACCGTAATCAATATAGCGACTGATGAAACTCACGGAGAAATATTTTTCGCTATTTTCAACATTATGGTCATACTATTTAATCGGTTTTTGGCTTTATTTGCGAAATAGTCTAACTGGATTTCAATCTTGGTTTGAAACCTCTTAGATAAGTTTCAAGCCAATACTGTAATTACGTATAAATATTCACAAATATCAAGTAAGTAGAATAAAACATTTTTCATACTCATGAAATAAACGGCTCGGCTCAGAATAAAATCATTATTTGGCAAGATGTCAATGTTCGAGTTTTCACTTAAGTTGGCACTCCCGATATACCTAAACTTCTATACCTAAAATACTAGTATACCTAAAATTCCAATGTTCTGCAAATTTTCTTTCTGATACTGTTTCTGTTTACTCAATCTAATGGAATATCTGAGAACTGTGAACGGTAAATTAGTACTCAGAGATTTGTCAATAAAAATGGCTTTTATCTGTTTTGTTTTTTTGAATTTACTTTAAAAATCACTTGAGATAAATTGTTTTTTTAAAAATTATTTCTATCTGCTCGACCTACAGGTTCTACAGAGTGGAAAATATACAAGTAACAAGTGGAAAAATTTTTCTCAGTTAAAAACGACAGTCTTGCTTGCTTTTTCTCAATTAGGTCTGGTTTGTTGTATACAAATATATTTATATAATGTTAAAATTTGCAAAATGTAAAGATGTGCACAGGAGAGATGAAAATGTCATTGATAAAAAATGGAATCAAAGATTTTTTAACATATCATTGGAAAATCGAGATTTAATTATGTTGGGGATATTACCTCTCCGCCCAAATTAATAATGTTACTACAACAACAAACCTTTCTCGCGCACATACGCCAAAACTACTCATTTTTTTCATTGTACTTTTGCAATATTAATTTTTTGCAATTTTCGAAAATTCATATTTCAATTGGAATTAGACGTGCGCCATTCTTTCAAGAGTATCTTGTTCAGTCCGTGGAAAAAATGGAAGAAAAAATTTGTAGCGGTTTTTGAGAAAGTACTTATATTTTCATACTTTTTATAATTCATCGGGACTCGAAACTTAGGACCTTCCAGTTGGAGGATCTCCAGTGACATGACTTGATGCCCTGACCCATCTCGTCCGGTAGGACAATAGATGGCAGCTGGGAGTAGGGTAGGGCAAATTTAAAAAGCAAACCCAGACTAATGAGATTAGAAAATGAACTACTAGGAGGACGTCCACGCTACTTTGTAGCACTTTTACTTTCTCGCTATACTACATTGTTCCGTAGTAAAGTGTATGTATTGTAATGTTGCATCAAAAATCAGCGATTTTTTGATAGAAAATTGTAGGGTGCTGGATATTTAAAAAATGGATACATTTTGTTCATGTGCGTAACAAATCTTCCTCTAACGTGTTGTGTAATAAGACCCAGTTTATGAGGAATGATTCCAAAAAAATTGTTGACAGAAAAATATCTATCCATTCTGTCCGCCCGTCTGTCTGCCTGTCTGTGGTCGGCTTCTAAACTGCTCCAACGATTTTTTCAAAATTGATATTCCTGGACTGTCCGAAACTGCGTCAAGCAAGTTTGAAACGTCTATTTTGATTTTTAAAGGTGGTTTATATGAAACCCTCAGAATATGTTAAAAAGTTTGTCAAAAATGGATCCAAATTTTTGATTTTAAACTTTTACCTCGGATACAGAAAAATACATTTAAAAATGGCGCAGATCTCCTTTTCGTTAAACTGATACGGCAGAGGAAGATATAGAGGGAATGAGGGATGCGATAGGAGGCAAAGAGGAGACAGAAGCGGAGGCGGAAGCGAAAGCGGAGGTGAAGACGGAGGCGCAGACGGTATTAGATGCGGTAGAAGTAGCAATAGAGACGATGAGAGAGGCGATAAGGGAGAGTGAAGGCGGAGACGGGGACGCAGGCAGCATTAGGCCCGTATTCTCGAACCGCTGCCGAGCAATCTCCTGGTAGCCTGCTATCTGGGGGCTCCTTGCTGCCAGGCCGGGGGGCTGCCAGCGGCAATATGGCCGATGGTATTCTGAAACCACTTCCAGCTTTGTTCCAGAGTGGGAGCTTGCTATGATTGGTGGAACGACTTAAGCGAGACTCGCACGCCAGATGAAGTAGTGTACCAACACAATAAAACTAAGTGAAATAATTTTTCTTTCTACTTTCAACTGTATATTATCATGAAAGTGAATATACAAACGTTGACACATAGTGTATACTACCCAGTTAATTTGTGTACATTCCCAGTAAATTGTAGCCTGAAACCAATAACACATCCACAATTGTATTTTGTGTAGTCGTTGGTATGACATCTGCGTTTGCAGATTGTTTCCGTAAGTTGCAACTGATCCACGTGCATTCGAGTTCTGGTGTGGTGGTGTGTGTTTGGTTACTGATAGTGTTCGTAGTGGTTTTCTTTGCATTTCTTTCTTATAACGACACGCTATTCTCCTTGGTACTTTATTTTCGAATACTATTCTATTTGATTAGAATTTCCCCATTATAACGACCCGGCTTTCTCTGAAACTTCTTTAATTTCGATTATATTTTTGTATTTTTCTCCATTGTGACGACCGGCTTCTCTCTTTGGAATTTTCTTTGATATCGATTAATATTTATAATTTTTCACCTTTATAACGACCCGGCAATTTTTGTGGAAAATGGCAAAACCTAAGGCACCTTCCTTTTCCGAATTCGAAAGTTCTTTGTGCCAACTGCATCGAAAGAAAAGGAGATTGTGGAAAGCATCAGATGGCTTCACAAAACTAAAGGAAACCAAGCATGGAGCACATAACTGTTCCTGTATAATAGCCATGAAGGCGTTACTAGACGAGATACGATGCAGCTAAAAAGGTATGTTAGCATTTACATCAGTGCTATATGTTATTTTCAATTAATTTTCTTGATGTGCATGTGTACTTGATGTGCACATATTAATTGCAGGTGCTGGGAGAAGATGAAATGCACAACAAAGAAAATTTTAGACTCTGAGAGAGTTCAAAGAAGGAACTGTGATTTGTGTATTCCTTCACACTGTAGAACATGTTGTTAAGCAGGAAAGCTTTCAATTTACTTTAAATCTATGTATTGTATTAATATCTTTACATGATATTACATATTTGTTTAACAAGCGTTAGAAAAGAAATATCGATAATGAAGTATTAAGAATTCACATGTGGATTTGAATATAGTCATTGGAAGATGTCTGTAATGGATAAAATGTGTTTTATATCCAGTGTTTGCAATATTCAAAACTGAATAATTCCATTCCATTATCAAATTTTCTTATACACCAATGTACCCTTTAAGTTCTACAAATTCTTTCTCTCATGTAAACTAATAATTGACTATATTGAGCAATGTGCTACATATATCTAATATTTTTGTAGTAATATTACATTAGCATGAACTGAAGTTAAAAATACTAATGGCATTATTCCAGTAGTCATCATATTTCTTGACGGTTTTAATTTTTCTAACCAGTGAAAAAGACAGAAATACTTCATTTTCCGAAAAATCTGCTGTATAAGGCAGCCTAGAAATTACAATTTTTCAAACCTTGTTCACAAGTTGCAGATAGAAGCAATCATCTGGCAAATTACTTGAGTTATCTGGAAAATTACAATTAGGGGGACCTATTTTGTTGACCTAAAAATTCGCCAAAAATGATCAATAAAATATAAATATGCCCTTAAAGCAAAGAAAAAATTTAAATTCAAACGCGCAGTGTGACCAAATTATTAAACTATCTGTGAATGTTTTGACTTGTAAAAAGAAAACATCATCAAATCTGTTATATAATGTCTATATTGACGTATAATGTATAATTGCAAAAGACGTTTTGATCACTTACGTCCATGTAATTGCAAAACTATTTAAAACAAAGAAATTTTACAAAAAAAAATTAAAATTTAAAACCTTTAACAATGTTACTAATGTAATAGAGGCTGCTTACTTTCGTTCAAGTGAACAGTTTGCAGTAGTACATTATGAAATGAGTATCATTATGCAATGGGATGCAGCAATCAAAAGACAGAATTATACAATGGGTGTAGAAACACATGAATTTCAGTTAAGAGGATCGTGCACTTCTTTTTGTGTTCACAACTGACAGAAATGTGCTTTGAAGTTTGCTTGTAAATATTACTATTAGAACTAGAATTACTTAGATTGATGTCAGAAGTAACTAGTACATAAAAACATATTGCCTGTTTCTACTCTTTCTGAGTTATAAAAAATTTTCCGAATTTCAAAGATATTCCGTGGTTATACTCAAATATTTGTTCATTTACTTTCATTTAATTTTAATTATCTGTATTACAACATTTAATATCTCTTCTACGCTCTAAAAATCTAACAGGTTGTTTTGAAGAAAATAATTTTTTTGTTCTTTCTTTTTTGTTTAGGACGACGAAAAAGACAACAACTCGATGAAGAAATACTTCTGAGAATGAAAAAGATAAAGGAATCCATGCAGCACCAAGAAATTTTTCATTCGACAAAATTGAAAACGAAAGAAGTTATTTGAGGTGCAATTTGAGCATTTCAATTTACAAAACAAACACCTGCAAGAGATCCAAATTTGAAAATAAACATATTCAGGAACTTCATGAAAAGACAAGATTATTAAAGACTTACAAATAGAGGTGTTATTGCAGAAAAACAATTAGAAAATAAATAATTAAAAAATATAAATTGTTTTATTAATTATGAAAATATACCTTCTTCATAAGAAATGTCTCTCAATGAAATGTCTACGAGCTACCAATCCAGGACCTTGATTTCCCATGAATGGTAGATCATCTTCAATTTCATGATTTTCAATTTCTTCTTCAGGAAGAGGGTCATTGCTGACCCTTGCGATGTTGTGCAACACACTTGAGCAGTAATCACAGCTGCTGTATTTTTCAATTTCAGACTCTAAACCGTGACAGGCACCAAATCTTTGTTTCCATATGCCATTGCTCTCTCTACAATATTTTGGTGCCTCTATGGGCTTCATTGCATCTTCTTTCAGCAGGTGTGGTGGGGTTGAGCACAGGTGTCAGAAGATATGTCTCACAGGGGTAGCCACTGTCCCCTAATATCACACCTCTAATACGTCCCTCTTCTAGAGGAATACCTAGGCCACTGAGTCGAAATATCCTAGCATCGTGATATGATCCAGGATACCTGAGTTATGTCCTGGATTTCCATGTCCGGTCCTACTAGTACCTGTGAGCAGAGAATCCAGTCATTAGACATGCATATTTCTTGGCCTTAGATGTTGAGATCAGATGATATATTATGGCTCAATACTACGAATATATTTCTGGTTCAAGAAAGGGTTTCTTGATATCTTTGTATCTTACTAACACAAGAACCTACAGTAATGTACAGTCATGGAAATTGTATTCTGTACACCTCATATTTAGTCATTCGTTGTTATATAAGTTGTAGTATTTTTATATGTGCAACGGGAATGTTAAAACGTAACTCAATAAGAAGCCAGGAAGTTTCTTCAAAATATTCCCCAAAACAGAGAGGGATAGAAAGGTAGCATTTAAAGATGGTAATGAAGAGAGCTTTATCTTAAGTGCATATAAAGTATTTATACAAGTGTCTCTATTAGTATTTATCTCTATTTTATTGCGCTAAACTAGGCATCGAGTCTGTCGTGAGCAGAGTAGTGCCCTTTAATCATTTTTGAACTAGTTTTAAGGAAAATGGGGCGTAAATGAGAGAAATAACAGATGGAGAGAAGGATTATAATATGGGTTCACAATTTTGTTTATCGCTCTCTCAAATATCACAAATGGTCAGAAGACCAAGATCCACCTTTTCATGTATTATTAACAGGTATGGAAGAGGAAAATCTGTGAAAATTTGAAGAGATGTGGACATCCTGTTAAATTGACCAAGCATGTAAAATGACAAGTCCTCACAAACGTTAAGAGAAACCCTAGGATAAGTGCAGCAAAATTTATGAACTGCAAACTGATTTAAATCTAATATTGGAGCATCCACTGGTCAAAAATGTGTGTGTTATAGTGGATGTTATTGTAGAAATGCCAAGAGCAAACCATTTATTAATCTGGTAAGGAAAGGATAGAGTATGCAAACTATTACAACAATTGTTCAATAGAGTACTGGAAAAGGTTTATTTACTGATGAAAGTAAATTCATTGTTCTTCTAGAACACGCCAAAAAGTGGAGAGAAAAATTTGAACAGGAAGAAAAATGCTTCCTTCAGTCAAATATGGTGATAGTAGGTGGATCATGAAAGTTATATTAACCTACTTAAGAAGAATTTACCATCCAGCATTGAAAAATTGGACTAACAAACAGTTATGTTTTCATGCAAAATAATGACCCTATATGGCCCTAGAGTCTAGGTTGTGGATGTTGTATAATACACCAAAATACATGGTAACTCCACAGTCTCTGAATATTAATCCAATTGAACATTTATGGAGTTGCCTCAAAAAGAAATATCACTTCAAAGCAATTTCTAAAGGCTGCTATTTTGGAAGAATGGGAAAGATTGGGCTAGAGGTCCCACTAAACTTGTTCAGTCGATGCTCAGATGATTGGAGGTCATCATAAGTTGAGGACTTATTAAATAGCACTTAAAATGGTTAAAAACGGAGTACACAAATACATTTTAACACTTCAGTTTTTATATCTTTGTTTTATACTAATTTATGATGTATTATTATAATAATTATTGTTACATACTTGTTTTTAATTGCTTATTTATTTTTATATAGAACATGCAAACATACCATTAATTTAATGTTAGTAAATTAATGAATGAGCTAAAATACTCCAACAATTTTTGTTCACTTCTCCACTTTAAGAATACTTTTTCCTATGACTGTATGTGTAGCTAGTACATTTGCTCTGCTAGTAAATTTTGACACTTATCCACATTCTTGTGAAACTGCAATGAATTAAATAACTCCAATGCACAATTAATACTACTGTTTAACCATTTGAGGTCCAAAGAAACAATATTATAATTTCAGAATGTTTAATTCATCAAGATAATTTCTAAAACCTCATATTACATTGTGATATTAAAAACTGATCAAATTTCTAAATTCAGTTTTGATGATGGATCATAGTTCACCATTTAACATAAATTTTGTATAATTTACTTATTTTCTTTATCTTTTATATTATAGTAATTGATAGGCAATTCAATTTTTTAAATTTAAACAGGAGACTGTCAGGTAAAATCAATAAAAGCACAGTAAATTGTAATTATATTGTAAAGAAAATGTACATACCAAATTACTGCCATTTCAAATAATGTTGACCCGTTTATAAACCATAACTTTACTAGAAATTAACATGTACTTCTTTCACAGTAGTATTGCCAGAACATCAAATGAAATTTAAAAAGTAATATAAATTATGCATTCAAACATATAAAGCTTAGGTTAAAGTACTACTTTAGTTCATTAATAAAGTGATAAGATATAAAATAGATTTCACTGATAAGTTTACAAAGAATCTAAACTACATACTTGTTTCAAAGTTTCTCTAAATAATTACCTGAACATTTAAGGAAAAATTGTTTTCTATTGCGGTACACTCTGCCATAATACTCCAGGAAGTAATCTTAATGTGGGTTCCATCTATGCACCTGATAACACCAGGAAATTGCCTCATGGCATAGAACTTCCTTTAACTTCTTTTGTTGCTGTGCAGTTCTTGGCAGAAGCACATAATTTTCACTTGACTTGCAAGGATAGCTGTCACTCTTGGACCACTTTGCTAACACTTGACTGGCTGAGACCATGAATGTCACATTATCTCTCTGAAATATTTATTTTGAATCTTATTACTTCACAGTAGGAAACACTCAAATCATACTTATAAATTAATTAATTTCACTCCAAGAGCTGACTTTATAAAATATTTTATTACACAAACTCACTGTACAGGCCTGTGATAAAATCTTAATGCTGTCAATAACTTTAACATTGGGGATATTGGCAAACCACGCAAGTCCCCATCAAATACATTCTGCATTAGAGGAAACAACACATCAACAACAGTGGATTTCAAAACCGGTAGCGACATTGAAATTCGCGGTCCGAAATCTCTATAGGATTCTGTACATCCGGATATAACGGCGAGGATTCGTTGACGCTGCTCTTCTTCTTCCTCCTCCATTTCTTCCATGAATTCATAGAATTCAAGCAATTCGTTGTCCATTATACCAAACGGAACTGATTGGCAAAATGCACGAAAGGTTATGTTGCAGTGTATAAAAAAAGAATAGTCCGAAAGATTAAGCAATAATTCGCCGTGTATTCAATAGAGTAGTCCGTAAAGTATGCTCGGTTGCCGTAAATCAAGAGGATGACAAAAGTCAAGCAAAGTCGGTGTAAAATAGAAATATACTTCAACAACAACGCACAGAGGGATAAAACACAGGTAAACCAGGTTAGAAGCACGTTGGGGGCTGGCAGCACTTGCGACCGCTGCCAGCAGAGAGCCGCGCTGGGAGCATACGAGGGGCCTGCCAGCCGCTGAAAGCAGTTCCTGAATCGCAAATTCGAGCTCTGGCAGCCTGCTACTCTTGGCAGGCCCCTGGCAGCGGTTCGAGAATACGACCCGTAAAGACCAGGGACTGTCTGAACGGAGTATAATTACAGCGTCTAACATAGTTTTGAATTCACCCTTGGTGATACGAAGATTGTCGGTAAAGGCGAGAGAATGAAAAAAGAGAGGTCCTGGTGTTACTACGATATGATGTAGAGTGGAATGGTTTGCAGGTCTAGGCGTTTAGGTAATGTTAAAAGCTCAGGAGAGTCTGATATTATTGGATGTACTGAAGGGATTTCCAACTGAGCCTTTACGCTAGTTTGGTGAGATGGTAGTTCCTGATATCGAACAGATTAGTTCAATTTATCAGTTAGCTCGTACAACAATCTAGTAAGAATCTGTAATGTGACAGTCTGAAACTAAAATTGGAGTGGTTACGACGGAGACCTGGAAACTCAAAGGATAATATCTTCGTATTTTCAATTTAAAACAAAATGCTGAGATCCATATGTATTGATTAGTGAACCATATGCTGCCAAAAGAAGTACGTCCTGAGTTTTCCTTGGGGCAGATATTGTATTTGGAATACTGGAAACGTCAGAACCTACATCGATGAAAAATATTAAGTAATGATTTCGATCATACACCAACAAGCGAAGTAAAGTTGGACGAACATCTACCGCCAGTACATGTCGTCCTCTCCTTTTCCCAGGAGGAAATTACAACGGTTGATACACTGTGGCGTATCTGGATAATTCCGGAGATACCAGCAGATTTGGTGGTTGGAAAGACGCGTCAGTTGACGTGGAGGTAAAGCGTCTGACTGAGAAGTAGCCCCACGTTTCGTCGTAATATGGTTGACGAGGCGTCTCACCTGAAGTTAGTCGTTTCATGCGGTCGGATAACTCCTTAAAGCGATAAAGAGGATTGACCGGAGGATTCGTATTACTTGTCGGGTTAGGTGGTGCAACATTATAATCTTAAATTGGGTGCTCCATTAGAGTTTCTCACGTGGCACGTCGGGTCAGCAATTCTTTATGGAAATCTGATTACCTTTAGTGTTAAACCACGAATGAAATCCAGTGTCGTGTAGCAATAATATATTAATTGTTTGTGGATAGTTCTTAATATTAATACAGCGTGTATACCGATGCCACAATATCTTAATCTTACCCAATTTGTCTTTCTTTGTTTCAGAATTTGGTTCCGTAATGTTGGAGTATCCGTCACCAGTAACCTCGTCTCCAAAGGCTTCTCGAGAAGCAGAGTGTCAAAGAAAGCCAACATCAGCTGGTGCACCTCGACAACTCGTGACTGAGAGTGAACCATCTATTCGCCGAATGTCAAGGTGGGGAGCACCTACAAA